>OW569406.1:52563244-53113641 GCA_937654795.1 Cistogaster globosa
TACCCATTTTGTTATTTATTTAATTTCCCCCAAATGGGACCTATCATTTATAAATATGTACTATTTTGTTTGTTGCATTTTTATTTATTTTATATTTTATTTTTTATTTTATTTCACAATAATATACAAAAACCTTTTAGAAGCCAATCAGTATATATTACAAAGGTTTTTTATCGATATCAATATCAATAAAAAATTAAGAAAAAGAAAAGGAAAAAAAAATACAATTAATAGAGAGAACATATTGGCTCCACAGCCAAATATTTTATAGGAAAACAAAACTAATATAAATAAAATCTCAAAGTAGTAACTACGATACTGAGAACAAGTTAAAAATCGGAATAGAAAAATGCTCAAATAAATATACATTATATATATATATTTTTATATATATATATATATATATACGTATTACTTATATACATATGCATACATTAATACTAAATTGAGTAGTTGAAATAAATAATTATTCTATCAAAATGTTGCCTAACCGGAATCAGAAAAATGCAGTAATAGTTTTAAGCGGAAGGAATTTTTAGAGCGCAAAAATATACGGAGATTAAGTGGTAAGAAGTTCCAAGAACGCACAACTCTAACAACAAATTACCGCTCAAAACAGGAATTTCTTATCCGGGGAATAACTATCTGCGGATTCCTAGTAGAACGTAAAAATTTGAACATTGAACAAATCCCAAGGCCATATAAAATATGTGCAATTAAGAGGGCAAAAGCCAATTTGTATTTAATGTTACATGGTAAGTAAACTCCAATGGAGTAAATACATCGTAGGCTTCCTAAAACACGATGTAAAATATGATCAACGTGCTTCTCAAAGGTAAGCTTCTGATCGATGTGTATACCTAAGCACCTGATGTGATCCACAAAATCAATACAACAACCACCAAAAGATATATTTAGTTCAGGACTAATATATTCAGGGTTACCAAAAACCATTGCTTTCGTTTTAGCGAAATTGACATGTAAGGAATTATTTGATGGCCACCGTAAAAATCGTTGAAGGCTGTAATTAATATTGGATCGTAATACATCAACATTATCACGACTAGTGCTAAATAGAAGAAAAATGTCATCAGCAAACATGTAATTAATAATAAAATAAAATAAATGAAAATTAAATAATAAATAAAAATAAATAAATAAAGATAAAAAATATATTTCTTTTCTATTTCTTATTTTAATTTTTTTTATCTTTTGCTTTATTTCCTCTTGCTCGTTTTTGGTAGTTGCGAGTACCAAGCTTTAAAATAACAACGCCTTAAACTTCCTGATCTGGAACTTCTTCCCAGCTCTCTTCTTCTTTTTCTGCTCTTGTGTCTGTTTTTGTGATACCTTTTGCTATTTTGTCCTTCTCCAGTATTCCTCGATTGTAATGGGTTTTGGTCCTGTTGTTCTGAATAGACGAATGTAGACCGGTGCTTCTAAGGGTATCCGTTCCTGCTTATACTCTTCACTTATGAAATTTTCCAACTTCTTGAAAATCTGATCGATTTCCTTCTGCATTTTCTAGTGTATTAACTTAAATGTATGCTTTTTATATTAAAACAAAAACTACAATAATTATGCAAAATATTTGACAAATTTTGGTCCGTTAAGGGCAGGATCGCCATGTGTTAAATGAAGTCCTTAATTTGTGTATACCATATGGTTCTTGGTTATATTTATACAGCTACCAAGGAGGACAGCTTAACACTAGGCGTTTAAAGGAACTGCCGATATGTTGAGATATTAAAATAAAAAACAAGGCTGTTAAAGCCGATATATGCTTCTACTCTTAAAGTCTGCTTTATTAAAGTTTTGTTCCAGCTTATATACTACTTATGAAAATAACTCTGAGTCTCTCTAACTTATTCTAGCTTACCAATACTACTTTATTTGTTTCATTCAGTGTCATAAAATTGGCATACAGTAACCAATCACAAATCAATATGCTTAAATGCACTCAATTAAATTTGACACTCATTCATGATTGAATTTGAGTTTATTGAGCTTAGGGAAAACAATATTGTGCTTAGCCAACACGTGTCGACTGCATTTATTAATGTTAGAACATTTCCAAACTACTTGTTGTTCTATTTATGTGTCATTAATACAGTGTCTGACCATCAGATGTGATACATGTTTATTTTTGTTTGATTGATTGTGGTGGTACACTGCACAATTTTTGGTTTTAGGGTATTAATTTAAAATAAAATTGTTTCGCATAGGTAAATGTGTTTATAAATTTCAACAAAAAGATGCAAGATGCAGGTGTCAAACAACTCAATAAAAAAATTTTAATTTTGGGAAAAAGATCTTCAAATCTTATTTTGATAAAAAAATCCCTAAAATTAAGGTAAAATCTTTATTTTAGCATCGATTCTACAGAATATAAAATGAGAGCACACCCCGCTAATTTCTTTCCTTGAATTTGCTCACTTTATTACGTGTATGTATGGAAAATGGCGTTTGTTAGTTAATCTACTAAATAAGCATGTCCTTTTATCGTTTGTTTAAACTTGCATTTCTGCTACATACTGCCTCATACTACACTTCTACCAGCTACGTTTTTATTTTTCATAAATTTCCATTCCTTTAAAGATGACTGCAAGTACGAGTAGAGAATATGTTATATTTGCATTCACTTATCAGTGCTAAGTAAAAAGTACTTAATCATACCTTGTATTTGATATTTTTAGTCCTGACCTGACGCTTTCAACACCTGTACTGTTATTGCATGTTAGATGCCTAACATATACTCACAATAATATATTACATTCAAAACACACAACATTGCAACTTAACTCCCTTCCAAGTGAACATTTTCAAAATTTACAAAAAAAAAAAAAAAAAAAAAAAACAAAGCAAAAGATAATTACTTTAATATAAGGTATTTAAATGCGATGTTGTACAGTAGTTTGAAAACGATTTATTTTAGTCAAAATCGGTATCTCATAAACCTCTAAACTATCATCTCGGCAGGCTACAACAGAACTTTTTAGAAATGGCATAAAATATTTTTTTTTTATTTAAATGCTTAGATTGTTTAAATTTAACTAGGCCTTTAAAATATCTATAAGAAAATTAGCAATCACATTTTTTTAATTTTGGCCCACCTTAACTTAGTATTTTTGGCGTAGTGTACTTATTAATGATCAGATTATTACTATCCTGTTATATTTTTTACAAGATTTAAAATTCAAAAAATTTAAGTTTTGTTCTAATCGCAGTTTTTATTAAAAAGTTTAAGGCCTCAGAATTGAGAAAATGAAAACAATGCCGTTTTTTAGGATATTCCCCTAAAAAGATGGTATTAGTTTTTTGCTTGTAGAATTTAAATTAACTTTACTAACACCAAACTTTTTTAAACTGTTTTAAAGACAACCTAAATTGAAACGTTTTTCCCTCCGGCCCTATTGTCAAATACCACGAAGTGCAAAGCACTTTACGTGAACATTTTATGCTGTTTTTGTGATTTTCTTAAAGGTATTATAATCATTTAAACATTATGTGCAAAATATGCGTTTATATTCATATACGCACTGAATAAGGATAGAACTGTTTCTTTAGCCAAAACACTACAATAAGGATATTTTTCTGTTAAATATTCTACGCAAAATTTACATCTGGATTATGGTAATAAATCTGGAAACAAGAAAGTTATTTCAGAAAAAAAGGAATAATTTTTGTTTGTTTTTAAGAACATTTATATTGTTCCATGCGGCTGAGAAGTAAATAAAAGTAGTACAAAATTCACATAAAATGAATAATAAATTTAGTTTGGATAATAAATTAGCTTTAAACAATCTGTCTTGTCTCTCAGAGTAAAAAGTCTAATTTTTTAAATAGTTTTTTTAATACTGTAGCTTAGCACTTATTGGGACTTTAGAGTTGTTAGGTTTCTAGTAATTGTGGAGAAAATTAAGGAAATCCATCTGCAATCAAATTTCTTAAGTAGATACCAAAAATGTACATTCGATATGTTCAAGATTAAATTACCAATATAATAATTTGATTTTAATTATTAATAATTTATTATCGTGACTTAATTTTTATATTAAAAGCTAACATTTGTTATTTATCTCTAAATTTTGGTTGTAACACCTTTTAAAAAGTTAACCTTACATATTTGTATCTTCACTAAAATCTATTCTATTAAATGAAAGATGCAACTAAACTTATTCAGCACATTACTACTGAAAACCAAATTTGGGTAGTTAGAATTATAAAATTCAATTGTATCTTTTAAAACAGAAAATTTTTTGACGTACTAAAAATAAAATTTCTACACATACAAACAATCAAAAATATTTCAAAAATATTTTTTAAAAGTGGTGTAAAGTTGTCCTATGTTGTTCAGTGGTAAGTTCAAAATTATCTCACAAAGACATATGTTAATAAAGAAATGTAAACATAATTTATACTTCTTACAGTGGCAAGACGTACGGTATAGAATAGGATATTAAGAAAACTATATGAAAAAGAGAATCATGATGTAGAAGAAGGAATAGGTTAAATTAAATGGTTCGAGTCATGAAATTTATGATATAAAATCTTATTCCTGTAATTTATTTTTTCACAATAATATTCTATAGTCACCCAAGAATCATTTAAAAAAAATTTGAGTGCCATACTCATTCAGTTATTACAACCGAATTCAAGATAATACAAACAACCGACAAAATTCGATTGGCAACGATTCGCTTTCCACAAAGAATTTCTTTTCTCTGTGTACTCACACACATTGTACAAAACATTGAAAAATCTAAAATCAAGCAGGTTTACAGATTGGTCTAAATGTTCTTTCATTACATTCATTGACTGCATGTATCTGTTATGTGTACAATATTCATTTGTACACTTATTTTTATTTCGTTGACCCAGTTCAAATTTGGTAGATCGTCGCTATTAAAAATCAGCACAAACGAATTATTAACGGCTGAATTGTATTTTTCAGGTTATTATGCTTTGATTTATGCAGCAGTGCATTTTGGCAGGGGATACATCCCAACGGACGCCTGGTTAATGAATCACAGGCTTAGGCAATTTAAATTAAGATTGCAGTTAAAAAATCCCAAAGGGGGCCAGTGCATCCCACTGAGAGTCAGTATAACTATTACATACCGTTACACCCTAAGACGTAAATATTCCTACTGCCCTTAACATTTGTGTATGTTTTAGTTTAGGCAACCGTTTTCTTCTTTTGCCTTTATGTATAGTAACCAGACTTGGGTTTATTGCTTTGGATTTCATTTTCCACTTTTTTAGTGGTAGTAAGAAAAAATAGTGGAAAAAATAGTGCATTATCGCCCCTAACATTTAGTGGTAGTGGAAATTTAGTACACTAGTGGTGTATATTTAATATAGTTATGCTACATTTATACTTTACATATTTTTACTTTCCTGAATATTTAATAATTATTTACATTTCTACCTAACTTATTGTCACTTGTCACATACATATGTATGTAAAAAATTAAATGAATATCATGGAGAAATATTACTTGGTGGTCTCGATAGCGAATTCATTGATTTTTGCCGAAACGTTAAGTGTCACACACCATATAAAAAAACTATACACAATTTCATATATATGGAGTTTGGCATTTCAGGTTTTGAGCAAAATTAATGAATTCGCCATTGCGACCACCTAGTATTGATTCGTCTTGATAAATATTGTTTTTCAGTGGATAACTGAGGTTGCTGTAGTCGAGTGGTTAACACGCTGACTACAAACTTGGTTGTCCAGGGTTCGACCCCTGCGGCAATCAAAAAATAAAAAATGTTTTTTTCGGTTTAATGGTATATATACATATTCAGAATTAACATGAAAACGTGCAGCCTCCTTCGTCGGTACTTCTTCATAGCATATTGACCGGCGAAGTAAAATAACTAACTCTCTATCTCTCTCTTTCACCACCTGTCTTATCTCTCATCTATCCCTTTCCTAAAGAATGTAGCACGGTTACCAAAATAACTTAATAGGTATTAATACCTGAAGTGCTACTTCTCTTTAAAAAAAAAAAAAAAAAAAAAAAAACAATTACATAGAAATAACCAGGCAATTTTTATCATACAAGTGCTTATTGATAACAAAATGAGTTTGACAAGTGAAAATGAGTTCAACATGCGCAGTGGAAATGTCTTCGATAGCGACGACGATGTCTTGGCCTCGGATTACAAAATAAGTCCAAGGGAAAGATCCTCACAAGAGCAATTCAAAACAAGTAATAAGACACTCCGGTTAAAGAAATTTATGTTAAAATAGATGTCTGTATATGTCTTACGAGTACAATATTTAATGTTTGATTCTTGAAAATGAACATTTAGTAAAGATACCAGTACTTCCAAAGAAAATTCAGAACGTCATTATATAGAACATGAAATTAAAGGGTCCAAAAAAATACTGTTCGATCATACATATTTCAAAGTAATTTAAAAATAAAGTAATGAATTATTTAAGTCTTATAGCGACTGTAAGAATTATGATTGATTTTTTAAAAGTCGGAATTTAATGGTTTTTTATTTATTAATATTTATGATTATTATTTCATTTTTAATGGATTCAAAACAAACAAATTTTTAAGATTTGTATTTTTCAATTTTATTACGCCTAATAGTTAATTTTTTTTTAATTGAAATGCAACCTATAAATACATAAATATGCATTGTTCGTTGAGCAGAAAATATTCATTATAGAATTTTTTCGATAAAAAATTTTGTCATCATTGTTTGAAGTCACTTAGTATCAATTTTGATCTAAATGTTTTGAAAAAATTCAGAGATAGAGCATAAACTGTGAGCGAAAGATGGGAGAAATTGTTGCTATAGGCAAGTTTTGCTTGCTCATCAATTTCGTATTGTTGCACAACGGCTGACATTTGGTCTGCAGGACGTAGGTAATTTTTTTGACACACATGCCACTGGATTGACTGCAAGACCTTTGAAAGACGCTCTGTAGCACTTGCATATCGTCGATTTAAGGAAAGTCACACATTCGACAAAATTCCGAAATGGTCACCACAACTTATCGCGAATTTAACTTGATCGAAAGTAAGATTGTCAAAACAATTACCGATAACGGATTCAATTTTTGCAAGTAATTTAAGAATTTCGGCGCTTTAAGTAAAATGTTTTATACTAGGTACTATTTCAATAATTGACTTCTATTTAATTGTAATTGAAGAAGAATTAAATGATGCTGAAGATGGCAACGATGGACACTTTCGTTTCATTAAAATTTTTCCATATATAGATACACTAGACATAAGTCTGCTTAAGAACATTAGTTCGACGCTTATCTTCCATAAGTTTGCCTATTTTTTCAGAAATTTTAGAAAGTTTACTTAAAAATATGTATATTGCTTCTATTTTTGAATAAGAAAGACTTCCAGTTTGATTTTAGATACGAGCATGGAACACCGGAGCAATGTCCTCGAGTGGATATTGTAATTTTTGACTCACTAGAGAAAATATTGTACAGTTGTGCAGTGTTCTTAGAGGTTAGGCAGGCATTTGACAGGGTTTGGCATGGGGACTTTTGTTCAAATAAAAATGTTTATTACCTACTCCTTACCATGATTTTCCTTTTGATGACGTAATTGTTCCCTCGAAAAGGTTGCCAAATCTGTTTCATACGAAAAAATTTAATTTTCTTGTTAAAAAAGGTATGTTTTATGCTATACTTGGCAATCTTTTACATAATTTACTCAGAGAGAGTCAGAGTTAGAATTTACTCATGAAAGTGCAGCACACGTGTCAAAATTTGTATACATCACATAACTAAGAGCTAATTTTTTGTGTGCCTACTAAAGGCACATGTGCAAGTCCAACTTGCTTAGGCACACTTCATGAGCCACTATTAAAATGAATGGCACATCTCATGTGTCGCTCTTAAAATGAATGGCACATGAAGGCACACGATCTTGCACTTTAATATATGTAGAAGACGAAGAAGCATAATGATAACAACAAAAAGTCGTGGTGTTTTTTTTTCTTTCGTCAACAAGCAGTAAGTAATTGATTAAACATACAGTATGCAAAATCAATATTCGTACACCACTATATTCTCTATATTATTTTCTTTATATTATTTTGATTATTGAAATTGTCTTGATATATATAACAAACAGAGTAAGAAAAACTAATTTTTTTTTATTAATTACAGATTATTTTTAAATATGACAGTCCTAGACATGAATGTAGAAGGTATTTCGCTAGTTTACTAAAAATGTTAATTATGCTAAAACAATCTTTATAAAAGGGCAAAAGTAAGAATATAGTAAGTAATCGAAACGACAAAATTTATTTTTAATTCTCAGAATTTCGCAAGCTGTTGTCGGCTTTATGGAATTTTAAAAGTAGAGACTGCAGCAGTGGATGTGAAGTTTCATTTTTTCAGCTAATTAAAAAATATCAAACACTTATAATTGGAAGAAAACATTTCCGAAAAATTTTACAATTTTATGTCCCATAAAGTGCAAAAAAATGTAATATACTTTAACAGATATATAACCGGTTCGCTTTGAAATTTACTTAAAAAGCATGTTTGTTATTCCACCTCAAAAGTTCATATATATATATATATATATATATATATATATGTGTAAATCATGTTCACTAATAAGGTTTCGATATAAGACAAACCGTTACCAGAATGTCCTCAATAACAAGAAGTTCTAATATTTTTTTCATACAAATTTGTTCTAAAATATATTTCAAATCTAATTAAATATTTTATGTATACGACAGTTTGACTTCGCACACTCACATACATACATATTTCCAAATAAATTAATAGTGAGCTTGCTACTGCAATTTATTTTTACGACTAATTAATAACTAAATTTCCAGTACACATTATACCATTATTGTAACAAATTATTTATTAGTGCTATACACATAACGATTTTGCATACCTTATCAGTTACTGCCTGTTGATGAAAGACAGAAAAAAAACTTTTTTTATTTGTTAAACTTCGCAGTTAAAATTATTTTCATGTAGGTTAATCAGAACTGTAAACGAATCATTCTTTTTTGAATCATTCCTGCGAATCATTCCCACATTTAATGGCGATTTTTTGAATGCATTTATTCCACACAACAATGAATTGAATTAAAATCTGAATGCATACACAATGAATTAAAATTTTTGATTGCCATTCACTTGCTCACACGAAGTCGATCAATAAGCATTTAAATTCTATCATAAGATAACTCTTGTAAATGCATTCGAATTACAATTTGAATGGATTTCTTATGAAGATAAACGTCGTGAATGCATCCAATTAACTGAATTAAAATTTGAATGCAATTATTGGGAGGAAAAAATATTGAAGGCATTAATTTTATTTACAATACATAATTCGTTTGTAGTTAAAAATTTTATAGTGTGTGTTACTGCATCGGCTATGGTAAACGCTGTAGAAAAGTAAACGAGTGTTACAAAATTGTCGTAATTTTAACAATTATGGTGTTATTATTTGAACTATAAGATAAAAGATTGAAATTTACGCAGTGTATGTTACTAAGTCGGCTTTAATATAAATTGCAATTAAAAGTAAAATGTATGTTGATAGTTAAGTTAAGTGATTTAAAATCCTACAGATATTTAGGTATTTAAAAATTGCAATCTTATATATTACAAAAAACAAAATTTATTTGTAAAGTTTCCGTGAAAAATATCAATATGAGTGCAATAACAAAAGTACAATAAAATCTGCCCCGTTTTTAGTCTTTAAATTTCATTTCAATATTTATCATGTAGTAGCTTAAACAATCCAAATAAACAACATCATTTAAAATTTAGTTACCTGCCATTTTCATATTGTAGGACGTGGCCAACAAACAGGCTGTTCAATGACCTGTATATATTTTTTCAGCTAGCTCCAAATATGGGAGTAGGTACTTAATTCTTTATTTAGGTATATAAGAAATCCTGTTTTTTATTATTAAAAAAAATATTTTCTATACCTTCCTAAAAATGTTTAATTGTAACAGTTTCCATGAAAGATGTCATTATGAATGTAATAAAGAAAGTACCTAAACCTAAATTTAATTGGTACTAATTTGTAAAATAAGTGTTCAATTAAATCACGTCCTCTTTAGTTGGCTAATATATATTCAATTGCGTGGTGCTTTAGTAGACAATCTCCACTTAAAACTTGTCAAAATAACGTCAGTTTTGTAACACCCTTCAACTTTTCTACAGTTTTATCATGGCCGACTTAGTAACATATACTGCAAAAATTTCAAATTTTTATCTCTTATAGTTCAAAAGATAACACGATCATAATCGTACAAATTACGTCAATTGCGTGACACCATTTAATCTTTCTACAGCATTTATCTCTTACAGTTCAAAATATAATACCATAATTGTTAAAATCACGTCAATTTTGTAACGCGCTCTAACTTTTCTAGAGCGTTTACCATAGCCGATGTAGAAACACACACTGTACAATTTTTAACTAAAAACAAATTATTGTAAATAAATAGTTGCACTCTAATTCTAATTCAATTAATTGGATTGATTTAATGTATTTGCTTGCTGGTGAAGTGAATGCATTCACACAAATTTTCTTCATAATAAATTAATTCAAATTTATTTACTTGTGTGAATGCATCCATGTTTTAATTCTATTCATTTTTTTGAACAGATGAACGCATTCAAACCTTCTAATCACGTTGAGTTAAAAGCCAAATATGAATCATTCCTTTACAGCTCTGGGGTAACTCTTCAACACATACAATAACAACAAAACACCACAATTTTTTGTTGTTATCATTGTACTTCTTCGTCTTCGACATATATTAAAGTGCAAGATTATGTGCCATTCATTTTAAGAGCGGCACATGAAATGTGCCATTCATTTTAACAGCGGCACATGAAATGTACCATTCATTTTAATAGTGCCTAAGCAAGTTGAGCTTGCACATGTGCCTTTAGTAGGGACTGAAAAAAATTAGCTCTTGTTCATGTGGATGTGCCAGTTTATTTTGCACGCACATTCCTCTTCATCTACATGAGCCGCACATGAGTGTGCAAATCCGTACCCTGGAAAGAGTTAAAAAAACAAATTTAAATCGCATAGAATAAGTTAAAGTTTTGTGACATATTTGATTAAAAATATGTACATAAAATAATATTAAAATTAAATGAAAACAAATAATTACTTTCAAGCGGCTACTTACATAAGCATTTATTCAAAGCAAAAGAAATAAAAGCCAGTGAAGACGTGAAAACAATTTTCTTTAGATGTAGAATGTATTTTAAAATAAAGGTGCCTTTAGATGAAATGTTTTTTACATAAGAATTGTCAGATTTTCCATAACAAAATAGATATATATCGTGTAAACGGTTTTAAAGAATTCTTATGAGCGTGTTCTATTTTTATATGCCAAAGCATATGACTTCCAGTGGTGCAACTTTTTCTTTCTTCACTTACACCGTTTTTAAATGATCAAAAAGTGTAAAAAGCACTAAAATCGTTGAAAGCAGAAAAGAGTTGACATCTTTATTAGTATTAATAGAGCCAAACAACTGTTGTAAACAATGATTTACTTTGTAGGTTATGTCAGAAGTAATTTGCATGTACGTTTAAACCGAAATTTAAAGCCATATGTAAAAAATGACTACTTTGACATACATAAGGAATTATATGTCGATTTTCAAACTGACAAGTCAGATGTAAAAAACATTTCGTCTAAAAGCACCTTAAGGAAACTTGATGCCTAAATCGCTGAAAATTTTATTAATCGAAAGAGAAAAATGAATAACATAACAAAAGAAAATTAATTATATATTAGATTAAAAGAAAAATTTCTGCCGAAGCTTTACAAAAGAGCAAAAATATATCGAATGGGTTAAAAATAAACATTACAAGTTGCTAATTTTTATATATTTGATTTCAAGTCAGAACTACTTTCATAAGCAAAGCAATTAATAATAAAAAAAACTCGTCAATATTTAAATCTTTTAATTTATACTGGCAAAACCAACACAAATTTATTATTTAGCTCATGAATTTATCAATATTCCCGTCTTTTTGTGATAAAGTAATAGCAATATTACAATAAATATAAAAGAAAAAAATGTTTCTTTTACTGTCATGCTTTTACGTAAACAATATAGTTCTTTACCTGAATTTTATCAGCCAATTCGAAAAAAGGTTGACTGACGTAACAGTTTCATCATGCGCACAAACATTTTTTATTCTTGATCGATGTCGTAATCTTTATTTTATCATTCTTGCTCTTTTCTACTTAGTTCTAAAGTCATATCTAAATAAATGAACATTTTATGTTAAGGTGAATGATGAAAAGTCTATTATTTGCGATATAAAAGCAGGTGTACCGCAAGGAAGTGTCCTAGGTTCAGTTTTGTAAACTGTTTTTACATCTGACATACCTGTTGATAGTAGTATCACTATAGCTATTTATGCGGATGACACTGCAATTTTATACTCAAATCAATCGGCAAATGAAGCATTTATAGTTGTTCAGAGAGAGCTAGATATAATACAACAGTGGTTAGAAAATTGAAATCAACACGGGTAAATGTTATCATGTCACACTCACATTACCAAACGCCGAAACCTCTAATGGGAATGCATCTAGACAAAAGATTGACATGAAAAAAGCACATTAAGGCAAAAAGAGCACAAATTAACGTGAGAACCAAAAGAATGTACTGGTTATTAGCTGCCAAATCAAAACTTTAAACTTTAAAAAATAAAATTGAAATTTATAAGGCTATACTTAAACCTGTAGGAACATATTTCATTCAATTATGGGGAACTTCAAGCCATTCTAACATAGAAATTTTTTAAAGCTATCAATCAAAAACTCTGAAAACGATTGTTAATGCTCCGTGGCTTGTAACGAATAAACAAATTCACAAAGATCTTAAAATTATTTTAGTCAGTAGCAAAATAAATAAATAAAACTTAATCAGAAGTACTTAGATCGCCTTAGCAATCACAGTAACATTCTTGCAATAACACTGTTAGATGAAGTTTAAAGACTGTCAAAATCTCATGTTTTAGGTTTATCATTCAGGAATTATAATTTAGTGCCTTATTTATTTATTGTATAATATTAAATTTAGTTTTTTAAGCTTGCTGAAGTTTAATTACATAAGGTTAGTTACTTTTAATAATTTAAATTATTTTTTATGTTTGTTTTTTTTTTTTTTTTATTTGTTTATTAACTCCAAAATTTTTATACTAATATAACTATAATAAACAATAGTTGATTAGATGTTTTTAAAATACACTGTCCCGAGATCGAGCACTCTAGTATTATGAATATAAATATAATTTATATTTGTTTTTTTACAACTGATTACATTTACAAATGAATTACGTATAATTGAAATTTTATTCTTTGTTGCAATGAAAACTAAAGGGAAAAACATTGCTTATTTATCATGTAGCGAGGAATGGTCAAAAGTTAAAAAAAAGAAAAAAGAAAAATAAAAAGGAGTATACTTAATACTAATTCTTCTTTATCCACCAGTATTTTTTGGTTTTAATTGTTTTATTAAGCAACTTTAAATCTCTACGTGAAACATATGTATCGTATTTTATGTTTAAATTATTGAGATTGCAAGTAATTGCTTTTGTAGTAGCTCTTCTATAATTGTGGTAAAAAATTGGAACGCTATTCTCATTTTGGATTACTCCATTTTTATCCAAGTAGAGAAATGCTTCTGGTGGTATAAGACCTTTCGGTAAAGTTTCAATTACATACATTTCATTTGTAAAATAGGGAGCCATTATTAGATTATTTCCAAAACATTGTGTGCATCTTAAAACATTATTTCTAATTAAATTTATGATAAAGTTATCTATTCTTATAATATTAGCTTTGTTGTATAATTTTCTATTAGATATATATTTAGTATAGTTACTTTCTGGAGATTTGTATAGAGAAGTACATGCTCTTAAACATCTTCTTTCAAATATTCTGATTTTTTCCATGTTAGAAGGCGATATGTTGAACCATATAGGACAGCCATAAGTTATTATAGGTCTGATTAGAGATTGATACATTATTATTTTTATTCTTTTGCTAACGAATTTATTGTAAAACAGTGAACGATATAAAAAAAGGCTTTTCTGGCTTTTGAATGACTTTCATTAACATGATGATTAAAATATAAGAATTTGTCCAGAAATACACCTAAATACTTAACTATTTGTCTGTTTGGGATAATACAGTTGTGGTCTGCAGATTTTATTCTGAAATCTTTCCAATTTTTCCTAATATCGGAATTACATTTGTTAACTGGTTGTCTAAAAAGTATTGTTTCACACTTCGAGACATTTATTTTCATATTCCAGTCCTTTGAGTATTGTTCCACTTTATTATAAAGCAATTGTAGATTGTAATTTATCTTATATATTTTGTCATCCGCGTGATATATAATAATATCATCTGCAAATGCGATAATATTTTCGACTTGTGACATCAAGTCCAATAAGTATAAATTGAATAAAATAGGAGAATTTACACATCCCTGCTGTAATCCATTAATTATATTAAATTTTCTATTACTCATCGAGTCCCTATAACAAACCACAAATTTCTTTGCATTTATCATATTATATATTAATATGATATGATTTAGAGGAAATTTATATTTAAATAGTTTAAATATTAAACCTGGAATCCATATGCTATCAAAGGCTTTTTCCATGTCAATAAGACAGGCACCTGTAGCATATTTCTTATTCCAGTTCCAATTGATAAAGGATGTAATGTTATGAATAGCGTCTACTGCCGAATGCCGATAATTAAAACCAAATTGTTTTTCACTTTCTAAGTGTTTATTTTTGCAAAATTTGTTTATGTTTTTATTAATACATATTTCGTACACCTTACTTATATTAGGTAGTAAACTAATTGGTCTAAGGTTTTTGAGATTGCTTGGGTTCTTGTTCTTTTTTGGTAGTATTACCACCTTTGCTGTTTTCCATTTTACAGGGAAGTATGAGTTATTTAGCAAATTGTTAAAAAGTTTGCAATATTCGTTTATCATTTGCAGAGGTAAATTTTTTAGGACAATATTTGGAACATTATCTATTCCTGTAGACAGTTTGCCCTTAAGTTTAGAAAAAATATATATTAAATCGTCTTTCGTTACAAAGTAGTCATTGCCGACATTGTCAGATAAGGTGTTTTCGCAGAAATTAATTACAGAAGAATTATTTCTATCAAAAGTTGCTTTTATTTCAAGAAATCGCTCAAAAGTGTTCACAATGTGTCTGTGTAGGTTATTACTGATATCTGTATCTTTGCGAGCATGAACTGATTCTAGAAAAGCTCCTATAATATTTACCATCTGGTTTTGTTCATCGACTACATAGTTTTCCTGGTTATCTTTTTTTAAATTTTGATGGCTTATACCCGCTTTGTGTAAAAGGTACTCTAATTGACTTGAACATTTATTTTTGAGAGGTTTAAAGGTCTAACACTTTTGAAGTTTTTTCTAATTTGATTAAACATATTTCTGGAGTCTTTTGGGTCGATACTCGTAAGTTTTTCTTGAATGCGTTCATTGATTATCTTTGAAAAATTCTCATTTATAAGTTTTTTGATCAACTTCAATTTGGTTTTTAGCGTTTTGATATGTGTTTCAGATAGAGAATGTTCTAGTCTATTATTATTTTTAATTATTGTAATTATCTTACTTTTCTCTCTGTAGAGCATTTTTATCGTGTTGTTGGTTATTTTAGTAAAATAGTTATTTTCCTTATGTTTAGGAACAATAGCTTCGATCGTCTTGGCAATTATTTCATTCATTCTATCAGCATGAAAATCAATTTCGTCATTTGATAAATTTCTATTGTTAGGAATTAAGTCCTCACTATTTAAACGTTGAACAATTCTATTTTGAAATTTTTTCCAGTTTGCGCCTTTAAAGTTGTGTGGAAATTCAGGTTTTTTTTTAAAAATGTAAAATGATTTTCCTCATTTCCCATTGAGGCAATTATTTGTACAGCATTGTGGTCACTGTCGTAATCTATTACTTTGAGGCAATTTAATGTGTCATTTTCTGTTTTTATGCACAATCTACAGTCGGCTAAGCAAATGTCTAGGTAAGAACCTGAACGAGTGTATGAGGGCGATGTCGTGGCGTAAAACTTACACCTGAACCGTATTTCGTTTTCTAATAGCCAATTACGTAAAATATTTCCTTTGCCATTACTTGTTGGGTTTTTCCAGTCCGTATGTTTGCTATTGATATCCCCAGCTAAAATATAATAATTTTCAATGTTATGCAAATTTATGCTTTCAAAGACTTTGTGTAGTTCATCCTTGAAGTAAGAGTCGTTGTTACCAGAAGGGTAATACGCCGAAATGATAAATAAAGATTTATTCGCAGTCATGTGTATTCTTATTATGCAAGTTTCTAATATTCTTAGTGTTTTTATATCTTTGTTTGTATAAGTACTAAACTTTATATCGTTCCTTATCAATATTGCTGTACCACCACTACGTACGGCATCTTTTCTATCTTTTCTAATTAAATTGTAGTTTGTAAATTGAAGATTATGTCTAGAATTAAGTTTTGTCTCATTTAGGAGTACGATATCTGGATTTTGTATTTCGATAAACCGTTGAAGTTCATATCTTCGACTTATCATTATTATGGAGTTTACATTAATTTGGATTATCTTAAGGTTTTCTAAAGATGTTTACTAAGTGGTTGCTTGAGGCCATTACGTTTCTAACATGGAAAATATTGCGTCAATTCTAGATGCTTGAAGATTTAATTGGTTTTGTAAGTTAATTATTTGTTTATTTATATTTAACATAAAATTTTTTATTTCCTGAATAAAGGAGTTATTTATGTTAGGGTTATTTTCGCTATAAGTGTTATCGCCCCTAAGTACGTTTGCAAAGGTTACCTGTGTATTAGTAAATGTATTTTTATTATTATAATTTCTATTTTCTAATAAAGTTTGTTTCTTAATATTTAGTTTTTGCTTTAATTGTTTGTACTTCTCGCAGCCTTTGTATGAAGCTGGATGCCCGTATTTGTTGCATAGCACGCAGAATAATTTTTCTTTTTCCTCTGGTGGGACGTTTTCTACAGTACATTTTCCTCTTTCGTGACTAATGTTGCATTTAAACACATTTTCGTGGTAGGAAGCAGTTGGCCGAACTGTGGAAGAAACCTTGGCAGTTGCGGCATTGTGTAATGGCAGGTTTTCTAATTGGTTCCATTTTATGCATCGATGTAGTAAAGTTCTGATATTTTTTAATTTGTTTATACTACTTTCCGGTGACACTTGCACCAGAAATATAGGAAGTTTAATATCTTTTTCCTTTGATAGTTTTGTAGAAAATTGTGTTACTTTTATAAACTTTAGATCATCACTATCTGATTTTAACAATTCGAAAAGAATCTCGTCTGTGTCTACATTTTCATCGAGGCCCTTTAAAAGGTATGTTTTATTTTTTAAATTTTTAGGTGTATAGGTAAAAAATTTAGTTCCAGTTTGTTCTAGAAACGCCTTAACTCTCATAAAGTCTTTAAGCGAGTTTAAAAATAATGATTTTTTATTTTTAAATTCTTTGATTTTAAATTCATTAATTTTTAGACCATTTTTAATAAATTCAATTAAATGTTTTGTATTTATTTCCATAATGTTTATTGGTGGGATATTTTTTGATTTGTCGTATTCATCATTGACCACTGTGCTATTGGAATTTACATTTTGTGAATTATTATTATTATTATTATTAATATTGGTAATATTGTTATTATTGTTGTTAGTAACACTTGTTGTTACATTTTTAATGGCTGAATGAGAACCTAGAGATTTTTCACTGTTCTCTTTGACATGTTTTTTGTATTTATTAAGAAGATCACGATCGCATTGATCATCATTCTCACAATCAAGAACTGTATAGTAGCCAAATACGTCTTTAAAGTGTTTTGGATTTGAATTATCCATGTTTTTGTTTTTTCTTTTTCTTTCACTTAGAATATTATTATTAATATTTTCAATAGTTTTGACATTGTTTGTTTTTGGAGCATCATGCTCACTCATAATTGTTTTTTATAATTTTTTTTATGTTTTTATTATTTTTGTTTGTCTTTAAAGAAAAATTGTAAAATAAATACCAAAAGTTTTTGTTTTTATTAACACACAATTTACGTGCTCTGATCTCCGTAAGTCGACTGTCGCGCATCACGGTAACGATCGAACTCCTTTTTTATGTTTGTTAAAATATTTTGTTTTATGTGTAAATTTTATATTTTTTAGTGATTTTCATAAAAAATGATTATCATTTGAACGTACATAAATAAAAGGGCGTATTTTGCACATGTACTTTTATTTATAGGGTTTTAACTTATAATTTAATTTTCTTAACTTCAAGTTCAATTTTAAAAATTTAAATTCAAATTTATAAATTTTAAATATAATTTTCTAAACACAAAATTTAATTTCTGTTCCAAGAATAGAATATTCTTTATTGTACTTCTAAAATTAACAAAAATATAAAAAAAAGGAACAAAAAATGCAATTCAAAAAATAAATTAAGAAAAACGAAGTGGAAAATTAATTAGATTTTAATGTAGTGCATGTCCTATGGTAGTTTCATAGTCATATCTTCATAGTAGTTGCTGCTATCTTCCGATGTAATTGTTGCTACAGAGGCTTCATTGACCAAACTTATATTATTTTGAGGATCAGCCAAATGGTCTCTTGCACGAAGTTTGGCTTTCGAAAAAATCTATTCTATCGGGTTTGCCATAGACGAATATGGTGGAAGAAAAATCAACGTTTGAATTATCTCGGCAACTATATCTCGTTCTTCAATTGTTTTGTGAATTTTTACAATTATTAAGAACTAACGAAGTTCCAGTAATGTTACTTTCTTCTAATTTATTAAACAGGTCCATTAGAAACGATACAAAAATGTTGGAATTTATTGACGAATTAGAAATGATTTTTATTTGTACAATTCCGTGTACATTGATGGAAAAATCATATATGCAGCAGTATTAATTCTTGATCTAGCTTTAGTTCTACGCATGTGGTGGACAATTTTGTGTAAAATTAATTGCATATGTTTTTCTTTGTCGAAGAGTGTTTTCAGAATTCTGCCGGTCAATATTTATTGTAGTGGTTTTAGGGGTTATCTTTAGTGATTTCAATGCTTTATTTATACAGGTCGGTCGTACTTACATTAACATTAAAATTATCGAAAATTCTAGCCTGCATATTTTTTAGTATTGCACATGGGTTTATTTTAACGGTTTGTTCAATTGTATACGGTATCCGGTTCTAGAACTAAATAAATTTATAAAATCTGAACAGCTGCTTTCCCTTACAGCCAAAGTTCTTAACTATTTTCATTGACGCAATGGACTGAATTCATTAGAAGACGAATAAGACATGTCGTTCTTTAAAAGGGATAAAAAGTAAAAAACAACTAATAAGGTTTTTACGTGTGATCAGATTGTATATAAGTTAATGAATTGCAATTGAATTTTATTTAAACAAAAGTGTATAAAAAAAATTTTTATAAAATTGAATTTAAAATTTGTAAAATTGAGTTTAAAGTTTATAATATTGAATTTGAAGTTTAAAAAATTTATTGAATTTGAAGTTAAAAACCTATTTATATGGGCTGGATTAAGATAGAACTGTTTTTTCGCCAAAAGACTACAATAAGGATATAATGCTATTAAATATTTTTTCGCAAAATTTACATCTGGATTATGGTAATATATCTGGAAATAAGGATGTTTTTTTTAAGAAAAAAGGAATATTTTTTGCTTTTTCCGAAGAAAATTTATTTTGTCCTAGGCGGCTGAATGAATAATAAATTTTGTTTGAATAATAAATTAGCTTTAGACAATTTTTTGTATTTAATATAAAGTATAAAGAAGAAAAAAAACAAAAACACACAGCCAACAATAATTTGAACGAATTTAATGCACAAATAAATGATGATAAGTCTTGTGCTGACTTGAGCATTCAACTTCTCTGTTCTTATAAGGTTGATAGGGAGAAGTATGTATTACACAAAGTATAAAAATGTGGATAATTTTCTAACCAGAGAAGATTTGAATTGCCGATTTTGATCAGTGATGACTTTACTTGATATTTATTGGCAATATACTCGGCTGTGATGTAGCTTAATGGTATTTCTTTTCATCAACTGATAAAGCATTGAAACTTGATGCAATATTATATCAAGTTGAAATGACTTTGCTCATACTTAGCAAAACGAATCTTTCCGAAACAAGCTTGATGACCGCCATTGGGCGGAATGATTATTTTTACTTACGAAATTAATATATTTTTACTTATTTTAGGATAAGTATTAAACTTAGTTTTCATAAAAATAATTGTAAATAAGTTTAAGTGGATTTGATGCTAGAAACAAACAAACGTATATTGATCAGTATCGTGAAAATTTGACAATCGGTCTGGATATTATTTGAAGACAAAAATCAGTGGCTCGTATTCTGTAAGAAGCATAATTAAAACCTTCCAAAAATATTGATAATATTTAAGACCAAAATAAGCAATCAACCATTCACAATTATAAGCACTGTATCGCTTTTGTGTTGCAGAAGCATGGGTTTGCTATCTTAAGTTGATACGCAAAATGTACATACTTACACACTTGGAAGACCCCTAGAAATCCTCTACAAATACTATAAATTTTTCTTAAGCTACATTGTACCAAACATTGAAAATCTTAAATCAAGCTATCTATAATTTGTACAATATTGATTTGAACACTTATTTTACTTTCGTTTCGCCACGTCCAATTTTAGAGATGGTCTTTATTAAAAATCAAAACAATTGGATAATTAATGGCTGAGTTATATTTTACAGATTATTATGCTTTGATATCTACAGTACACTATATAAACACATTCTCGCAGGAAATGCATCCCAATGGACGCCTGCTTAATGAACCACAGGCTTAGGCAATTTAAATCGAGATTTCGGTCCATAAATCCCAAAGGGGGCCAGTGCAACCCACTGAAAGTCAATATAACTAACAGATATCGTTACATCTTAAGGAGTAATTGGTCCCAAGGCGCTTAAAATTTGTGTTTGTTTTGGTTTTTTTTTTCTTTTGCCCTTATGTATTGAAGACCATCATATATTTTTTCTATGGTCCCTATTTTAATCAATAACGATAGAGCCATTTGCTTCAAAATTGTAACCTTTTTTTAATTCTTCCTATTCTTTAGCATATAAAATTCTTAATGATGCTTAGTATAATAATTTATTATATTTACTTTTTTTCTCATTTTTATTATTATCACTCTTATCATAAATACCCTTTCTTCTAAATGCTCTCCTTTTTCACCAAACTACAATCGTGAAAAATTTTAAATGTAAACGAAAATTTCACGTTAGATATGTCTTGCAAACTCCGAAAAAAAATGAAATTTTTACTTGTAGTGTAATGTGAATTATTTCGTTACAATTTTTAATTAGAAATAAAAGTGCGAATTTATAGATGATGTTATTGAAAATATATTCATAATCTTTTGAACCATTACAGAATACTTGGTATTCACAAAAAATGTGTATTTCAACGTTAAAGGCTAACTCAATAAGGGGCTTAATTTAATTATATGATTACGTCTTTCAAACACTTGAAATTTGCAGCGTATGTATATGTGTATAAAGCAACAAGTATAAAGTATAACAATGGAAATTATATTTTAAATTAATAAGTTTCTCCATTAATTTCCTGTTTTTCTTGTAATTTAATAGATATGGACTTATATATTGTACCGTTAAAAAAAGAAAATTGAATTTAAACGAAGTTTGTAATACAATTTTTTTTTTACATTGTGATTTAAAGTCGTTTTCTTTCATGACAACTAATATTTTCATTATCATACTGGTTTATTCACTTTAAGAGCCAGGACTTTTTTACTATTTAACATTTAGTCGGTATATCCGCTTGTGTCCGTAAATCGTAAAAAGGATACCAATATAATTTAAGTTTCTGTGTTTTTTTTTTTTTCTTTAATCAAATCAACTTTTTATTTAATGTGCATTTATTCACTTTTTTCTTTAAAGCAAAATTTGTGAAATAAATTAAAAACTAGAGAAGTTTCACCAAAATACTACACCTTCAAGGAAATTTTCACAAAAAAAAAAAAATAAATTACATAAAAAAAAAAAATGAAGAGAAACTAAAAACGAAATTATCTTTTTTTAAACCGAAATTATTGTTTGCCTTAGTATTAAGGACAACAAAACAACCATAAATTTCTAAACGCGTAGTCATCCCTTATTGAAACTGTTGGCTATAAAGAAGTGTAGATCAAGCGTGCAGAAATTTCCCACAAAAGGCGCCACATAACTTTAAATTAAAAAATTTTTAAACGGATGTTAAAAACTTCTCTGTATTCTTCTAGTAAAGTACTATATTAAACTTTGCTAAACATGTGAGTGGGTTATCCCCTATAGTTTAAAAATACATGTTGGCAATATTTTAAATTATTTATTTGTCTTGCTTTGTTATAGTCATTTCTCAGCAACGAAAGAAAATCCTTCCAGGGTTCTTGATTTAATACTTTTTTTTCACACGCAACAAAATTTTAAGTATGTATTTAGATGTAGTTATTTAATTTTTTTGATGGCAAATTGAATAAATAAATAATCTTAAATTAAATTCGATTGTTGATACTCTACAATTCTATTAGATTATTATTAAATATTAAAATATATTATTCCTTTAAAGTTACTTAACTATTAAAGAAAAAATAAATTGGATATTTGCCTATTTAAGCATTAGCGGACTTCAAAGTATTAAATTTAAACCATATTTTCTCTCGCAAAACGGAAATCTAAAAACTATAATATGTTTCTAGTAGGCACGGCAATTAAGTGATAGCTTTAACAGGCTAGGCAGAAAATAAAAAAAATTTGTTTCCAGCAATAATTAAGCCGCCTAAGTTTGGTGCAATTGCAAAGACAATTATTCCATCTTTTGTTGCCTGATTGTAACGTTCATACAACTTCCTAGCGCTCTTTGCATCAACTTTTGGCACGTTGTTATTATCTATTCCACCAAGCACATATATCAAGTCCCTGTATACTCTCTAACCATCAATATGCGTGTTCATCTGCTAGTGTTCATGAACTGAGTATGGCCGTATCATCAGCAAACATGGAAGTATTAAAGCTACTTAAGTTGGGGAAATATGCGGTTAATATGTAAGATAGGGGAGATATATTAGGGTATCCAGCAAGAATCTCCGTCTGAGTGATATATACGTGAGCAATATATACTTCAAAAACTCGAGTTGAAAGAAAAGTTTTAATCAATTTAATCAGATGAATTGGAAAATTATAATTCATCATTCTAAAAATTAGCCCATTGTGCCACACTGAATCAAAAGCAGCTTTTATGTTCAACAAAACCATACCAGTAGAAGTCCTATTGTTAAAACTTAACGTAACCAAGTTTTTTATTCAATCGATTGGCTGAACTGCATTATATTGTTTGCGAAAACCAAATTGTTGAATGGGTAGTATGGTGTGTGAATCTATAAAACTTATAACTCATTAATTGATTTCTCTAGTATTTTACTTAAGAACGATAGGAGGCTAATTGGTCTGTAGGATCGCGGACAATCAGCAGGTTTGCTAGCCTTTCTCATAGGAATAACTTTGGAATGTTTCCATAATGTGGGAAAGTAACTTATGCGTAGACATGCGTTGAAAATTTCAGTAATATATATAAACCCTTTCTTAGGCAGGGCCATTAAACGTTTATTAATTACCCCGTCTAAGCCGGGTGATTTATTACTCTTTGAATTCTCTATGATGGTTTTATTTTTTCAATTGAAACAAATATATTACTTTTAGAGTGACTTTCTAATGATGCAAGATTGCCAATTCATCAATTTACTTGGGAGCTGGTTAACGAAGCACTGAGGTATAAGGATATGAAGTGATTTACGCTAAAAACTTGTTTCAGAACCTCGCATTTATCACGTTGAGTGTGATAAATAGTGTTATGTTTCAAAACTAAAATGTTGTTTGATTTTTTTTTCAAATTTTTGAAATAATTCAGAAAGGGGAAGCTCCATTTTCAAGCAATGATAGTTTTATGTTCCATAAAATATTTTTCCACATCTTTATTTCTTCCATTATACTACGGTTGTAATATTCTGTACTCACGAGATCAGAAGTGTCCCGAAAACGTTTCGAGTTTCTTCTTGGTAACTATTTAAATCTCGTTAATTTCATGTACTTTGTCTTTCAATATTATAATTGAATTTTTTTCGAGCCAATTTAAAAATATTAGAAATATTTCAATAACTTTTACATCGGTGGGCACCTTAGCACTTGATAGTATCTGTTACTTTTTTACAATGATATTCTTTTGAGATTCAAGAGTACAACTAAACGCTGGATATTCAAATAATTTATAGTTACGGCATTAAGTAAAAAATAAAAGGCATTTTCCTTTAAACAACCAGCTTGTTTTAACCAAAATTTTATAAAAGGAATAAAATTTTTCGGAGAAATCTCAAGTTTTAAACAAGTAGTACAAGCTGAAACAAAAATTCGTCATCAAAATTTGGTAGCAACCAATTTGTTAAAAAAAATGTTATTCTATCAATTATAAAATTAATTAACTGAAATGTAAGTCGCCTAAAAAAGCAAATATTAAAAAAAAATCTAAAAACCATATAAAGAGACGTCAGCACATTAAGAACGCCAATACTGAAGGTAAGTTTTTTTTATGTTCTTATTGAGTAACACCACGATTGACAGAATTCGTCGACAATGATATATTTTTTTATATTTATACTTAAATGCATATTTTACGCCAATTTTTGTTAATTCGTGGACTATTTTATCAACTGTCTGAGTCCTTATTGTTTTTTGCTTATATACCCTTCATCACAAAAAGTGGAAAAATTGTATAACTAATCTTATCCGTTTGTAATTTCTACAATATCTATATATATATATATATATATTCTGACTTCTTATGCACAGTGGGAATTGTTCATACAATGTTTGGCAAAAAATATATGGGATGTTCGTAGAATGTTGAAATTTTTCCTGAGTCTTAGGTAAGTTCTAGGAAAAAAAGGAAAAATATAAAGTTTCATCAAAATTGGCCACGCCCACTACCCAGCGTCCATAGAACACAAAATTTATTTTTGGCCCATGTATTAGTAATTTTTGTACTATTACTCGCATATAATACCTACTGCGTTTTTTAACAAAAATTTTTACTATTTATTGAGCAAAACTCTAGAACTTCAAGGAATTAACTTTTTTGCAACAAGTTATTATTTGTTATTATTTATTTGAAATCGATAAATTAGTTCCTCCTCTACACCAGTCACAACGGCAAAAGTTGCGGGGTTAGAAATGAAACGCCCGGACGTTTTGCCATCGTTAGTAGACCCAGATCCTTGTTCAACTGCACCCACTCGTATACCCATTTGTTCGAAGTTTATTTTCCGTTTTTAGAATTATGTGTTTGTTCTTGAGTGCCTACCATCTTTAAAATGGTTAGTTGTAGGCTAGCTAGAAATAATTTAAATACGCCAATCAATCAGACATAGTGCCAAAAGAGGTGCTATGGAAATCAGCAAGATCGGTCCATGTCCTTCGACGCAGCGGGCAAAATACCACGCCTACCTCTAATTTTTCTATATCATTTTGAACAATGAAGTAACTCCAATAAAAAAAAAATAAACAATTATATGGGGCGACAGCGAATTAAAGAAATAAGAAAAAAACATCAAGTGAAAAAATTGGCGTTCGCCCAAATTTTTCGAGTTACGGGCCACCGAAATGTTTAAAATTTTAAAAATTAACGTAATGGGTATAGTTTTAAAGCTTTTAAAGAGCTCTTAAAGGAAATACTAAAATTTTGGGAAAATGCTTTACCCATTAAAAGCCGATTGCATTTTTATGTAATTTTTTTATGTTTTTAATTCTCTGTCACCTCTATAATTGTTTTTTTGATTGGAGTTACTTTACTAAACTAGATCCGGATACATGGTGAAGGATATATATTTGGCATAGCCGAATAAGGTACTAACAGTTTATAAAACTTAAAAACAATTCAGGTGCCGAGACACCCGTCCCTACATTTGTACTACATAACGAGCGATAAAGATTAAGAATACTGAAAAAATATTTTATTAAGTATTTTTTTGAAAGATTTGATATAAGAACTGCTAGTGTGTTTAGCAATTCACTAGACATTCTGTTTCTTATTTTTGTAACAAAATTTTCAGCAACAGAAAAAAACTTATTATTCATGTTCGTTGTTCGAATGTTAGTAGTTTCAAAAGACTCAAATTCGTTTTCTTTTTTTATATCTCACATCTCACATGAAACGAAATATTTGAAAGTGTTTAGGTGTGACAATCAATATATTTAAAAAACTACCAGTGTATTTTTTGAAAGTGCTAATGATTTTAAACTTATCGTTTCCGGGAATTTAGCCAAAAAAAAGCTCTTCACAATTTCCCGGGAATTCCCGTTTCCCAAACCCTAGTCAGCACATAATATGTAAAAAAGCCCTACATTTATTACTATAATAAATTTTGCTTTGTGCATGAATGATGATACAATGGCCCATGCGGGCTATAGATGATTGTCTTTTTTAATTGTTAAATTTCTATTTCTTTTATGTAAATGTTTTACAGCTGAACCGATTATGTACATACTTTAGGTAAACACATTCGTGTTTCAAAAAAGCTTGCTTTGATCTCCTTCCGAAACTAAATTTGTAAATAAAACTTAGGGATATTAATCACAAACAGCCTATGTTGAGTCTCTATTGCAAATACGAGAATAAATTGTAAAAGAAGTATACGAAAAAGGTAACATTGAACATTGAAAATAACGTTGAAAATGAAAAAGTGAAGGTTAAAAATGGAAATCAATTTGAAAAATTAGTTGAGGAATTGCAGAAGAATCCATCTTTTGCACTGGGCTTTCACAAAGGCGCTGCTCCATGAAATTTTAAAGAAAAAATTGGAAGAAATTGAAAAAAATATAAATTCACTTGCTCCACCTAGAAGAATAGCAGATGGATGGTAAAAGGTAACAAAATAAAGAATCAAATATCGATTTATAAAGAAGTTTGAAAAATTACTTTTAAGGTATTGTGAGATTTAAAATTCAAGCTAAAAAAAATACGTTTACTTATATAGCGGAGTGTAAAGCCACTGTCGGCGGAGTGTTAACACAATTTTCATTCATTCCGCTGGAAGAAGCTGTGGAAAACCTTCTAAAGTTCCAGAAGCATTTGATTCCTGAAGGAGCAATTTAAGGGGTTCAAATGATTGTCATAGGAAAACCTTCTAGTGACATGGTGCTTGCTAAAGTCAAGTTTGTCATTGAAGAACCAGCGGAAGTCAACCAACAGTTAAAGAAACCCCCTTGGACGTCTAGTGCTGCTTCTACCAATGATATTACTTCTGCTCAGCCTATTCCTTCAAAAGTAGTTAAACAGGAAGCAAAAAAAAAAAAAACATCAAACCGATTTACTGAAGAACCACAGCCAGCAACAGGCAAAACTATTTTATGCTGGGAACACAATTGGAATGAACGACGAATTTCGTCTTGCACGACGAATTCATCTGTAAAAGTTCGCTGCGTAAATTCGCAATGTGGCGCACAATTAGGACGAAAAAGTTACAGCTGTTATAATCAACAACATTGTTTACTGTGTATGACAAAAAAGTGTTACCATAGAACAAAAAATAGTTATACAAAAAATTAAGCATTAAGAAAAAGCCATTAGAAAGCAATTTTATGGAAAATAATTGTGGATGTTTAACTTAATGATGTATATTAAGAAATAAACAATAATTAAGGTAAAAATATATTTATTTACTAATATATTTAAAAGCTGAAAGAAGAAACGGCATTCTGTTCCAATTTAGTCGTCGTTCGTCGGCGTAACAAATAGAAATAAATCTATCGGAGAGTTCGTCACGCACGACGAATTTCGTCGACGGCGGTGTTGTGTTAATTTTCATATGCACCAATGTGTTTTATTTTTGGCGGCGAATATGCGCAACGAAAAATTCGTCGTTCGTCCCAATTGTGTTCCCAGCATTACTCTTAAATTCGATGTCCTCAATAAAACGCACTCTTAGAGATGTTGATGAGCGACAACAACAATTGAAGGTTGAGGAAAAGAAGCTGAAATTATTAATAGAGAAAGCAGAGATACACAAAAGCGAGTCAAAAATAAAAATATAAAAATAAAGGCTTACAATAATTATAAAATAAAAGTAAATAGAAATTTTAAATAAATAAAATTTAACAAAATACTAAGGGATGAATTGCAGATGTCGACGTGGTTACAGTATTGTTGATGACATTGATACGAAGTGATATTGATACTAAAACAACGACGACGCCCACAACTAGAATAAGGGTCAATAACAAAATGAAAATATTAATAAAAGACTGCACATATTTATAAAAATGCTAATTAATACCACCGAATTAGTAATTCTAAATAAGTTAAAAAGTATAGTTAAAAATATTTAAAGTCGTAGGCAACACTTACATTAAAATGTAGATTAAATGATGTTTTGCAAAACTCAAAAGCATTCTTGATAGATTTAAGAAAAGTTATTTCCATTTATTTACTTACGCTTCAAAATACTTGTGGTTCTATAAAAATAGCATAAAAGGAAAAAACTAAGTATTACCTGAAGTCTTCAAGTACTAGTTATACATTTATTTGCTCATTTGAAGTAGAAAATGTAAAGGAATATTTTAAGTATCTACAGCATAAAATATCTGCTTAGAACATTTCCCTGATACTCTACTTACATTTAACAAAAGTTTCCTAGTTTGCCTTAAGTACATATACTTTAGTATAGCTTTTTTGTTTTTAGTTAAATGTAGGCACATAAGAGCTTATATTTGTATGTATGTATATCCGACTTTTAATAATATGTTACAATATTTATGGGTTTTACATACTTATGCAAATATGCAATATGTATTTTCTCTTGCAAACTTAATAACCTGAATAAATATATAAAATTTATATTTCTTGAACAATACACTGAAAGAAATATTACATCAAATAGGTATTATTTTGCTATGGCTGAATAGTTTAATACGGTTGAAGTTCTAACCATTATTACTTAAAAAAAAACAACGCTATCGAAACCTGAAATAATTATTAATAGAAATCGATGTTTTATGGTAACAAGTCCACAACTATTAGTGGTGGCAGAAATAAAATTAGCAATAGATTAGTGACTTATATGGTTAGCTGAAACAAGAAATTATAAAATGTAATTAGTTTCAAATAATTTATCAGTTCTCCTGACATAAAAATATGGTTTATTAAATTTTTTCCAAGAACTCTAAGGTAGAAAGAACCATCGATTAGCACTTTGCAGTGGATAAATAAATTTGCTTCGTTTCGGTTACAACCACTTTGAATAGAAGGTATTCGGACAGTGCAGTAGAAAAGCTGAAACCGAATTTAATTTTATTTGCAGAACTGAAGCGTAAAAAAATAACTTAGTTCCTTTTCGTGACCAACGGTTCGGCGTAAGCAATAAATCAAACCCAAAATCAATAGAAGATGATTCTTCTTCTTCTGATACTGTAAGGTATTATAAATACTACAATTACAGATAAAGCTTAGGGATTTATGAAACATATAATTAAAGATATTGTGTTTTGCAAAGTCGGTGTAAAGCAAAAAAGCAAAGAATTTTTTTTTTTAATTTAATTTCATTTGATGAAATATTGTGTCATTATAACACATGTGACTAAAATCGTTTTTTTGCGAACCTCTAGGTGGCTTTATAAAATTTGTTTTTACAATCACACAATTATAAGTTGAAGCCAGATATTCAGCAGAGTTTAATGTATAGAATAAACGTGTTCAAAAAATGTAAATTTATTTATAAATATTTATATATGTATATCAAATACATGAGCACAATACATCAATGTTTCGAATATGAGGTCAAAATATGAATTTATAATTTTAAAATAAAGGTTTTTCACTTATACTTTAGGTTGTAAGAGAAAGGAGAAATTCCACTTAAAAACCTTAATAGAAGAGACATACAATTTTGAATCATAATCTTACTTGGAAGCATTATTTAAAGAAAAGAAATCTTAAGTTATTTTCAAATGCATTATAATTACATTTTACACAAAAAAGTGGTTTTTAACTTTTTGCTCGATTTTTTTATACAACAAAATAAAAAGAATAAGGTTGTTAAAAACCATTGCACATTTAAATCATAAAAACAAATATTTTGTAAATTTGATGTTAATACACGCATCTTTATTTAAAAAAATTGTTGATTTTCTAAGTTTTTTTTAAGTTTTTTCACAAAACAAAACACTGTTTATGTGTGCAAATGAAACATGACTTTATAGAAGGCTTAAGTCAAAACATTTTCGTGATGTGTTAACAAAAAAAAAAAAAAAAAACAAGAAGAATTAATTACAAAAAAGTTAAAATAAGAATTCCTGGTTTTTAGTTATATTTGCTTTGACATGTGATCCAATGAGGAAATTTGGGACCACAGTGGTCGTTCATTTCAGCTTATGGAGCGGCAGTCGATTGGCACGAAGAAAGGCGGTGGCGAGTAAATCAATGTGTTTGAAATGGATCCTGGGGTAGGAGCAGTCGATGTGGAGTCAATGTGTATTTGACGTTTTGCAAGTTTTTTACTCTCTTTTTCTTTGTTATAAACTTAACTCCTTGTCTATTTACGGTCATCTGGATTTTAATTAGAAAAGTTGTAAATTTTTCTTTACAGGGATGTGGTGGCAATACGTAATCTATGCAGGTGTCGAATGATAGTTAAATGTTAGTTAAGTCTTGTGAACAACATATAATTTTGTGTGTAAATTTTAAAAGATTATTTCATAGGCTTTAAGAAAAAGTTATGTGTTTAGTTGTATTTTATTTTTATTTTTGTTTTATTATTTTCTTAACGATGAATATAAAAAAGTCGGTCCAAAAATGACGGGGTTGTAACCTAAAAATTCTCTAATTTAAGTTCGTTATTTTCATTTTAATTTTCAAGCGAATATAAATATAAAGAATAATTTTTGTTTGTAATTAAACACTAAAATATATAAATTATTTTTAAACAAATAAATCAAAATATCATCAACAAATATTATCAAAAATAAAACACATCTGTTCATATAAAAATGCGCACAATCGTGACGTCGGACGAAATTCGTCATACGCGGCGAACTTTGCAATAGGTTTATTTCTATTTCTTACGCCGGCGAACGACGAACAATTCAGTAAAATGTGACCATGTTTGATTTTAGTTTCGAAGTAATTCAGCAACTAAAGTTAGTTAACTTAAAAAATTGATTTATTTGTATCTTATAGCATTAAATATAAGTGCACAAGTTAGAAGTTAAATACAAAATTAGTTTTTAGTTGTGTTTTTATTTTAATATTTTATTTTTTAAATATTATTTTTTATATAGTCTCCCTATCAACTCACAAAAAGTAAACAAAATTAAAAAAGTAAGAAAATTTTGTAATCGTTGCTGTGCTTCATACTGCGAACTTACACAACGAAGTTTTAATGACAAATTCGTAGTGTTGGACGAAATTCGTCGTTCGTCCCAGTTGTGTTCCTGGCATAAATTATGAAACCGATGTGATATTTTTAGAACAAAAAAACCATAATAAGTAAATAAAAAACCAAAATGTCCATTATATCCTGGTTTAATAAATATCTATACTCACGCCGATTCCAACGACAAAATAAATTTCCAAACGTGTTGTTTTTACGTTTTAGTAGACAAAACCGTGTTAGAAGTAAATAAAAAAAAAAAACAAAATTAGTAGGAGATATTGATTGTGGAATGATGTAAAGAAAACAAATGTATTGAAATTATTTTTCTTAAAAAAAAAAACTAAAATAATACATAACCCGATTAGTTTTTTTGCGACTTTATATATGTCAACCTGTGACCAACAATCAGTAGAGACATATATTTGATTAAATTTACATTTATTCAAAAAAAAAAGCATAACTACTTTTTTTATAAATGCCTATTCAATCTTTATCGATGGATATATTAACAAACGACGCTCTATAATAAAATAAATGTGATTTCATATTTTTTATATTTCTGAATAAGTACTTAAAACGGACAAACATTTTTTTCTATAATATTGTGGTTACTTGTTTTTGTTAAAATATTTGACTACTACAAAAAAGTTTTTAAGTCGAAATACTGGGATTATCCTTCGCTGTTCTCAAAGTCCATTATTCGTGACTTTCTACCACAAGACTTTCAATTGCATTAATATATAAAAAAATAAAAATTTTAAAAAGTCGGTATTTATTGCCATTTTGTTTTATTTTTTAATTTCTTAAATTTATAAAAAGGCTCGTGACTTTACTTGTTTTGTTATTATTGTAAATAAGTGCGGTTTGCTTTTGTATTTTCATATCTATCTATTTTTTTCACTTATTTCGTTGTCTTCGTTTTGATTGAAATTCAATCACTTATATTTTTTTTAATTGGATTCTGCATTATATTAAATGTTAATGTGTACGACATTGATTGTCGTCAAGTTAAACCAGAATAAATCTATCTTTCAGTTCTTTAAATGCAAATAATGAAAGACTGTATACCAATCCAAGAACATTTTTTTTCATTTTTCCAGAGAAGATATTAAGCCAAATTGATTATTTGCTTTTGAAAATACTATTTAAAAAAGAGATTTGCTTTTTTGTAGGATTCGGATTTAAATCAAATAAATTCTTCAAATTGCGGCTTATATCTCTTTGTTCAGTAAAGGTTTTTATTTAAACTGATGATTACTATGCAAACGATGTAAAGGCATGACACATTATTTATGAGTTTTTTTTTTTAGAATTTATTAGTTTCTGTATTATTTTATCTTTAAAGTTATTTAATAAAGAGACAATATTACAATCATTATAAACTATTTGATCACTGGCATTGAGCATTAAATTCGTTCACATTTTGTCAAAAGCCTAAATTGCTAAATTATTGACTTTATCCGACTGTTTGCTGCGATTTTATTAAGACAAACTTTCACGCATCCTTTTTAAAAAAATACACTAGACATCCAAAGAAAATCTAGTAAAACATTCAAGTAGCCAGTTGCTGTACGGTGATTGGTGCAAGCTTCATAAAATTGCTTCATGCTATCCGAAAAAAGTTTAATCTACCGATTCGGCCGTTTTTAAACTCTAATATGGTCATTTATGGTCTGAAAAGTTGGCAACCTTGCCTTATTGCGGATATATCTTACTTTTTTATTTTTATTGCTCATATCCTTAGGTACCGTAACTAAAACAAAATATTGTATATTAATTAAAATGCACAAATAGATTTGCTACTAAAAAGTTCAAATGATTTGGCAAAGCATAAACACTTGCTTAAGCCTCACAACTCTTTGAGAATATCAAAGTAAAATCAAGTAACTATTGGTTGTACTCGACTGTGTATATAAGCTGAATACATGTTCCTTTTATCTCTTATTAGCAAGATTTATCACACGAACATGTCGAGTATCAAGAGACAGTTAAAATTTACTGTATGTTTGCACTACTAGGTGAAGTTTGAAAAAATGTTTATTTACTTATTTACTGTCAATATAGCTATTGTCGTGTTTTGCACGGGGTCTTTTTCTTTTTTTTTTTTTCTTACTATATATTTGTCTTTTAATTAATGGTTTTACCAGATTGCAAATTTAAATTTCATTATTAGTTAACATGTTACTTAATTTCTAACTTAACACTATCATTGTACTGAAAGATGTTAAAATATAGCATCCATTTTGTAATTACTACTTACTTTTATAAAACAAAACACATTTTTTTATTTTAATTTGTTTGAAACTACGGTTTGTTTTCTGTCAATTGTATCAATACGTATATATTATTGCTACCAAGGCATATTAATTTAATAGGTAAAAGCAGTTCTAAAACAACTACAACAATAAAAATAAAATATGTTTTCAGATGTCAAAATCAACTAACGCTGCACATATGACATGGCGAAATAATACACATAGGACCTTATTACCGAATTACGACGACAAAAATGCAATTTGGTATTTTGTTAAATGTAACCACTGTTGCTCTTTATATGTTCTATATACTAGTACACAGTAAACTTATATTGGTCTGTACGTGCAAGTTATAGTTCAGCTGAGATATAAGCTAAGTAAAAGACTTATTTTTTGTAATGAAAAAACAATGTTTCTTTATAATGCTTTACGCATTACCTTAGTATTTTTGTTTTTTTAATATTATTACTACACTTAACATTATATATGCATGTTTTTACATGACCATCCTCTTAACTACTGTCGTTATTTTAAGGATATATCCTTTTATGTATTTTCCTTCCAAAAATTTTATCTCAAAATTGTTTATGTTTATTAGTAAAAATTGAAATTTTGTTATTACCAGGATTTTTCTTATCTTAAAATATGTTTAAAAATATTTATCAGAAGGACAAAGCAAACATTTCTTATTCTAAAATAATGTGTGGGATTAAAACTAGTAATAACCTTTTGTTCTGGTAAATATATATTTTTATTTTTTAATTTATTTTCCAATCCAGGTTGGAGCCGTGGATATTATAAATGAATTAAAATTTTTTACTTTTTTTGGTAAATGAATTATTAATTTAATTTTCAAAAATTTTTAGAAAGAAAAATTATTTACAGTTGTATGCGGAAGTTTTCCAAAGAAAACAAGAAATATTAGACACTAGCAGAATGAAATGCAGGATCGCTACATTCTGCATCAGCATTCTTTGCATTTATCTTCTTAGGCTGTGTATATTGTAAACATCATCTATTTAACCAACTAATCAGTAGTAGTTTGTTTAGACGAAGACAACAAATTCAACACATAGATGCTGCTCTAGTATCATATTAACTGTTGACAGTTTCTGTTACAATATGTATATTTTTATTATAATATTTATCCCATGTACCATGATGGATTAAGTGATAAAATAAAAAAATATATATATACTAGGATATAGAACATATTACAAAATTGCGTTTAACAAAATTCAATTTTTGCTGTCGTTATTCGGTTATTTGTCCCAACGTGCGCTGTAGAGAAAAAATATATATTAGTTTTAATCATTTCACAGAATTTGCATGCGATGAAGAAATATTCGTATGGAAGCCGTTATGGGTGTGATTACGCGGATGAGGTGCGGTAAAGGGATAAAATGCAGCTTTATAATAAATTTTTACACACTTTTTTGTTCAATAAAAGTTTAAAATATACTTCTACAACATGATGATGATATTACAAAGAGAAATTCTAGGAAAAAAATAAGTGTAAACAAATTTAGACATCTGAAAACGTAAACAAGAGTCAGCTGGTCTACTGCTACTACCTAGTATATTATTATGCCTTGATTGTTACGTATATAAAATAATAATTGTTTTTATTATAAACTGAATTGGTTAACAAAAAAAATCATAAAAACGTGTTAATAAATTTTAATGTTTTTTTATTATTGTATTAACAACAAAAATATTAAAATGTTGCATTTGTCTTTACTGTAAAAACACAAACAATAAAAAAACTTGCAGTACCGTATAAAGTGAACATTGTTTTTAAAGTTTTTCATTTCTTGTTGCATAGATATATGTATGATAACTTCGGAACATTTGAGCTTCGGCTAACTCCATATTAGTAATTATCGAAGAAGCAATCACTTTTCTTTACTGCTTGTGCTCTCACTGAGAAAATAATTATAAATCAAGTTGGACGCGAGTTTCAAATATTCACAAAAAAGTGAAAAAATTAAATATTTAGGAGGTATAAAGTTTGCAATTTTATGTTATGTAAAACAAATTATAGTAATCTACACTCAACTTTATCATACCTTATGAAAACAAGTATTTTTGTTGATATATTACATAAAAAACAAAAGTTCAAAGTATATTCAGCTGTTCATCTCTGTATACTTCTGGACTTCATTTTGATATATCAAACGTTATGACCTGTAAAAACTTCATAAAAATGTGGCACAATAGAGAAATACACTTTCGAATTATATTTTTCTGTTGTCTATTGATATTCTTTTTAGAAAAAATTAAATAAAAATAAAATTTAATAAAGTTTTTAATATTATTTTAATATTATTTTTTTAATATTATTTGTTCTTTATTAATTGATTACAAGCCTCACTCACTCAATTTCTTTTAGACTTAAGCAGATAAAAAAAGCCTTTTTTTCTAACGATGAATATTTTGTGAGTTTGTAGTTATCAAATGAGGAAAAAATACAAATTTCATAACATTGTCAGCGGTGTAAAATATTTGGGGTATTTACAAAACTCTGAAAAAATGAAGAGGAAACTTTATATGAAGGAAACCTTATAGAAAGAAAGAAGTATTTTCGCTGAAATAATTTTTTTCTGAAAACGGGTCAGCCCTTCTTATTATTTCTGTTCTAAAATATCTCAAACTGAGAGTAAAAAAATAAATTGATTATTATGTTTTTATTTACTTTAAAGAGTCTTAATAAAAAATTAAGCTGTAAAACAAGGGAAGGATTTATCATGTTTTTGTGTGACATGGAAATTTTTGTTCTTCTTGTTGTGTCTGGATAATAATAGTATTAATAATACTTAACTTGCTTACCCTCCATTAAATCCAGAGCGAGCGAGCTGTAAAGATTAAAGCGTTTATAATCCGTATTTAACAGAGCTGAGTTTTGCATACTAAACAAACTGTACAAGAATGAAAAGAAAACATATTTTGTGATTTTAAGTTTGAACTTTTGCACTGATTGTATAAATTATTAAATTATATTTATGCTATTTCATAAGGGGATAGTTATTATCAGCAGACTATGGCTTACGTTTCATATTTAACATTTGTGTTATGGGTGTAGGTGTGTTCTTTATTTGTACCTACCCTTGAACGAACATCAGCACACTTGTGTGAAAAAATGTTCTTTTTCGATACTTAATACGATACACATCAAAAAAAAAAAAAAAAAAACTAATATATATGTATCCACAAGCAATAACAGCTAGATTCGAGTTAGGAACAAATTGAGTTGTTGTTAATATTATACTTCTAACACTCAAATCTGTAATGCAAGTCAATTTTCATCTTTGTAGCTTAAAAACTGAGTATTTTTACCTTAAAATTTAAACAACTAAAGTCGATCTTCTCTGATTTGACGCAACAATATTAAAATTAAAAATGCTGTTGGAAACTTCCAAAGAACGAGTAAAGCAGTTAGTGCTTGTGGTCACAAATATATTGACTTTCAGTAGGATTGTATACTTTGTTAAAGAAATATATGTTTTTAGTATTTAAAAGAATACGTCGTGTACTAGGATATTCATACCAGTAATTCCATTTACAGAAAATATAGAGCACTACACTGTTAAAATTAATTATAATTTTTGATTTGAAGAACGTCTGAGAAAAGTGCCGACTGAGTAATCTGTATAGTTTTTGTTATCAGTTTTAATTATTTTGCTGCATTTTCTGGTCCTTAGGTAATCCTTAGGTTGTTATCGAGTGTTGTGACATATAGTTTACTTCACACAAAAACCATAGATTATGCTCTACGTTTACCAATTTTTAGACAGTTTAGACTGTTTAGCGGTAACTTTTTCGTTAACCTAAAATAGTTAAGGTTACAGATAGAACGGATTTCCTTTTTTCAATTTATTTTTACAGTTCACTGATTTTTTACGAGCTATATTTATTTCGTGTCGGTCAAAGCCATTACGTTTTAAAATCGGCAAATACTTTTGAAAATCAGTTTTATTATTTATTATTTATCAGTTTTGGTCTTGCAAAAAAACGAAAGAATGTATAGACATTTTTTGTAATGTCATAGCCTCACTGGTTTCACGATCAAGAATTAAGAAACCGTTTAAAAATTTAATCGATCTGCATTCAAATGCCCTTTTGGTATATGTGCAGTTAAAGAAAATGTTTAAATTTTTCTTCGTTTAAATGTACCCATATAAACATAAATAAATTATTATTGTTTTTATCATATTTTATTTTAAAGACACCATTTTCTTATAAATTTCGTCTCATTATCCATAATATATTCTTCAAACTTTTATCTTCGTACGTGCCAAACCAGTAGCAGTCCTGAACATTTTTTTTACAATTTATTACAGGAGATACAAAACTAACTCACAGTAAATATTTTGAAAATGTTATATATAATTTTTGTTTATAACAAGCACAAACTTACGTTGTTTTATTAGAGCTTTATTTTATCTGTTTATTGAACTTACTACTTAGAGCCCTAAACTTAAGCTAACACTTAAAGTTCAATTTTTTGGTTGTGAGTAGCATTCTTCTTCCAACTTTTGCGGCTTGAGCATACTTACTATTTTCGAAAACATACGTAAATATAATAAATAAAAAAATATTTTATTTAATGCAAAATAAAAAAAAAATATTACACATACAATTTTTGAACACATAAATGAGAAACAATTATCACACCTTCTTTTAAAATAAATAAAGGAAGGATAACTTAAAATTAGAAAAATAAAATGGTTCAAAACCTACTAAGTGAGAGAAATATACTAGTTAGGGCTGTCGATTACTTAAAAGTATTAAAATGAATATATAATCAAAAATTTAAGTTGCAACATATTCTTAAAGATAAGTTATTTAAAATAATTATGTTTGATGCATTCAACTGTAACTCCTCATGTTTTCTATGGAATACTTTGTCTTTCTATGGAATACTTTGTCTCTTGTCTACTAAATTCTTTCTGCATTAATTTTTCTGTTATTTAAAATTTAATGTGTCGCAGAAAGGCAATAAATAAAAAATATTATTTTATTGATTTCGTTCTTGGTAAATCTTATATAACGCATAACGTTTTCAATTTCAATACATTTTATATCCAGTATATTTGGAATAAAGAAACCGTTTACCTGCTACTGATCAAATGTATGATGCGATAATGATAATGGTGTGTTCAATTTTTGAGTTACATATTCCTGCTTCTGAAATTGTTTTCAGACTAAGTTATATTTTATATTAAACGTCATTTTTTATCCAAAAATAATAGTTTTATAAAATAAAATCATATTTTTATGTTATGCTTGATGATAGAGGATATCGTTTAATAAATAGAATAAAGGTTTTACGGAAGTGACATATAGATGATTTGCAGAAAATTGTTTATGTTCTTAATAAAGCCCTTCACAAACCCTCTTGAATTTCAAATACGTCTTGATATTTAAATACGTTGTACACACATTTATTTTAATAGAACAACAATAAACCGAGACTACCGATGCACGTGTATAAGATCGTTTAAAAATGGTGTCGAACATATTTGTTGTTCGTAACAAACACGCAAGACACAGAAGAAAAAATTTCATATTAACTAAATACCATCAGTAGTTACAGCTTACGTTGCTGTGTGCTTACTGCTTCTGCTGAGTTTTTACGCATCATGTGTGTGGCTTAATGTTTATTTTAAGGGTTGTTGTAATAATTATTAATAGGGGAACTCACTCTTCGTGGCATAACTGCAAGTCTAGCAAATTTGCAATGATTTTTTGCTACGAAGCGTGTCTGTTTTTAAACGTATAGCAAATTTATTGTAACAGCTGATTTTAAAAAACCATTTTAAATTATTGAAAAGTTAGATTTATAAATCGTGAAAGCTTTTCTTAAAAATAACTTATATGCAATGCCTAAGGAAACAGAAAAAACAAAATCATCAAATTTTTGGTTAAAAATGCTGTTGACGAAACTGAATTAATGGAGATGGAAGAGCCTGAAGGTAAGTTAATTCTAAACAATTATGCATCAAAAACTAACAATTATATGCATAGATTCATATAAGGATGAATTAATGGATCACATTACATATCTTTACACAGTTAGATGATAACCGATTTTTACAAGTGCTTCGAGTAAATCGGCTAGAACTAAATTCTCTAGTTTCCCTTATTTCTGGAGATCGTTAGTTCAACAAACCTCATTCTTGTGAACAATTTCCTATGGAATACCAGCTGGCCATAGTGCTATACAGACTTGGCTCATCTGGAGAAGGAGCAACATTAACGAAAATTGCATCAATTTTTGGAATTGGAGATGGTGGCACAAATGATAAAATAACTCGATGAATTTTTAGTTCGTTCTTAAACATGCAATCAAAGTACATATCTTGGCCTAATGAAGGTGAAAGAAATTTAATTGTTGCCGAAACTTATAGTGAACTACCCTTCTGTATTGGATATGTTGATAGTTCAGAAATTTCACTTGCAGAAGCTCCAGTTATTAACAAGGTGTGTTTTTTTTCCAGAACGCATAAATATTCCATCAAAGCCCAAATGGTTTGTGATTTAAAATTACGAATTAGACATGTTGTTGTAGGAAATCCGGGAAGTGTAAATGATTCAAAATTATTTAAAAATTGCAACATACATAGGGAGCCAACAAGTTAGTTTTCTACACATCAGTGGATAGCTGGCGACTCAGGTTATTCATTATCAAGTCATCTTATAACACCTTACCGGGCAAACTCAAATCAGATGGACAGTGAAAAACGAAAACACTTTAACAGAAAGCATAGTAGTTATAGGGTAAGAATAGAGCATTATTTTGGGATGCTAAAGGAAAGGTTTAACAGTTTGAAGTGCTTAAAAATGATGATTAATTCGTTCTAAAGCCATGAATTTTGTTGACAATGGGTCGTTGTCTGCAGTATTATGCACAATATTCTTTTAGATTTAAGAGGAACTATACCGGACATAATTGAAGAATTTCAAAATGACGAATCCTCCGAACAATTTGATGAAGAACAAGAAAATGTCTTAAAACATTTGTTGAGTAAATTATGAAGACAGCATTGCAACCATATGTTTATTAGACGCGAGTGGAATAAAACACACAAGAGCAAATTGTATTTTTGCTATTTTAGTCTTTTATTGTTGATTAAAATTGTATTAAATATAGAACATAATCCACTGTTACTTTAGTTGTTTTATTTAAAATTTATTTAGTACAAAATGTGTGCATATAAACATCCATTTTTAATTGAAACTTTATATTTATTTATTAATTTTTATATTTATATTTTTATATATATTTTTATATTTTATATTTATTTATTAATAAGCATATACAGTGATTTAATGTATAAAGAGATTATCATACATATTTTAGATCTTATACATATATACACATGCGGTTTTTTAAGAGGGAAAAAAATTAAAAAATTGCTTGTTTATTTTTATAAAAATTCATTTTATTGCTTTCTTAAAGTAAAAAGTAAAACATAATAAATAAGTTAATGTTAACATTACACGTTAAGAAAAATGCTTAAAGTTAATCATCTTTGTTTTAAAAAGTTGCTGTTTATTCAGTATTACTGTGCAGATACATCATATATTTAAAAGTTTTGGAGCTTGATGACATATTTGTCCTCTTTTCTGATAGCAGTTGCCTAGCAACTGAAAACTCTTTCAGATGCTGCACTACTGGCTGGAGTAGCCAATATCTTGCAACTTAACCTATATAGTATAGGAAATTGCGTTTGCTGTGAATGCCACCAATTAATTACGTCAAAATTATCTTTAAATGCAATGTTTAAATTGTACCAATTGTATTTCTTCAGTAACCTTATCTTCGGTACTTAAGTGTTCCACCTAGTCGGACAAAGGCTCTTTAAGGAATTACTTAAATTGCAATTTTCTCCAGACTTTTTAAAATACTTGACTAGTTTTGAGCATAAATTGCATAGTTCTGACACTTCTTCTACTTGCTTTATAGCCTTTTCTATCACGTTATTAATAATATGGTTTATAGGTTTATCCGCGGATATGTATTAAAAGCAGCCATTATATTCGAACCCCTATCAGTAACCATGACTGCTTCTTCCAGTTTGCAGTTATTCTTGCCTAGCAAGTTTTCGATTTTTGACCGTATAATATCACCTAAAAAGAAACGTAAAATATAAAATAAATGAGACAATTTTAATTGTTCTATAACAAAATAAGAAAATAAATAAATATTAACAATTTTAACTTACTTGTACATCTTGCTCCATCCATGGAATTGAGGCCCAGCAATCTTAAAAATAATTGACCGTTTTTTATGTAGTGGATAGTTAACGAAATATGACTTTTTCGCAAATAGTTATTGGTCCATATATCTGACGTCAATCCGTAACCATTTTTGCAATGTGATACGATTTTATTTTGGACATTGACGAAAACGGTCTCATATTTTTTTTTTTCGATAGTTCGTGATATTGTAGTAGGGTGCGGCAGTAAGCTTTCGATATCAACATTTGTCCTATACTTTGCTCCAACTGAAACCAAAAACTCAGAGTAATGTTTGAGCCCACTGTCCTCTACAAAGTGGAAAGGTCGGCAATTTTCAATACACCATTTTGAAAGGAGTTTTTCTGCTTCCTTTTTTATTTCCATGTTTACTGGTATTCTCGCAACATTAGCTTCCTTAATAGCGACATAATATATATGCTTCACTAAATTTGATGTGCTCCTCTGATCATACTTCATCACGGAAAAACAGTTTCTGCAGGCAACTTTTTTTTCTATCTCGATGCCATTATTCTCTGTCATTCCGTAAACGTCCCAAACCTTGCTTCTGCCTCTTTTTGAAGTAATCTTAAATTTACCGCACAAAATGTTTTCCTTTATAATGGCACTGTCCATTAATTCATGGGAATCGGATTGCGTTGAACTCTAAATGAGGAAACAAAAATAAGAAATCACTATTAAATAATGTAACATTTTTAAACTCGTTTTTTCTTACCATTATTTCTGTCATATTAAATGTTAAAAATCGTTACTTTTTTAATTAAAATTATGTATGTAAAATTAATATGTATGTCTAACACCACAGGCTCTTTTAAAAATTGATTAAAATCTGTTATCCACACTTTCATTTATACAAAGAAAAATTATTGTTTTGACTATCTTACCAACATTTGTATTACTTACTGCCCTTTATAAATCAGATTTTATTACGTGTGAAAAAGGATAATAATTGTGGTTTTAAAAAATCTGTTTTACGAAAAACCAATTCAGGAATATTCATAGACCAAAAAAAAAAACAGGAAAATAAAAAAAATTTCAATTGAGCATTAAAAGGGAAATGTTTCATTTAGAATAACAATTTTGAAATTTTATCATAAATCAGGTCAATTTGGATGTACAAAAATAATGTAATTAGTAATTGTGGTTGTTAAAACTACACAAATTTGGGATTGTCCCTAAATAAAAACAGGTACTAGAATATTTATCAGTGGTATTGCAGTAAGTAAATAATTGAAAGTGAAAATGTTTTCAAATGTGATGTAAAAAGGGTAATAACTGTGGTTGTAAAAAATCTGTTAAAATTGCATTTGGAAATGTAAAAAGGTAAAATAATACTTATGTATGAATTTCTGCAATAAAAAATGTTGACGTTTTCCATATTATAAATAGATCTAGGTAGTTATTGAACACTAAAAATTAAAATGCTTTAATTAAAAACTCTTCTATGCAAATTTTTATTTAAAAACGACAAAATTTAGTAAACTTTTATGGCCGCATTCAAGAAGAAATAGTTTCTATTTATAAAATAATACCTACATGAAAATTTTTTTAACATACATATATTAGATAATTACTTTTAGATAAGCTAATAGTTCATTTGATTAAGCTCCGCTATTGTGTTATTGGCTTTAGTGGGCTTTATATAACTTTTATTAAAATCAGTGCCTGTTTAAAAATTTTATATATTTATTTCCGTCTTCAATAAAACAATTGTGTATCTACACAATTAAGAAAACAATATTTGAACATATTAATAATATAAATTAATTTAAAATAAATTTAAACTTAACTTAATCGCATTGGCCTGTACAAAGCATCCAATCGTTCATATACACATAAGAACAAAGAAGTATTTAAAAAACACACAAATTACAAGTGAAGATGTTGGTCGTCAGTTGCATTTTTTCAAATACTTAGACCGTTTGAAATTTTTTTCTACTGTCACGAAATGTCTTGTTACGAACAAACACTGTCGTGGCAGTATTTGAAAATAATCTTACAGTCCACCCTAAATACGAGCGTAAGACGTTATTTAACTGTCAAAAATTCTCATGCCCATACAAAATGTATGAGACCAACCCAAATAGCGCGACGCTAACGTTGGACAGTTGAAAAATCCAATTTTGACTGCGCGTAAAAAGTGAAGTTGGCTGCAAAAGAAGTGTTGTTATTGTTTTTTTTTTTTGTGGTATATACAAAAGTATTTCCAACAGTAATGACATTACAGCTACTTTAAGGTCAATTTCGCGATTTGATCTCTCTTAATTATTTTAATTTTGTGGTTTTTAGCAAATAAGATAAGTAAACAATACTGTTCGTTTCACAACGTTGGCGCTCTTATTTAAGTTACTCATTACAGCGTAAAAACTAGACGCTAAATTACGTCGTGCCTAACGCCCGTATTTAGGGTGGACTGTTATACACGAACTTCTCTATTAACTTCGTGCTACGAACAGTATACGACAGTATTTTGTGTTGTTGTAATGCAAGGAATGTATGTGCAAACCATTTAAACATAAGGGTGTGTTTGATGTTTAAATACATTTGTGCAGGCCTCTAGTTCACATTACTCCTTTCGTTCTAAGACTTCCTCAGTAAATTTTTTCTCCTTTAAAGCAAATTCCAATCTGAACTTCTCCCTTTTAAACTTTAATTTTTCTTTTTCTTTTAAAAACACATTTCTTTCGCTTTGTTTCGAAGATAATTGGTCCAAAGCATTCTTAGGAGCTGATTTTTTCAGCTTTGCAGCAAAGTCTTTCACAGCTTTATTTTTTGTTCTTTTTTCAACAGGTTGTGTTCCTGGTGAAGACGCGGCGGCTGGGGAAAGAATTGGTTGAATTGCTTATAGAGATGGTGTTTTCGTAAGCTACAACCGCTTCTGGTATACAGGAATCTTTAAAATTGTCACATATGTATATTAAAACTACTTGCATTTATCACTTCTGATATGACGGTACTATTAAAGGTTATATCAACGTCAAAAGTTTAAAATAAAAACTCCGAAGATTTCCTTCCAAAAATGCTATGTAATTCCTCATAAAAACGACAAATTTTTTTTTATTTGTCTGTAAATAGATACATTTGTACATAAGTTTTTGTTGATTTTGTAGAAGCAATATCTTACCTTTTACAGATGAAAGTCCTTCATCGGTTTCTAGTAAACCGGCTCCTGTGGAATTCCTCCAACTCTCGGCTTTATTGTAATTAGTCTTGAGATGCTTAACTTTTCATCTGACGATGTCCCAAGTAGCGCCGATGTGCGTCGCAACTAAAAGTTTCCTGCAGTATATTTGTGCTGTCGGTCTCTGAAAAAAATTTATTATTTAATATTTTGAAGAAAAATTAACAAACCTCAATTTCGCAATTTTCTTGCATATATTCCAAATTTTTGTAATTTCATTATCCGTCCACCTTTTGTTATTTGGTTTTTGTTTAATTTGTATCACTTTTTGATTTGTTTTTTGCACATTCATTTTCAGGCACTTTTTAAATTGAATAGTTTTGTTTAATTTTATTTAGTTTAACAGAGCTGAATGTAGATATTTTTTCAAATAAATTAGGCTTTAAGTAAGCAAAGCCGCCTTCATGTTTGGCCACAATGCCGTTGCTATATTTTATTTATTTTTTTTTTCATGAAACAAAAACAATCTTCTTGTGATTGTTTCATTAGAAATTAAATTATTTAAATTATACAATGTTAACAGCTTCATTTTTAACTATATTATTAATATTTTTTGAAAAGTATTGGACCTTATTAAAAGTCATCTTTGTCTTTTTGTGGCGGCAACTTCCGCCGTAAAACTTTCGAAGCTCAGGATTGTTAATCTTTTTGACTGTAAATAAAAAAACATTTGTGTTAGTTGCAAAACTTCGCTCTTGGAAATATGCAATACTTTTTAACATTGTAATATGCTATGGTGTAGAAAATCTCAGTTTTATATATTTTGTTTTTGTGGTGTTGCAAAACATAGCATAATATGCTACGTTTGCAATATCTGCATGGTTTGAAATTCCAGTTTGCTACAAAGAGTAAGTTCCGCTAATTTCAATATAATATATACATAATATTAAACCTTGAAAATAATTATCATTTTGTATTAGAAAATTTTTTTCAGGCAAAGAATAAAATTCAGAAAATAATATGAAAAATGTTGTAGCTTAATTTTTGAAGCTGCAACAAAAAATTATGACCATATTTAATAAAACAGTTATTTTACGTGGAAGCTTTTATCTCATTGATTGTAAAAGGGTTGTAAATTATCTTTTGACAGGGATTTTGGGATAATAACCCCAGGTAAAAAACTCATAAATAATGTTGCAATAAATATTCAAGTGTTATGAAACTGTTTTACCTTTTGGTTTTTACGTCTAAAAAAAGGGTTGTATTGCAAAATTTTAACTAATAAAAACTACGTATTAAAAACTACGAGTGTCAATAAATTTTTCGTATCAGTTTTTAACAGAAAGATGGTGTCTTTTAGTAAACATGATAAAAAATATAAAGAACTTTTATTAAACTCATTAAAAACGAGGTAAAATGTTAAATTTTAAAATTTAAAAGATTTTCATCATTCTGGATCGTAAAACAAGTGGTCCCATAACATTACTTAAATGTCTTTCTTTTCTTCATTTATTTTAAAAACCAAAACTTTGATAAATATTTTGATTTCAGTGATTATAGAAAACTCTTTTCATATAATTCGCCTGAAGACTGCAAACATTTTTGAAGAAGTCCGGTTAAAAAATGAAAGTGATATTCAATAGTAATTGCAATTTTAAAACCAACGTAAGGCGTTGACCGGGACGAAATAAATCGATGAACTTAGCAAAAATAAAGAAAACTATACCTCTTTCATTTATAACTCAAAACATTTAATGCAACGAAAAATTACTGTAAAGGTTCCTTTTAAAAGAATAGGTCTTCCCTGTGCCTAAGCTGCTCAAAAATTGATCAAAGTTCAGCACAATCCAATAATACATAGATAATTTTTGAGACCAAAGCTGCAGCAAAACTATTAGAAATAGTGCCACTAATTACAGAGATAACGCTGTGAGCATTTTTCCTAAAAGTCCTATAAATCAGAAGTCATAAGGACCCAATTCCTTTTTTAAAGGCAAATTTTATTTATATTTCAATAAATGATTCTCTAATGCACCACTAAAAGGTTTAAGAGAAGAAGTTGTAACAGCATAAAATTGATTAGAAAATTTAATAACACAATGCGTCAATAAAAAATTTCGAGCTATAAATCATGTTTTTTCCTTAAGTTAAGAAGGACAAACGATGGTTAGGGCCTTTTATACTAAGGTAACGATATGCAACCTAGACTGCTTGCATAGCAAATTACAGGTTTCTGGCTAAAATGGGAATGCCTTTATACTGTTTTATATTTATATTAGAAGTCTACGTATTTCGCTTGTGGTAGCTATATTTGTTAATTATTTTTTATATAAATTTTTATATACAAGTTTTTTCAATAAAAAACAAAAAAAAAAAAAAATTAACGTAAGTCACTGCCATATCGCTTATACGCGACATAGTCAATATGTGTGTTATGAGAGGCAAAAACAATTCAACTTCATGTAAACGTTCATGCACACTTAGCTAAAAATGTTATTGGTGCACTAGCGTGCATCTAAATATTCAAATAATTTTTATACATAAGTTTATTATATTATTTGTATGACTTTTTTTTAATATTTACGTTTAAAAAAAGTTACATTTATTGCTGGGTTTGACAGCTACATATATAAAAAAATATTAATAAAATATATAAAAAATATTAATAAAATAAATAAATAATAGATCAGAAAGGCCTTCAACTTCACTTCAACTCTTAATAACAATATAAATATATCTGTTATCCAGATGTTTATTTTGTTCGTGGTTTAAGGATTAAACACTTATTTTTAAGCATTAAAAAAATGCGTGTGTCCATCTGTGGGTGTCTTCATTTGTACCCACTTTAATTATAAAAAAAACTTTTACACTGTTACCCACAGGTGGTTCACTTATATGTCCAATAAAAACTGACAGAACCATTAAAGCTATATACCTTCAACAAACATGGCGGATTTCAAGCGATCAATCTTAATAGTACCATATGAATAGATACTACCCTAATGATATTCACCAAATGGTATGACAACAGTATAATATTAACTGGAGGAACAAATCCACTCAATACTATTACTAAATAGTAACAACACACAGACTACAACCTTTTCATGTGGAGTTTACTAGTTAAAAGCTAGCATTTTTACTAATGCATTTTAAACTGAATGACGACATAATAATTCAGTTTTTTAATTAAGTTTTCACTGTCAGATTTTGGACTGGATCCAACTTAATCATTCGAAAACCACCATGGTAGTATTGGGTTTGAAATTTCCAAAAATAGTTATATACTTATTTGCGTAAATTGATCTTGAAAATGTGGGCTAAGACATTCCCAGAACAAATTTAGCCTACCGCAGAATTGGTTCCTTTTTATAAAGTTTGTAATGTATTTAACAAGTTTTATCTTCGTTTATTTACAATTGTGTAGATTCTCCAAATTTTAAACTTGGCTGGCAAAGTTAAGCAATCTGTATTTTTTATTCATTTGAAAACAGCAAACAAGTTAGTGATATGTTCACAAAATATTCATCTTCAGAAAATCATAGCCATCTGTAATTACTAAAGTTGTTGTGAAATTATTTAAATTTGAGCAAAATATATATTTTTTATAACAAAAGGGTCACAATAATGTTATTTTATTAATGGTGCCTAAGCATATGAGCAAAAAAGAAAAACATGCGAAAGATATCTGCACCCAATAAGATTGCACGAACGATAATGGATGTGCATATTTCTCTTGACTGCTAAATTATTTAGAGGCAATCCAAATCTGTGTAGCTTATATAGCAATTATAAGACTCAATTCGCCTTATGAAATAACGTCACTAATAAAAAACTATAGAAACTAATATGTTCTAGTAAAAGCTAATAAATAATTTATAAATTTGTTAGTCCTTGGGATAATTTTTTGTGTCACAGTTGGTAGGAAGAAAAAAGGTTTTCCATTGTTATATTGTAACCCTTCAATCCGCAAACTAAATCCAAGACAACACGTTCCCCTAATAAACGTATGCAAACATGCCTGGATTTTCTTAACATAACGTGTTTCGAAGCAAACCAAAATTTCAAGCAACTGTTCGTCAACTGTTACACATTCAGACAGATTGAAACAATGTGGCAATAACTCAGCCCAACAAGTCCTCACTATAATTTGGTTCTATTTTTTTATAACCATTTTTTTGAAACCGTATGTTGTATTCCAAACAATATAAAAATATTCACACCTGCCGATAGCATAAATTGTGAAAAATACATAGAAACTACATATGTGTGGAAAACCACAAACGAGGGTAACTTATGTAAGTTTTGAAATACGAGGGCTGCTCTATATATTTCTGGCCTAATAGTGAAAATGCGAATATTTATAATCAAAAATGGTTTTATAGTTTTTCAAAGTATTCTCCAGCATGATTTATACACTTTTGCATGCACACCTCTAAAACATGGTTTTTGAACACTTCAACAGCTTCTTCTGGCGACGAAAATCGTTGACCACGCATTTTTTTCTTGATGTGCGGAAACAAGAAGAAGTCATTAGGTGCCAAGTCAGGGCTGTACGGCGGATGACCCATTAATTCGACGTTTTGGCCGGTCAAAAATGCTCTGGTTTGAGCCGATGTGTGAGAGCTCGCATTGTCATGGTGAACAATGATTCGTCTTCTCTTGTTGGTTTTTCGAATTTCTCCGATGACTTTAGGCAAACAAATCGTAGTGTACCACTCAGAAGTTACCGTCCTACGTTGCTCAAGCGGAACAGTCGCCACATGACCAGTTTTGCCGAAGAAACAGGCGACCATTTGCTTCGAAGTGCTTCTTCCACGAACAACTTTCGTTGGATTTTGCTCGTCTTTGAAGACCCACACGGTCGATTGTTGTTTCGTTTCGGGCTCATACGCATAGATCCATGATTTGTCCTGTGACGATTTTATAAACGTCTTTTGAAGCACCGCAATCGTATTTTTGCAACATATCTTTGCACCAATCCACACGAGCCTTTTTTTGAGCGACTTTCAAATTGTGCGGGATCCAACGAGAACAAACCTTTTTTACGGCCACGTGTTCATGGAATTCGTCTTTGAGCGAGCTTTGGCCACGATTAAATTCATTATACCAATTTTTCATAGTGCTATAGGATGGTGCTTCATCGCCATACAAAGATTTAAGTTCATCAATGCACTCTTGTCGTGATAATCCACGTCGAAAGTTGTAAAAAATGATGGCACGAAAATGTTCACGAGCTAATTCCATTTTTTTCTATATTAATTTTTTCAAGACACTGTAAACAACACAAAAAATGGTCGTACGCCAAAACGTTTTGAGTACGATTTTGCTTAAAAATGATAAACTTTCCAATGGAAATGTCAGATTGCACTTGGCAGCACTCAGTGTTAGGTTAGGTTTCACAGGCCAGCGGCGCAAAAAGAGAGACCGACTCACTTGGGTCCCAAAGGTCCCATTGTGTTGCCTGGAAACAGGATGTGTTGGGATCAGATTGAGGTCCCTACGGCACCATAAGATCCACATCCAAACCACCCCGAGGACCGGATAAACGAGTTTATTCTAGCAACATCGCAGACAGACAAGTCTGCAAGATTCAGCAGTTTCGACTGCCAAAAATAGCCGCTCTATTCCTAGAAAAAGCCGGACAGTGGCAGAGCAAATGCTCCACCGTTTCGTCCTCTTCCTCATCTTGACAACTCCTACAGTAGTCATGATGAGGAAGGTTCAGTCTTCTAGCGTGGGCACCAATGACGCAGTGCCCTGTCAGCACAGCCACCAGTGTGCCCAGCTGCCCACGAGGAAACCTCGGTAGACTTACGGATCTCCCACTATCGTACTGAGGCCACAGTGTCCCCGAGACCCTGCAGGTAACCTCTTCAGACCATCTAGACTGTGCAGCCCTAAAGAGTTCCTGCCGAAGTAAAGCCTTACAGCAGTTCAATGGGACCCCCACCAGTGGATCTATTTCTCGGTCTTCTAACCGGGATCCAAGTCTGGCAAGTTCGTCCGCAACCATATTTCCGGGTATGCCCGAATGAGCTGGCATCCAAAACAGTTCCAGATTGGAATGTCTCGCCATCTCGTTGAGAGATGTCCGGCATTCACGAACCAATCTGGATGTCGTATAGACACCTGATAGGGAGTTAATCGCCGCTTTGCTGTCAGTACAAATCCGGATATTCTCTCCGAATATCTTGTGGTACCTCATCCAGCAAGTCGCCCTTCTAATGGCTGAGATCTCAGCCTGTACCGCGCTACATTGATCATTGAGCCTGAACCTCATCCTGATCCGAAATCTAGGAATGAAGACGCCCCCCCCGACCCCCATGTCCGACTTTGACCCGTCAGTATAGACATCAAGCACATCCCCACGAGACATACTCGACGTGCCTGACGTTGATACTACAAAATCAATGTCAGACATGGGGGTGGGAGCGCAGTAATCGATGTTGTCGGGAATAACCGAGGAATGGCCCAAGATGGTCACATGTCCAAAGTCTCCCGACCTTCACGCCGCCGCTGCATCCAGTCTGACCGCCGAGTTTATGACCAATTGCTTGGCCATGAGATCGACCGGTAGCCAGCGTAGCATTGTAAAAAGGGCCCTCGACGGGGTGGTGCGTATTGCACCAGTGATCATCAAGGCCGAGGTGCGCAGCATCTTGTTCAATATACTGCAGTTCTTCAGTTTGCCCAGTGCGGTCCACCATACGAGGACCCCATACATCAATATGGGTTTTATCACCGTGTCAAAGAGCCAGTGCGACGTCCTGGGATTAATACCTCAGTGTTTGCCTATGGCCCTTCTACACACATACAAGGCCACTGAGGCCCTATCCGCCCGAAAACGGACATTAGGGGTCCATGACAGTTTCGAGTCCAGGATAATTCCTAGATACTTCGCTCTGTCAGACAACCCAAGCTCCACTCCATTAAGGAGTGGTAGCGGAAAGGTCGGAATCTTGTTTCTTCTCGTGAAGAGCACAAGTTCCGTTTTCCGAGCGTTCGCGCTAAGCCCACTCTCAGTACACCACCAGCCCAGCGCCGATTGTAGGCGTTGTGATAGCGTGTCGGGATATTTTCCCGACACTGCAACCGCTACGTCATCCGCATATGCCACAGTCCTGAACCTCTTGCAGTCCATTTCTGTCAGTAATGCATTCATGGCGAGGTTCCAGAGAAGGGGAGATAATACCCCCCTTGTGGTGTGCCACGCTTAGCTACCCTGTATATGGTAGCTAGCCCCATGCTGGAAGTAATGACCCTGTTTGTCAATAGATTCCATACAAAGTTTATAATCGACCGACTTACGTTCAGTCCCTCCAGGGCCATTTTGATGGCCTCCGGTTTCACGTTGTTGAAGGCCCCGTCTATATCTAGAAAGGCAACCAATGCATATTCCTTATGCTCTAGGGATTTCTCTATGCATCCCACAAGCGTGTGTAGTGCCGTCTCAACAGATCTGCCCTTTACATACGCGTGCTGAGAGGCGGAGAGTCGGTCCGGATTAATTGTCATCCTCAGGTGAAGGTCAATTATCCGTTCCAGAGTTTTCAAAAGGAAGCAGGATAGACTTATAGGTGTAAAGTCCTTCGGTTCAGTATGTGAAGTCTTCCCTCCCTTGGGAATGAAGACTACAGAGCAGAAAGTCCACGGTCCAGGGATATACGCCCATGTGATACATGCTGTGTATATCGGGATTAACCATGGTATAACAATATCCGCATTATGCTGCAAATCAGCCGGTATAATGCCGTCAGGCCCCGCTGATTTAAACGGGTTAAAACTACCCAAGGCCCACATGAGTCCCTCCCTATTTATAGGGAAGGGAACTGATGCACGGTAGTCAAGAGAGGCTGAGACTTCTCCACTAAAGGGAGCGCAGACCGGAAAGTGAGTTTCCATGAGAACCTCAAGGGTCTCCTGTGCACTCAAGGTCCAATTGCCACATGGTTTCTTAATGAAACCAGGGACAATGGGCGTTGCCGATAGAATCCTACGAAGTTTGCTCGTCTCGGAGGAGCCCTCTACTACACTGCAGAAGGATCTCCAAGACTTTTTCTTCGCATTTCTTACCATATTTTTGAACCTATTCACTGAGGATTTATAAGCAGACCAGTTTCCTGATCTTTTAGCCTCATTGAAGAGCCTACGGGAGACTTTTCGTGCCTCCGCAATATCCGAGCTCCACCAGGGTGGTTTGCTCTTTCCACGGCAGATATTTAATCTGCAAGATTCCGAAGTCGCGCGCTCAAACGCACTGGTAAGTGCATTCACCGCGGATTCAATGTCCCGCCGATTTTCTATTTTCGGTGGGCTCGAAAGAAAACCAGAAAGAAGGGAGCGTTGACGTTCCCAGTCCGTTTTTCTTCTGTTCCGTCGGGGAATAACCCCATATACCCGAACCACCACATCAAATTCAATATACCTATGATCAGAGAACGAGCAGTCACCAGAGACCCTCCATGCCCTAATCAAATCTGAATGCTTAGCACTAACTAGCGTAATATCAAGAACCTCCTTTCTATTTGCTACAACAAAAGTGGGCTCTGACCCAACGTTTACAACGTCTAAATTATTACAAAGAATGAAATCAAAAAGAGACTCACCCCTTGCGTTGGAATCCGAGCTACCCCACACAACATGGTGTGCATTGGCATCTGCTCCAATAATTACCGGTAGGTTCCGTGTGGCTGCCATATTGACCACCTTGCGAAACATTGGTGGTGGTGCTTCGCGTTCATGCGCCATATAGCTGGAGACTATTATAACTGTACGACCATTTGTCTCCCAGGCAGCTGCTACCGTATCTTCATCACTGTAATCAGAGAGAATGAAGATATTCAAATTGCTCTTAGCCACTATGTATGATCTGATCTTACCTGGACCATTCATATATAGCAGCTTAAAGCCTCTAACACCAAGCCCGCAAACCCTGTCTCGATGGAGCCATGGTTCCTGGGCTAAAACGACCTCCTCCCCTCTCTCTGAGATGCGGAGAAGTAGTGCAGCGGAAGCTGCTTTAGAGTGGTGAAGGTTTACTTGAGTCACCTTCACCATCCCTGTTTGCGGATACGATTGTGACGTTGGCGTCATCTTGGTCCGAATCCAAGAGGGTGTCCTCGTCAACTGCCTCGTCCATTCTCTCAAAGAATTCACCCACAAACTCAGAGTTTGATAGGGTGCCTTCCTCGGAGATCAGACTGGCAGTCTCCTCGTTGACCACATTTTCCGGATTAGGCTCATCATCCTCCGGAGTCAGGTTACCCCTGTCGTCGCCTCGATAGACACGAAGAAGGATCGTTTCGAAACCGTAATAGATCCTTCCTCGTCTCTCCCGAAGCGGCGCCAGCGATTCCCGACTCAACAGGACAACAATCCGTCTGGATGCACCCTCAGGTTCAGAAACCTTTGCAACCTTCCAGTCACTGGTTGGTAGTTCAGGATTTCCTCCCCGAATGAGCTCTATTATATCCTTAGGTTCAGCAGGTTCGTCCGGTATTCGTGCCGTGGCTCTAGGCCTGCGGGGTATCTCTTCAAGAGGTACCACGTCAAGCTTCGCTCCTTCCCATAGGCCTTCCAAAAGAGCGACGGCCTGCTTTAACAGCATAACCGAACGCTCGTTTGAACATGCCATGAGTTTGACACGTCCAAGAAACCAACCTGCATCATCGCATTGAGGAAAGGGTCCTGGGTTGTCTTTAATGACTCTCCAAAACACTCACTTCAACTTCTTGCGTACCACCTCCCAGTTAGCATGGGAGATGGAACTATCTGCGTCATTCCTGTCAATGACGGCGCGTACCAGGTTACCTTTTGCAACCTCACTAAAGCTCCTGTCCATAGATTTATACTTTGGACGCTTTGTAGCGGGCTGCTGACTCTGGGCTTGAGCCTCCTCCTCAGATCTTTGCCGTTTAGGCCCATCCGTAGATGTGGAAGGGGGCTTTTGCAGGCCAGCTAGATGAAGTCTTGCCCATTTTAGCGAGGAAGATTCCTCATTCGTGAGGGATTCAGATGGCTTTTTGCCTAACTGATCCACGCATTTCTCGGCAGCACGCCGTTTTAAAAAGGCCCTTCTGGCAGGTGGGGCGTACCGTGGGGAAACTGTTTTGCCTTTTACGGCTGGAGGCACAGCTTGGGAACCCGAAATCTTGTTCGCAGTTACCTTACTGGCGGGGGGAGGTGAGACATTGGTACCCGAAATCTGGTTCGCAGTTCCAATGCTCACAATCGGCACTGGGTTAGCTGTGAAACCTTGCTGTGTTCCTACAGCGCCCGAAGCAGGGGTTTTAGCCTTGACGGCACGGACCTTGGCTGCTTTGGAAGTGCTTGGAGTGAAATCCAGAGGCGCTTCGCTGCCTTTTTGTGCACAATTTTGTGCAGTTCTTGCACATTTGGATGACCCCGATTTCCCAGAGTTTCCTCCTGCGTTTCCTGTGACACCAGACGTATGCAGACCAGTCAGGCCTGGCGTTCCAACCTGACTAGCCTGGATCTCAGACACATTCGATTCACCGCGGCCTGAAATCGACACCGCGGGAATAGGGTTTCCGGAGATTATGAAGACCCCGACCGGATACATGGGGCATGTATTTTTCTTTTCCATTTCATGTTTTTGTTTTTGTTGCATTTTATACATTTTGCGAATGTAGACGCTGCCTAGGGTGGACTAGGCAGACCACTAAGCCGCACCAATATGGTGAACAGACGCTCGTGGATTTCGGACAGTGGACCGTGGATTTAGCTGACCCAGAAAAACGGACGTACTCTGACAGAATGCCCAGTCTCATTGAAAGGGAAAACATTCGGTGCAGGGTAGCTGATAGCCGCCCCATCGGGGAAACAGACGCTATCAGACACTGAGGGGGGGACAGTTCTTAGTTTCGCACTCACCATGAGCCCCTCTGGCATGGGTATCCCTACCAGCACGGCCTACACGGATCACTGCACTTAAGCCTCTGCATCACGTCAAGATGACTGCCCGTCGCAGAGCACTCAGTGTTGCAAGGCGAGAAATATATATAGCAGCCCTCGTATTTTGTTACTAAGAAATTATTTCTTTTAGAAAAATGTGTTTTCTGTGCTTCATAGATATAGTAAACAAAGTCAAGAAACTTTTTTAGTATACTCCAACAATATATTTGTTTATCGTATAAAAGCGATTTGTTTTGTGTGGTTTTTCACACAAGGATGATTTAAAGGTTAAGAATATTTGTTAACGTAAATAGCCCGTTAATACAAAAGTGATATTTTTCACTTTCTGTGTAATTTCATAATATTAAAGACAATTATCCGCAAGTATTTTGAAGGACTTTATTCTTACCAACCCAACAAGCTTAAAGATTTAAAATCTTAACATCGGAATTTTTTATGTAAGGCACCAGTATATGCGGAAAGCATTTTATTTGTGGAAAAAATATTATTAGTTTATTATATTGTTAACGATACATAAAATGCTACTCCAGCAAATAATTCGTTACCTTTTTTCCAAGTATCCTCAGACAAAGACATTATATTTTATTCGTAATATTATAACTCAGCGAATGCTCTATTCTATGCTTGTTCATGCCGCAAACTTGCATTCCACACTATCTTTATCATAATTTTTAACTCAATTTTTCATTGAGTTATATTAATAATTTTTCTAGTGTATAAAATAGTTTTTTTATTGTTCAATTTTTCGTAAAAAAAGAGCTTCTCCAAAAAACGAAAAACTTATATATTTATTAATTAATAAGTTTAGATATTAAAATAAATGTTACTTAAGCCAAAAATTTTTAAACGTATATTTTCTTTCCAATAAGAAGAATATCAGCAGAAATATATTCCTATAACAAAAGGAAAATACATTTCATTGTAACTACAAAAAGAGCATTAGTTTGTTGTATTTATTTATATTTTTTATTTTATTTTTTGTATCAAGCTTAGCATTTAAAGCAATACATTTAATCCTCTTTAGAAGCTTAATCGCTTTTAAAATGGACAATCACACAAATCAATGTTTATCTAAACAGTTTTGTTTTCATTTTCATTTTAATAGTTTTGGTTAAAAAAACAGCACAATATTAAATCACTTAAAAAAATTTTATATATTTTATTTATTAAGGCAATTATATTTCAAATTATTCATAAATGCGATTTCAAAAATTAAACAAAAGATACGTGTATTAAATAAACTATATTGAACTTAAACAATTAAAAAAAAATTAAAATGAGTTTAATAATTTTTAATTTATTTATGTGTGTATACTATTGTCATAATTACAATTACGATTGAAATGTTCATCTTTTTTAAATCATATTCTTTTTATAAAGGTGTGAAGTAAGAAAAAATTTGATTGATAAATTCGTATGAATAATACGAGCCCTAACCACTATTCATTCGTACACCAAAAATTTTTTTAGCTATCTAACAATAAACGCCAGAAAAAAACTAAACTAAGTTAACTATAAATACAGAGTTATACTTTTCGGAATGGTGATTTTGTTTCCTTTAAAGTTATTTGTAAACATCCTTAAATATTGTACGAAAATATTAAAAATATGCATAAACTTAAAAATCATTATTATTCATTAAAATTAATTTGACTACTATTAATTCGTACAGTGTATAAACTAGGCTCAAGATGTTAAAGAAAATCAAAATGTAAACAAAAAATTAAAATGTACAGTTAAAAAAAGAGGAAAAAAATGCAAGAGAGCAAAAAAGAATACTTTTTCACTTTCTTTTACTTTAGTTTTTATTATTTCTTAAAAATGGCACGTGGTAAGCCCGTTTGTGAAGAAATTCGGAACACACAACTCTAATAATTTATATTGAATAAAACAACTAATGTAAGTTCATATTAAAATTTACTCGTCTTATTTAAATCTAAAATACAGGATTCTCATCCTCAAAATACTCTTAACTAATACAGTAGATATTTACCAGTGCAATATCTCTTGGAAGAGCAATAAGCTAAACCCAATTGTCCAGTTAGACAACCTCAAACTTAATAAAGAAATCTCTTTCTTCACTCGTATTAAGTTCCCACCCCTTTGTATTTTACTTTTTAATTTGTAGTAATTGACTTAAAACTCCTTAATAAGCCACTATAAATTTGAACACTAATTAAGAAATTTTAATAAAAATGTAAATAAACTGATTTTATTTTATTTTATCATTTGTTATTATTTATTAAGTTCACTTCTTTAATTGCTTTTATAATTTACCAGTTTTTCTTGCAAATTCATTTAGTTTTATTTAATTAAACTAATTTACGGAGATTTACGCACACAATTAATTTTTTTTCTTTTGATAACTTGTTTGTCATTTTGAAATTTTGTAATAAAGTTTTGTTTTTTATGAAATATACTATTATTTAAAATATATTATTATTGTAATGGCGAATTTTTGCTGTGACACAGTCTAGGTATAGTCTTGTTGCAATAGCTACACGCAGAGACAAAACATAGTTGCTTATTGTTACAATAATTATATTATGTTCTTTGTTTAAATATATGATTGCGGTAACAAAAAACAGTTATTTTCACTAATATTTCACTCACGATAAACATTTTTTGTTAGCTTCCTATAGTAATTTGTTACTAAGTAAATGAGCACTGATTGGTTTTAGCTAAAAAAAAGCTAACCAAAGATCGAAAACACAACCAAAGCTTTATACCTAATTTAGAATAATATAATATCATTAACCATTTTATTTTATTGTTATTTAAGTATGACTAAACAAATAACGTTTGTTAGTTATCGGTTCATATAAAAATGTTAAAATTGAAATAGTTGTTTTTTAAGCCCGCTTTAAACTGTAATACTGTAATACAATATTGTCAAATACCTAAGCATTATAAAAAAGTGTGTTAGTGTGAAAGTAAATATAATGTATATTTTAAATAATATGGAAAGAAATTTGACATCCCATAATATAAAATCATTTTAAGAAATTTTGCGTAACAATATGATTTTTCTTTTTATATGGGTTGATTTGCTTCTTATAACCCAGCCAACCGTTAAATGATCACTCTGAAAAAGACTCATATATGAACCCACCTAGGGAACTATTTGTGTGCATGCCTTTAAAATGGTTTATCCCATGCTTCCTTTATAACATTCAAATTTTTGTACCTTCAGAGCTATAAATTTAGAAGCTCCTTAAGAGACAAAAGGAGAGCCTTTTATGAGTTTAATTAAGCCAAACCAAATTTGTAGAAAAAAGCCCTTATTTTTAAAAGTTTTCGGATGGCAAATAATTGTTTTTTGTATAAGCTCTGAGAAATAAATTAGTAGTTTTCTTTCTGATTTATTTGGTTTATTTAGTTGGAAACATGTTTATAATTTAAACATAATTATGTTTATACTTCATTGTTAGTCAGACAATAATATGGTTCACAGACAACTATGTTACTACATATTGATTTTTAATGTAACGCTACTATGTTTTGCTTACACCATATAATATAATCTTAATATGTTGCTAATAAATTATGGTTACTTCGACCATGTTTTCTCTTTGCGTGTATAGATAGTTTATTTTTACAACATGACGGATTGGTTTTTTCTGATGCCTTAGCAAAACTAATTCTTTCCGATTGCAGACAGTCGCAAAATACTTTGTAAGGTCATAAAGGAATATTGTGTATGTAGTAAAAAAAGTGTGTTTTGTAGTGCCCACGACTTCGTCCGCGTGTCATTTCTAATTTTCTAAAAGTTCAACCTTTTAAAAATATATTGTTAACTTATTGTACCAGAGTTCTGTAGACCGCTTTAAAAATTTTCTCTTTCCAAAAAAAAAAAAAAAAAATGCTGCACTCGTTCGTTCGCATAATTACATTCAAGACAAAAACAATTTTTAAGAATTTGTTTTTGTTTTGAATGTAATTGTGCGAACGAACGAACGCTTGCGACATCGTGGGACTGGCAGTAAAAATCCTGAACGTGCTAAAAGGCAACAACAACGTAACATCTTCAAGTAGTGATAGAAAGCGGCCCCCCAGTAGCGTACAGCAAAAAGGATGGCATTAAGTGCCAGCCAGCTATCCAAAAGAAGGCAGATAAAATACCAAAATGCAGCTTATATTATTATTCCTTATCCTAAATATCCTATCCCCCTCCAATGCCGAACTTCAAATCCTAATTACAAACTTTCCCACATCATAACACTACTAGAAGGCGACGCAAAAATACAAGACGGTACTTTTAAAATTGTTCATATAATAAATTTAAACAAGTACCAAAGCTTTTTTGGTGAAATACACTCATTCATTAATATAATGATCACTCCAAAAGTATGTTTATGCCATCCTTAAAGCAAGAATTAATACAAGATACAGAAATGTAAGAATCACTACAACTAATTGAAGAAATGAGAAAGAAAAGATTCATAAACTTAATCGGAACCGCATGGAAATATATCGCTGGTTCTCCCGACCATGACGATTTCGAATTGCTTAAAGTAAAAGGATAAATAAATTAGCGGAATACACAAATATAACTAATAAAGTAATAAGAAACGAAAATTTAATTAGGAATACTGTCATTATAAATATGCAAACTAAATTAAGATTAGTTAAAGAAGAATTACAAAATATTAAGTATGCCATTCAATTAACCAAAATAGAAATAAATATTGTTATTCAAACACTAAATAAGGAAAAATTTCCATTTGTATCAACAGAAGAAGCACTAGAAATTGCTAATGTAAAAGTTTTATATAAAGATTCAATTTTATTATATGTTATACAGATTCCACTTACTTCTGAAGAAATTTATAAAAAAAATTTAGTAAAACCTATAAAAAAAGATAATAAAATTATAAACATAGAGATTAAAGAAATTTTAAAATATAAAGAAAAAGTGTTAGCTATTAAGAAAATTTGCACTATTATCAATACTGTCACAATTTGCAAAAGAAACGATTTAAAAGACATTATTAACTCTACCTGCATCACACCTTTTCTAAATGGATCTCGTCCACATTACGACATTCCCGATGCCTTTGATACCCCAACGGTAGAAGAATTAAAACAAGGTTCAATAATATTAAATAATTTCCATGGAACATTAAATAACATATCAATAAATGGAACATACTTAGTAAACTTCTATAATGAATTCATTACCATTAATAATAAAATCTTTCGCAATATGGAATCTCCAATGATATCAGCTTCACCACAAATAGTGCAACAGTCCCCACTAGAAAAACAATACATTGAAATGCTTTCCTTAGAGAAATTAAAACAGTTTCATTTAAATAATACAAATAAAATTGAATTCTTAGAGACTGAAGCAATCATTAACAAATCATTAGCTGTTATCATTCTTATTGTATTACTATCAACTATAACCTTTCCAAACTCATTTGTAAAACAAAGAAAAAAATAATATTTCATAACATCCTAGTTGAGAAACATATAAATGAAAATAATATTGAAAATATCAGAATTACACAAACGTCAGATTATGTTGCAAAAGATATTTCAGATGAAACTCTTAATGAACCAATTATTATAATTTCGGGTCCAATTAAACCCCCAAGATTGTCTATTTCCAATGTTTGCGGACAAACATATTTTAGAGGGGAAGAGTTAACAACAATATTGACTAATGTCATTTTTTTATATGCTCTAGCAAAACAACCAATTAACCGTCTAAGCTACATCAGCAGTAAAATAAAAACCCGGAAATTAATATTTTTAAGCCAAATTTAAATAACCATTTCTTTTTTTCTTTTAATAAGGAATAAACTAATTTAATTCTATTAAACTGCATCAGCAGCAAATTATAATTCAAAAGAATTAATATTATAGATCTAGGTTAAATAATTTAGTTATAAATATAGTAAACTGTAATATGTTAGTTAGTTAATATCATTTATTCAAAACTGATGGTCAATTAATTGACCGAAAAAAACCCAAAAAATATTTTTTTTAAATTTTCCAAAAGCAGAAATAATAATTCATACAAATGCACTTTGATAGCATTCATGGGTTAGCCGTATTGAAGGGTCTAATTCCAAAAAAGATTTATCAATATTAAATCTTTGGAAAAATCTTGCTTTTATGGAAAAAACAAATTGTTCAAGTCCATTGTCAATTACATCTGCAATTCTTTCTTTTTTAAAATTACGCGTTTTATTATTTTTGTATTTTAATTTTGCGAAGCAGCTTTCATTTTTTTGTGTCAGCTTCTGCATTATTGTCATAGAAAGCAAATGCTATAGATTCCAAGCCCAAGTGCCATGGATGATTTAAAAACTACTTTTTAGATACTTGCGATACATCTGTATCAATTTTTTTCGAAATTTTGAAGTCTGTTTAAAAATGTAAAGTCCGTATTTGGTTATTTTATTGCTGAAGGAGCAGAAAACCAAGCCTCTATGTATATTTGGATTACAAAAACTCAAATTTTACGCAATCCTGGCAGTTGAATCTCTGATATGGCAAATTCCTTCCGCAACAAAAATATTTTAGAGCTATAAATGGCCATTCACCGTGCATGATGAAAAGCTCCTGGTGATCTTAACATTACGCTTGCTTTGCAAGCTCCAAAAGCTCTTTATAATCTTCTCTAGGCTGCTTCTCACTCAAAATATTATTTACAAAATTTATTATTCTAGTTTTTGACCCTTGCAAATGATAAATAACTAATTCATCTTGAAATCCAGCCTGCCAATTATTTATATTCAAATTGTTCCACGATTTTTAAAAATTTTCAAATAATTTTATGAAGGGACTTGTACTGCAGTCAAATTTGGTTTCTAAAACACTTTTCAATATTATTTCGTAAATGTGGTGTCTACAAGGCAGCCAAAAAGGTTCTCTATTTAAGGATTTTTCAAGTAACGTGCATGTACCTTTCAAGCGCCCAGTTGTATCGAACGCAATGCATATAATTTTTCTTTGTAGGCCCTATTTGGAAATACGATTATAAACAGCATCGGCTTGTTCTGTTCCTGAACCACATTTCATTGCAAGTATTTCCAACAACTATTCTATCTCTCCCCTAGATATGACTATAGGAAGTCTATCAACATTTGCATTGCCCGTTAATGCTGGTAAAAGTTTACCATCCCAATGTAATGTTTAATGTCTCGCTTATTCAATTTAAAATTCCTTTGTAGTTCCAACGCTCTTTTCTTATGCATTTTTTCTCTTGCCATATGAATTGCAGATCTCTTAATGATGTAGTCAGCAATGTCTTTTCCTAATGATTACAATACAGCAGCAATAATGTGAACAGCATTTCTGTTACTTATTTTGCAATAATCTAATGCAATAGATAATTTTGGAGTAATAATTGTTTGTTTTACTCTTGCATTTTTTGAGCGAACTTTAACAGTTTCATCATGGGACTCTATGGCTTGAAAACTTTGATCACTTTCAGATGATGACTGAAATTGCACGGTTTCACCTTGAACTTAAAAAAATACCTCTATTATAGAAAAGTTCATTATTAATCTTACTTATAATATTTTGTTTACTTTTATTACGTTCAACTCGCTTTTACTTAGTCTGTTCGCGGTGTTCAGCTTGAATCTCCACTTGAAGTGTCTTATAATCGATTCCGTACATATGTCCTGTTCGTCCTTCCTGCCTCTGGTTATCAAGAATGCTTTATCTTCCTCCACAGTTATTATTTCTAAGGCATATGCATGCTCCACGTCAAAAATTTGTTCTAAGCTTTCAACCCAGGTCTTTTCTTTGTTTTCTGATTACCTGTATTTCTTCCACAACTTTTTTTTCGTGCATTCTGTATGTAATTTTTTCAGTTTTGCAAAGCAATGTCGCTTTTATCTTGTGGGAATGCGCGCTTTTTCCCAAAAAATCAAAAGTTCTTCAATAACTAATTAGCACTTTTTCCTAAACTCATATTTACAACACGCCAATTAAAGAACAACACCTTTATTACTTCTTTCTTTTAAGGTAACATGGAACCCGTAAGTTGATTAGAGGCATAGCCAATCAAATAATATTTTTCGCGTATTGATCTTCAACTCATTTTAGTAATCTTATTTTGTCAGAACAATAGGAAATAATAAACTCGAATGAATTAATTATGAAATAAATCAAAAGTTTTGCTACATTTCTTTTGCTTCAATGGAAAATAGCGGTACTTGCTTTTTGTTAACATTATTTCTTGCTCATTTTTTGCGTATTTAACATAAAAGTAATTTTATTTTTTTTTCATGTGTTGCACAAAATTTTTTTTCCATTGAATGGCAGACGTCATTTATACAAGTCGCGTTTATAACGTTTATTTTCGGGGGAGGGGGCTATAAATGGTTTGAAATCTTGCTGTCTTTTGACTAGAAATTAATTAGATAATTTAAAAATCAAAGGTACAATTTATAAAAATACCATTTTAGGCTCAAAAGACATTTAAAAATTATATGACCAAAATATCAATGTAGTTCATACTGTAAGGTTCATATAAAACTTTGAAGGGCGTGCGCACGCTCAAAACTTTATTTATCGCTATGAAATTTTTTTGTATTTTTTTTCATAAAACAGAACCGATTTGGGGGGTGAGACTTAAAAAATTTGATAAAAAAATTTTTCCATATAACAGAATGTCACGCTAATCTACAACATCAATATCTTCAAATATAAACTATCACAAAATAGTACTAATTTCTTCTACACTTAGCTTTTGAACAAATTTAATTTCTTTTTTTAAAGAAATTTTCTAATAAAGTTAACGGAATCACATTGAAATAAATAACAATAAAAAAGAATTAAAAAGCAATCATCGTAGCCAAACATTTATGCCTGTAAGAATCTTTGTTACCATCTCTTAACTTTAACTGCTAATTTATTTAATTCTGACTTATTCATTAAAAAGAAATTCTAAAATCAAACACCCTTTGAATGGTTTAGACAAAAGACAGATATTCTACACAAACACTTTTATTATAATTATTGTAGGTTATAACGATGTAAAAAATTACTGTACAAATTTTCCCCAACACTAATGTTGTAGCTTTAAGTGATGAAACTTCTGATAGGGTAGGTGATTTTTATTTTATTAATATATGAACTATGTTCAATAGAAATATCATTAAAAAGAAAGTTAAAAAGAATAAAGATGCAACGTTTTTTAAAGTGTATATTTGCACTTTTGTTAAACATATACCACATACATGACGGCATTTATCTGAAGATAGTTGTAGCGAAATATTAGCATACAATGTTCAAACCTTGCGTTCAAACAAATTCGTATTTACGCAGGGATGCAAATTATAACTGTAGCTGTGTGTTACGAGTATTATAAGTTTAAAGACAATATGCCGCACAATTCGATATGTCCTCCTGTTCATGAACCAAAACAATCCGTGTAAAATTCATAAATTAAAACTATAGCATTAAATATTAATAATATTTAATTTAACTCCTAAGGCTTGTAAAAGATTTTTCCTCTTTTGTTTTGTTAAAAAAAAAAAAAAAATAAAAAAAAATAAAAAATAGCTTTATTTATTAAATAAGAAAAATATTCAAATCTTTAATAGTTCATTCGTTCAGTTGTTTCTTGTTATTGCATACAAATTCTGGGCTATAAATATTTTCACATTTCCATTTTATTTCGTTCCTGATACCTTTTCTTTTTGCTGTAGCCAGTCAAACCTTGATTGATTTTTTTATTGTAGCTACTAAAGATAAGATAATTAAATATCATCAGTTAGCTGTTCCTATATTTTTAAACCAATATATTATATTTTTGGATTATGATTAAAAGACCGCAACAAACTGATATATTTATTTTTAGGCGGTGCAGTACAAAAATTATATCGACAATACCTTTAAGCTGCATTCTGGTATATTGAGTTTACCATATGCTGATATCTTAATGGTATAATTCTTTCATTATTTAACAAAAACGTCTCTGAGAAGGCTAAAAGTGTTAGGGATAGAATAACTCTGTGGCTTACTTTTGTAGCGTAGTCCCATAGTCACTATTACCGACTTAGCGTATCGTAATTTTATTGCCTGTACCAAACACATAAAAAAAGGGTGTCAAATATTTACAAAATGTTTTTACTCACACTTGAACATGTCAAACGTTCATTGCTATACAAAAGCTCCAGACAGATCGCCCAGTCATAGCACGCGGATTGTTGAAGACGTCGGCATAAACAATCTTGATGGTAATAGATCACACATAGATTGATTTATAAAGTTCTTAGCCATCAATAATGTATTAAAAACCATTAATTCAGATTCAGAATAAAAACTCCAGGGTAAACCAACACAAAGGTTTGTAAACGGTGAAAAAACAGCTGTGGGGCATTGCTTCTAAAAAAGCATGACACAAAACACCAAAAGTTTTTGATTATATTCGACTAAGAAGGAGAGACAGACAGTGCCTTCTTTGTCAAAGATGAGATAGATGTTTGCAGCCATTATCAAAACTAATTTTTTGTTTGGCACTGGATGTGTAATTAATAATCAATAATTTAGTAGAATATGAAAATTATTGTAAGATTAACTATATTAAAGAAAAACTTGATAACTAACTAACCCTCTGAAAATAATCCCGGTATCATTATGAGCCGATGCTAGTTAAGAGTCAACTATTTATATATTATATAATGTCTAACTAAATTTTATATTACTGACAAATTTTTCTAAGAAAAGGCAAGAGCATTATTTAAAGCAGAAATTGATAAAATAGTTGAAAAGAAAAAGATCTAAAAGGAGCATTACAGCATTACAAGTTAATTCCACTGCTGATCTCAAACAAAAACTATTCTAAAGCTTAATTCAAGACACTTGGCAGGTGGGTATCTCTTAAATACTGCTAAAAAAGTATAACTTATAATACAACATAATTCCTGAATGCTATATTTTAACCAGAGCTGTTAAATTTCGATTACGATTAGAAATCAATTACATTACTTTTTAAAAAGAATCGTAATGATTATATAATCCACTATTCAACAATATCTGATTACTAATTGATTACGATTACAAATAATCAAAAAATAATCAAGATTACTTGCGATTACTGAAAAATAATCAAAAATAATCAAAAGTAATCAAAAATGAGTTCGACTACTTTAAAAGATTACTTTTGATTATTTTTGATTTTTTGTGATTACTTTTGATTATTTTTAAAGGAATCTTGTACACTGTGCAATAAGCTGCATAAACTATGCACAAGCAAGAAGCTGCAACCATTATCCTCTGTAATTATGAAAATGGAACATGGATTGAGACAAAGGTTTCAACCATATTTCATGTTGTACCCTGAGGCAAATATCGCAATTACGGCAACAGTGCTAACGCCAAGCATCAAAACGAAATGGGTGAATGTTTTGCAGAGATTAAGCCCAGAACTGCCGGAATTAACTATTGAGAGCATAACCAGCAGGGTTTTGGATACTCTGTACAGTTTTTACGACAAAAACTGTAATTCGTTTAATTTTAAATCGAAAAATAATAACATATCGACTATGCCCGATTTTTTGATTTAAGTAATGATGGTGAATTTTCAACTTTAAAGATTTCACTTTGCAGATGATGAAATTAACACAAGTTTATCTTCAAATGACCAAACCAAAATTGACCGACGATCCAATATAAAGCATCAGTTTTTCAGTTATTTAAATGATAACTCAAGTGCTGATGACATTTGGCAAAATTATGATTTGCTCAAGGAAGCATTCATTTATTTTAACACACCCTTAACATCTTCAGCTCCAGTGGAAGGACTGTTTTCGTTTGTCGGGAACATAAACAGTCCAAGGCGGCAATCATTGTCGGATTATTCTTTTGAAAAATTAGTTATAATGAAAGCCAATTCAAATTTTATGTAAATGAGAATTATTATTCATTATTTATTCATTTTATTGTAGAAGAATTATATTTATTTATGTTACTTTCTTAGTTCAGATTTTCAATTATTTAGCGGATTCACCCTAACTTAACTTTGTATAGTTTTTTTTTTCAATAAATGTAATGTACAAGATTCCTTTAAAAATAATCAAAAGTAATCACAAAAAATCAAAAGTAATCAAAAGTAATCAAAAATAGTCAAAAGTCTTTTAAAATAGTCGAACTCATTTTTGATTACTTTTGATTATTTTTGATTATTTTTCAGTAATCGCAAGTAATCCTGATTATTTTTTGATTACTTGTAATCGTAATCAATTACTAATCGTATAAAACTGAATGTAATCGTATTGTAATCATTACTTCTACTTAAAAAAAAAAGTAATCTAATTACTAATGATTACGATTACTAATCATTACTTAACAGCTATGATTTTAACTAATATTTTATTTCAAATTTTATGCCTTTTTAAATTTTTTATGATTTACCTAAATAAACAACTCTGTGTTAACAAGCGTGTCAAGCAAAAATTAGTTACAATATTTATTTCTATTTTTTCTTTTACAAATTTAAAAAAAATCTATGAAGCTAATCGTAAATATTTTTCGTACAATTTAACATTAATGCAATTCGTGTTAAAGCGATAACTATGATTTATATTGTCAACGTGTTAACCATAATTTCCTACAATTTAAAAAGCTTAAACAACAATTACTGAACTATGAACTGCACAAACAGCTAAAAGACCGATAAAACGAAAAAGCACTGTAATGGTCACGAGAAATTATTAAGGGCTTCCGTAATAATTGAAACGGAAAAATAAAAATTTAAAAGTTTGTTAACTTTAGGTTTACACACCTTAAGGAAGATACATATGAAGATAGCTGAAGACGGATGCAAACTCAATAAGTGTTAACTAGTGTCTAATATATAATTGGGGTTTCTTTTAAATATAACACATCATTTGAAAAAAATCTTTAATCTTAGTTGAACTAGAATTGAATAATGTTTACAAACAGCCCGATTTTAGACTAATCACTATAGTTGTCATCATCTTACAATATAATATAATTATTTACTTCACTCGTAATGCTAAAAGTATTTTAATGTTTAAAGTAGTAAATGTAACTACATTCTTTCCAATGTGTGTTCGTAATTTCTGATAGTACTCAAAAATAGTATTAATTTCGTGCTTTCTATTCAACCTCCAACATGACTATATAAGTACACTAATTTTGTTGAGCAAGAATTACAAATGAGAATTAAATTGTATATCTTATGCTAAGAATATTCTTAGCAGACTAAGTATTTGCTCATAATTTTTGCTCATTTTTGCTAATTTTTACTTATTCCACATGAGTGAGAATCTGCCTTGCTTTTTTTCCTCACCGCATATGTGGATAAGCAAAATAAAATATTCTCATTTCTCTTTCATGAGCAAAGTAAAATGTACAAAACAAAAAATTTATCATTTTGTGAAAAAGAAATAAGCACACACTTTCCCACATGTGAGGTGAGGGGAAAAAGCAAAGCAGATTCTCACTCATGTGCAGTGAGTACAAATTAAAACCAATTATGGGCATAACCGCCAATTTAGCCATTTTTCGGCTAGATCTACCGACTTTTTTTTTCATCTAGCTATAAAAATAAAAAATAACCTAAATTTCTTGTTATCAAAAATACTCACATAAAAATTGTTATTAAGAAAATGAATTAAAATTGGTATGATATGTTAAATGTACTAAAGAATTTCAATTATCAAAATATTATGAAACAAAAATGATTATGCATAAAATCAATACATAAAATAAAAACGGGGTGGGTATTTTCTGTACATAAAATTTTGATGTTGATGTAGATAGTAATCGATTTGGAATACAAAAAAACCTATTTTTGGAATTTTTGTCTGGCTGTGTTTGCATCAAGTAAAAACTGCCAGATGGATTTAAATATTTTTTTAGAAGAACCCTTAACACCTCGGTTCAAATAAAGGATACTTTTTTTTAATAAAAATATGTCATTTCGTAGACAAACTAGAGATAGAAATGTGACAGCACCCAGTTTTACCAGTATAATGGTACCATACCAGTTGTCAATACATCTTATTTTTATAGATGGACAATTTTTAACACTGTTGCAGAATTCTACAATAAATGTTTAAAAACGTACTTTTCTAAATTTTTATTAAGAAAATTAGAAGTGATATGCGGACGAAGTCGTGCACTGAGGGAAAATCACGTTGCAAAATCAACAAGTGATAAGATTATTTCGAGAGCAATTCATTGTCGCTTTTTTGACAACTTTTGTTTACAATTTAAAAACGAACCTAATTGAGTTAAAAACGCTAGTTTGTCAAATCGAACGAGGGTGACGAAATTTAAAAATTTTGACATCGTATGTTTACAAATCTTAAACGAACGTGGTTAAATTGACAAGGCCTGATTGTCGAATTGAATGAACACACTAATCTAATCTAAAAATATGAAGCAGTATCACTGGCTGTGTTGGTCATAATTATCCCATTTTGAAAGGGCGCCAAAGTCTTCTTTCCAGGTACTTCAGGCCTAGATATGAAATTTGTCGTGCGAGCCAAAGTATCATGCTGCTGTGAAAATGATATTCCATATGGTTCCTTAAAAGATAACAAGAGCATGTTTATACATTCAACCTCAACGTATCTAACTTTGAATTTAGCACATCAAAGCAGTCGTTAACTAGTTGAAAAAACTCGGCTGTCTTAACAGGTTCGTAGACATCCAATTTAAGAGAGTAACATTGTTTAATGGCACTAGCAGTTGTATTTGAAAAGTTGTGCAGCTACTTTCACCTTTTATTTTTCTAAAAAAGCTGTAAGAATTAGATCTCTTATAGACTAGGACTACAGACATACCTGCACCTTTCACGAAAATATGTTCTTCACTTAATTTGAAAGTCATCGATGTATTTGACTTTGACGTGTGTTGTAATACATCGGACATTTTGCGTGGGGTCAATAGAACGTTGCTAATTATCAAACCGGTGTCCAAAAAGTGGTTACGAGCTAACTTTATAAGGTGGGGTGTATCAACGAATGTGAAGACTTTTGCTTCCATGTTCACAGGGTTACTAAACCACGGCTTATCTTTAAAACAAATCAAGTTAAAATATAAAAAATAATATAATAATATATCTGAAAGATGAAAATGAATGAGTAGAAGTTTGTCAATAAAAACTAAGTAAATGTTAAATTATTGGTAATTAAATTAATGTTAAAAAAATTGTTTTTAGAGCATAATAATGACCTTTAAACTTAAATATTATCATTTAAAAGTTTTTGACCTTTTGTATTTGTATATAAAATCTAGGTAAATATTTGTATCTCACCGATGCCAACAGAACTCTCCCTCAGACCGCATATTTCAAGATGTTGTGTATTATGTAAAATGTAGTGTATTATTTATAAATAAATAATTTTTATATAACAATATTAAGCATACCTTGATTCACTTTTAATTCTCTCAGCAACTTAAAGTTGGACGGACCTATATTACAAACTACAGCAACTACCGGAAGCCCTGTATAATATAGCCTCTATATATAGCTTAGAACCAGTCGGTTTGCAATCGAAATCATAAAAAACTTGTTGCTTCCAAGATTTTTTTAAGCCCCGAGCCATGACCACCTGCACATAATTAGCTGGCTTTCTAACGACATCACCAATCGGATCATACTCAAAGGTTTCCTCTACCGTAATTTCGTCGAATGCTAAGAAGAAATTTTCTAACCTAGTGTCATATCTGTTGTTCGTCTCATAAACTCTATCGAAGTATTTAAAATGCCTTCATTAACGTCAACTTTTCGACACCAACGCTGCAGGGTCTCTACATGAGGTAGTGGAAACCCTTTTATATATACATATATATATATATATATATATATATATATATATATATATATATATATATATATATATATATATATATATAAATGATTATATGCTCTCGGGCCGGAAGCGTGCAAACAAATGGAATTAGAAATGTCAATCCACCTCAATTGCATATTGCCTGGGGATATTAACTTTCGTTTTTGACCTTCGCTGAAAATTTTACGCATGGAATCTTTTGCCAGATTTGCTTTAGTGAGCTCACACCTTAACTCTTTGTTTTCAAATTCCAATTGTCGTATTTTAGCTTTGTACCCCTAGACACAATATCAAATATTGATGGACTGAAATATTTAAATAAACCACTTGTAACCATTACTCTTTTTCTATCAAGCCATAACAAAAACCAGCTCGATTGTATATGATAAGCAAACAATGATTATTTAACAAATATCCAATTTTTGTGTTTACCAAAGCTTTTATATTACTTACTCAGTTTGAGTTTCTTGGTCCTTACAGCGCAGCATTCTTTAATTTTGGAGCGGCTGATGTCGTTAGTTCCTCCAGAGTAAAGAAAAACCTAGATGGCTTCGTTGAGTCAACTGTTTGAGTTTCCATGGGACAAGAAAACTCTAAATTTGAAATATATGAATTAGATAATCTAAGATAAAAAGGAAACATTTACTAAATAATGTTGTATGCTATTGACAATCTAAGATATTTTAATATAAAACAATTTGTTTAAGACTTCGAAATAATAAACGTGTATTTACGAAATCCATTTATTCCTGTCTAATTTTTACTTTCCCATGCTGAACATGTATCACACCAATGGTATCATCCTTCCGTATGTTTGATTTAGGAAATCTAAATAATAAAAGTAAAGCTTCACTCGTTTATTTTATATACCTATGTACATAAATTGTAAAAGATTGTTTGTATTAAAACATATTTACATTGCAACTTCTTCGGTCTGCTGGGGCTGCACTATTAGGCAATAACAGCGATTCACGTCCTGAAAATATGATATCTGAACGAGAAAATTGGTGAATACAAATACGAGCGTTTGGAACATTGAAAAAAGTTCCGTTTCCTTTTTCTACTTTTTTTTGGCACAACCAGCAGTAACGCATATTTTCTTTTATTTGAAACATAGTGAATTTAACACCATCAAAAATATTAAGATAAAACTACTTACCCTTTATGTAAATTTCCTTTTTTTAAAGTTTAAAACATGATTATAGATTCAAGATTTGTTTTAAATTTTTCAAAAAAAAAACGAACTTTTTAAATAAAAACATCAATACACTTTTGACAGTTACTATGCACATAACATCTAACATCTTCCCATAAAAATCCACATCTTTAAAAGATGTTCCTATCTTATTTTGTTCCACCTTACATCTTTTAGTGTCATCACTAGAAAAATTACAATAATTTCGATATTCTGGTGGCATCACTGATAAAATGGCGTTATAAATAAATATTTTTAAACAAAAATAAGCAGCACATATAAGTTTTTGTTTTAAAATTTATATATATGTATATATATATATATATATATATATATATATATATATATATATATGTACCATAATTTATAAATATATATATATATATATATATATATATATATATATATATATATATATATATTTATAAATTATGGTACATATTAATGTATTGAAAAAACAAAAACAATAAAATAAATATTTATTATTTGGGGATCTTGAGCTTGAAAAAATTTGGCATTTTGAATAAATGAAAACGGTAAATTATATTTTTTATATATGTTTTTATATTTTGTATGTTTTATATTTTTTTTTATTTTGGACATCTTTCTCCAAAATGTTCCATAGCGGCTTTTAAAAATAAGAATATTTGTTGAAATAAATGTACATAATTCACTGTGTTGTGACTTAAAAACAGTCTTATTTCGATTAAAACTTTTCTTCATCTTCTTCTCACAGGGTGGTTTTTCATTATTTCAATCAATCACATTAATAACTGGGTTTGTTCTTTCAAAGTCACATTTAAACGAATTATTGATATGTCCTGGAAATCAATTTTTTTAATCTTATTTTTACTACTAAAAACTATGCGTCGTTTTTGACAGCTGGGTTGATGGTAGATGTTGTCAATGTAAACGAATTTTTCAAATTTTCTAAAACTTCAATGCGTTTTGCCGAGATCCTAGTAATGCCACCTACCGCAGTGATGCCAACTTGTAAATTAGTTCACCATGATAAATTTAAATCTCGCAACTAGTATGAATTTATGATATACAAAATTAATATTTATTTTTTCTTAAATTTTTGCAAGTAAGTTGTGAACTGCTTAATATAAAAATTAAAAATGACACAACATATACAGTGAATGTAAATAAAACAACATACTTTGTGTAAAACCTTATATTTTATGTAGTTTTTACTTTGCATATCATTATTTAAATACAAATTCGTAATTAATGATTTTTGGTGAATGCAGAATTCTTACTACTAGATTACAAAATATTTTTATTTTCAATAGTAAATTGAACTAATAAAATCGATTATGAAGTTTAGAAAATTATTTTTGTTCGTGAGAAATAGTTTTGTATATATTCAATAACGCTGTTGTGCCTAATTGCTGTATAGGAAATGTGTTATTTTATTCGAATATGTACTTGACTTAACTCGCTCATATTGTTAGCGGCTTAACAACCCCAAGGTAAGGCCAGAACTTATTAAACCGAAAGTAATGCAAGGAGTACTAAAAAATAAAATGATCCTTTTTTATGAAAATCGTTTAATTCTTTAAAACTTTGCAAAATATATCATAAAATATTGAACAATTTTTATTTCAGAGGCTATATGAATTGCTTTTAACTTATCTTCAGAACATGTATCGATACTCAAGTTGCTGTACGGTGTACAGGTAGCGTTATATTTAATTACTGCTTAGCAAACATTGGAAATATATATGCAGATAAAGTCAATGTCGTTATCTCTCTCGCTTGCTATTCTTGATTTCTATGTCTCTTATTTATTTTAATTCTAACAGATTGAAATGCGTTTAGCCTGAAATCAACATATACATATATTTTTTCATAGCTTTAATGAATCCAACCATTTACATTTATTTTTATGTATATTTTTGCTTTAATTAAATTTTTAATAAAACTATACATATAGACGAAAGCTTTACTTGAATGCACACATCATGTTATTGTGTTAATAACAAAAATTGATTAAAACTTTTCAAATAACAAGAAACATACGTCCTGTAGAAAAGTTTGATAAAATAAGTAGAATCAGTTCCTTAATACATATTTATTTACAGAGCTTTTTTGGTACTTGAACCTTTTTCTGTTGTTAGCAATTCTCTTTTACAAATACCTTTTGTTTATTTAAATGTATTTTTAAATTGCATATGAGACGTAAAATATGTTTTGAGTTTAAAATAAAAACACTTATTATAAAAAATGAACAAACATATTTAATACCTTTTTAAATATATGGTGTATAAATTGAATAGGTAAAAGAAAATTATGTTTATGTTAATATCATTGTACAATAGATCGACACAAGATTATTTTATATATTCATATTTACGTAAAATATCATAACAAATATGTATCATGCTACCGCTTGTGCTCGAAATGTTAAAAAATGAGACGTGCACATTATTTTGAGTGTTTTGTTTTTCAATATAAAGCATATAAAATAATAGGTTTTATTTTATAGCACTTAAACCTAATTGACTTATTTTACAAGGAAATTGAAACATAAGTAGAAGTATATAGAAGAGGCTTAACAATGGAGTGATAAATTATAAAATTCTAAAATGTGAAATTATATTCACAAAAGTAAACACATGCAGCCCTTAGACTTAACACTCAAGGTAGTTGTAGTATACCAAAAATTAAAGTAATTAATTTAATAGAGTTGTTAATTGTCGATTTCGTTAACACATATTTATATTTTAACATTCTCAGGAAAAATGAAACAATTTGTTTGAAAAAAAAACAAACGAAACGTCGGGAAAAATATATAAAAATGTCTTAATTTTTAATAATTTTTGAAAAAAAAATAACTGACCATAACAGCACTAGGAGATTAACAAAATATCTCAAAATAAAGAGAATTAAACAATTTGTTTTTCTTTTTTTATTCTGTTATTTTATTTAATTGTTAAGATTAAGATTTTGTAACGGTTTGATAATGGAAACCCTAGTCCTATTTTAATTAATTAACATTCATTCCAAAGTATATTATAAGAATTGCGAACGAATTAATAAAAAGTGTGTTAGAGCAATTTAAGATCTTGAAATTCCTTTTAAAATCACTTTTACCAACTCTGATGCAACAAACGAAAAATTTAAATAATTGTACATAAAGAACTAAAAGAAATATTTCATTATTAACAAAAAGTTTATGGAAATAACATGAAAATATCACATATTAATGCTTTATCACTGTTTTTAGCAAATTTTCTTATTTAAATCACTTTTTAATTCAGTTTATTATAACACATTTTGCTTGCGAGCACTCATTTTGTTTGTTTTAAAGAAAGTAGCGCTTTAGAAAAAATAAATTAATTTTCACATGTATCGTGATAAAGTCACGTAATGAAAAATTTTCAGCTGAACTGTACTTGATATAGATAAACATTAATTCATCGAAAGGTGAATTCGCCTTGATTCACTTCTTGCTTTTCAAGTATTTTATGACACTTTCATCAGAGCTTTTGATTTGAAAAGACGGTTTTAAAAATTTTATTTATAAAATAAATTAAATATTAAGTTAAATGCATTTGTTCCGGCAGAAGAAGACCCTCGTCACTAGCTATTTGATAGGTACATTTGGCGAACGGTTTCGATGTGAGATTTCAAGCCACGTTTTAACTAGTACAATGTTATGTATTTATTGTATAAATAGTTGTGGGTACGGGTAATTTAGTTCGTTAGGACTAGGTAGATTGCTTGAATCTGTCATGGTTATTGGAGGTATACATTTTAACATTTCCGTCTTGTATTATTGGATTGGTAAGTGTGATCATCTCTGAATGTATTTCGTCTGTAAGAATGCTTAACAAATTTAGTAATGGAAAAAAGTGTGTCAGAGGTTGTATTTAACTTTTCGTTAATAACATATCCGATAAAATCTCATGTTTGTAGATTTATATATTTTCAAAAATATCTAGTCTTCATCCTTTTTTACTAGAATTATATAATGCCATATATTCAGTTATTTCGTTTGGCACGTGTTTATATGTGTTAAGGTGTATTACAAAGTAGGAGTCTCCTCTTTTCCGTTTGTTTTATCTTACGTGGTTTATGAACCTTGTTTTTGATGTTCGTCCAGTTTTTCCTATGTATAAATGTTTAAAGATACAAGTAGGCCTGTATACTCCATTTGTGCTTTTGTTGATGTTTTGAGTATGTTTCGTAGATCGCTGCTCGTTTTTAATGTTGTCTTCTAGCCTTCTTTATGCTCCTATGTAAGTAAAAATGTGTCGTCGTGTTGTATCGATTGTATCTTTGTCTTCTTTCTTCTCGTTTTGGTGTTGGATCGTATAAGTAGTTTGTCGTTAGTAGTGCGGTGGTAACCGTTATTTTTAGCTATGCTGTAAATTGTGTTGATTTCAATGTTAAATATATCTGAAGCAAGTGGGACTATCTTAAATCTGTGAATCAAATATCTAAGCGCTGCTAGTTTATTTTTATTTTATTTTTTTGTTTTTTAAAAAGAGAAGCAGCAGGCAATAATGCCTTTTTAGTTATTTTCGTAACCGTGCTACATTCTTTAGGAAAGGGGATAGATAAGAGATAAGACAGGTGGTGAAAAGAGAAAGATATATATATATATATATCCATTTTATTAGTTATTTCACTTCGCCGGCGAATATGCTATGAAGAAGTACCAACGAAGGATGCAGCATGTTTAATGTTAATTCTGAATATGTATTTATACCATTAAACAGAAAAAACATTTTTATTTTTGTTTGCCGCAGGGGTTGAACCCTGGTCAACCAAGTTTGTAATAACGTGTTTACCACTTTTTGATCGTGGTTGATTTTCTATAAATGTTGAAATTTAAGAAGTCAATAACTTATGTTACTGTTATGTCAAGACAATGTAAAGTTCAGACTTGTTCTTTCTCCATTGTGTATGTAAGTTTGTTATGTTTTGAGCTTAAGCCTGCTAGAACTTGTTCGACGTTGCCTCTTTCTAGGATGCAAGCGACCTCGTCTTCCTATCCGTAATAATGAGTCATTTTATTTTTTTCCATCAGTGATCTAACCTATAATTGTTCGAAATGTTGCATAAAAAACTCTGAAAATTGCGGATGTCGGGTTTTCCATGCCGAATTCATTAGGTAGTTTATATAAGTTATTGTTAAATCTAAAGTAATTTTTCTAAATATTGTCTTTTCAGTAGCCATTGTGTAGTTGATTTATTGATTGTCGTATAAGAAAGTATGTTACGGAGGATATTTAAAGTTTCTTACGTGGGTACTGATGCTTATAGATCCTTAATGCTAAAGGAAATGAGTCTTGTACTTTCAGTGACTTTGATGATCTTATAACTATTGATGAGGTCTTGCATGTAACATGTATGTGTTCTGCAAATTTATTTTTCTTGCCAATGGCAATGAAATAAAGAAACATGCTGATAAAAAATGTAAAACTTTATTTACTAAATTTCACATATAAGGCTTTTTCGGTTATCAAGGTAATGAATTGTGAATTTACTTCTTTGAGTTCTTACTTTGTACATCTGGGAGGATGCAAAATAAATAGTAATATAAGATTTATTGAAAATGATGTATATTAAAGTTGTATAGGGGGAACTAAGTTTTAGGACTCTGAGATTTTGATCAAGAATTAAACAAGATTGTGAGAAAAATAATTAGTGCTATGATCCCCTTCGGAAACAGTTTTACAATAGATGCAGTAAATTGGTATGTGATATTACAAAAAATGAAAACTTGATATTTAACGATACTTTTTAAGGTCGCAAAAAAAACATTCACGTGCCTTAGCTCTCTTCGTCTGCGTCACGTTTTTCAAACCGAAAATAAAATACAACTCAAGTATATTCTAGAAAGACTAGACTTCAAGCTGTCATAGATGCTGAAGGAAATTTATCTGGCTACTAATCATTTTTGTTTTTTATTGGTGTTTTATAATGTTTTTTCTATTGCGTAAATACTTTTAAATGTAAATAAATTTGTGTGAATAATTTTAAAATATGAGGCACAGACTTCTTTTGTGTTTTTAATCAGCAACTATCAATGTTATTGCTAAAAATTTTAAACCAGCAAAATCTATACATTTTGAGGATTACAATTGGGAAGTTTTCTTGTTGCAAATTTATTCTTATAGAAGCAAAATTTTTCTGATAACTAAAAATACTAAAATTTTTAATTTGTGTAAATAGATATGACTATGTCTGTATAAATTTTTATGTGTTTAATAAAATATTGAACATTGTTTTATAATATTTGTTAAGCTTTTGTGCTTCTCAAGTTTTGTGCAGGATCGTCTACTAGGCGTTAGATTTTGTAGTCTAATAACAAAAATTTATTTAACAATCTTTTTTTAGAAGACTTAAGTAAAGAAACTTTATTATATATTATAAGTTCGAAAAAATGCACTACCCAAAAGTTGTTATATCTTAAAAACAAACAAAAAAAAAAAAAAAACAAAATAATAATTTTTATATTATATTTATATGATACTATCATATAGGGTTCATAAATTTGCTTTTCTACCAAATGAATATGTTAATCCACAGTAACCACGATAATTAAAATGTTGTCGACTAGCTAATTTTGGTCCAGCTTTATTTAATATATGTATAATGATATTTGAGAATTAATAAATATATGAGTTAGGAATACTTAATAAAAGTCACGAATATAAAGTATTATAATTAGATATGCTTGACTTCTTTATCTAAAATGATTTATATGGACTTCTGTTTTTAGTAAAATATAGCAAATAATTAAGAATTTCTTCACAGGTACTCTATCATTAGGTAGGCAAAATTTTGTCTAAATTCGTTTTGTTTTCTTAATATAATTTTATATGCAGGTTCATTAGCGTAACTATACTAATTTTTAGTGGAAGAATTTTGTTAGTTGCTTAAAAAAACATAAAGAGATAACATTTTTTTAGTCCGCTACCAGTATGTATGTATATATATATATATATATATATATATATATATATATATATATATACATATATATACTTTTTAAATCTTTCAAAACGAATAAGCTTTTTTGGATTCTCCTATGCGGGATTTACTGAAAAAATATAACATTCTAAGCTGAATCCCTATTTTGCATAAATTGTTTAAAATGTTTAAGGAAATTGCACACCTACATGCAAACATGAACAGACGAATACTCGTATAGTAAAAAATTTACAGCTCAACTAATTAAGTACATTTATACATACATAAATATCTATATTAACAAATAAAAGTTGTAGCTAGAATAGCGGAATGCATATATAACCAAATCGATTAAAAATTAGTAAAAGATGATTGACAAATTTAGTATATATCGCTTTTATTTAAAATTCTTTTTAAAGAATTACATATGTTTTTTTTTCGATTTTTTTATATCTATTATCAGAGAAACAATACAAAAACACATACATTAAGAAATCATTTAAAAAGAATATATTAAAAACATTTATTGCTTTCCACACCAGTGTACTATTGTATATATAAACTGAAATATCTTTACAAATTATATTTTGATGACTTTATATTTACCTATTTATTTATTATTTTTTTAATATACATTTTTCGTTACTTAATTAGTTTAAAAAAGCTTACCAATCTTGTGATTTAATATCTTTAACATAACTAAATGTAATGCTTTCAATAAGAAATACTTTCTACACAATCTTATGCTTAAAAATACTATAAAAGATTCAAAGAGAATACTATAAGAGGTTTAAGAATTTAATATTTTCACTCATTTCCCTCACTCATTTTTCTTGAAACTTCATTGAGACATCACAAACCAACACGTTTTTATAAGTGTTCTTATGGTCAAGCGATGTTAATGAATGAGAAACTTTTCCAAATTTTGAATTTGGTAAACCTTATAACTTGTTTATCAAACTTGTGGCAGATTACATTTTACTAATATTACAGAAACTGTTTAATTAATTTTTATATTCGAACAGATGTGCCAAACGAAATAAGCTGTGGGTAGTTTTAATCACATGATTTGTTTAAATATAAAATTAATTCTTTAGGTCTTTTTGGAATTGAGACTTTTAGGGCATTACTAATATAGTTCATGATACTTAGTTTATGCAAAAATACAATTAAACTGACGTTTTAAGAAATACGCCTAATAGTTACTGCAAATTAATTTATCGAGCTAAAGGAGGTTATATCAATATCAAATGAAAAATGAATAACCATGCTGTACGGGTTATTTATTTAATGAAGCACGGCTTTATGTATAATAGCATATATCCATTATTTTCGATTTCGATTTATTGATGTCAAAATACTTTATTTCTACCAATCTAAAAATAGAAAAATTTGAATTCTTCTGGTAACAAAAAATAACATCTATATTTATTCGAATTAATTCCCAGGAAAAAATTTCAGAAAAGGTAATAGAGTGTGGAATGTGTGTGTTTCCCAACTATACTAACAATCTAATGATTTTAACAAGACATGAGACTTTTATAATCAATTATTGAGAAATAATTACAATGATTATTTTAGGAAATAATAATAATCATTAGTTCGAATTTTAAGGTATTCCTTCTTAAACTTAAAAAACTAGTTCAATTTCTACTTCCTTTATTAGCGAAATAATGTAATGTGTTTTGTAAGCGAGTAACAAAATTTGGCAATCACAAAAGTAAGTACTTTTTAAGTAATGTCTAATTTCTTGCCGGGTTGCTCTACTAACGAAGAATGTGTGACACATATTGTTAGTTTTAAACACATTTGCGGGGTAAAAGTAGCACAGTTTTTTTTACCGAGGCACGAAAATAACTACCAAATCACAATAGGGCAGAATCGAAATATTTTAGAAATAATGTAGCCATTTGAAAAGGGCTAAGTTTATTGATCCAAAAGTTGGCATTAGCATTGCAAAGAAGCATTTGAACTTAAGCTTTTAATCTGGGTATCATCCACTGTTAAGAGATGGCGCTATGTGGTCTCAAAATTGTGTACCTGGCACTTGAAAACTTTTCTAATACTTAGCATTTCTTAAATGTTTGTCTAATTTTCAAAACTTTATACATTTTCGAACGGCTTATCAATACCTAAAAAATAGTGCTTTAACCTAGATGTTTATGTTAAAAAATGATCTAACTACAAGCATTTTAAAATAAAAAATTTGATTTTTGGATAGCCATGTTGAGTTTTTGCAAAATACTGCATACAATTTTCAGCAAATTTATTTGAGTTTTTTCCGATGGTTAGCGAGCAAAATTTAAAATATTCTGGAAAAAATAATCTTTTCCGATTTAAAAATTATACGATTTTCAATTTAAAAATCCAAAATTATTGCATTTTGCGTATTTTTGCATGAAAAAACCACCGATAAAATTTTTTAAATAGAAAAAAAATTTCTTGAGGAGTATAAAAAATTTTTAATTTAAACTAACTCTACGTACGTATAAACCAAATTGTGTATCAAATAGATCTGTCTTGAAGAAGGTAGAAGACCTTTAGTTCGAGCTATTTTATTTTGAATTTAACCTATATTTTTAAAAATCCCAAAGGTGGGATCGAAAAAAGTAGAACTCTATCAAAAAGCAATATATACTCCCTTCTTTAACCCTAGTCCATATGTGGACTTTATGACAAAACTGCAAAAAAAAATTTTAATTTTGGGGTTTTTAATCTTTATTTTGGGAATTGTGGGATTTCTTTTACCTTTGCAGATTTTTTGCCACTTGATTTTAGTTGACTAACTTTATAAGCACAGAAAATTTATTTAGCTTGCTAATTTATAAAAATTTTCTTTCCATATTTAATATTTTTACTTTTCTCAAATTGGACAGTTTTTTTCAGAGATCAGCAACATATATTAAATTTTTGTTCTATTATTTGATTTCCTTATGTATACGAATATAGATGACACAACTATGCGTTGTAAAATACGGATGATCCAATATGCATCTTAATTTTATAAATTTATGTTACGGAAGATAAAAATTTGTACGGGTCTAAAGAAAGTTCGGAAAAAAAGAAATATATCATTATTAAAAGCATCAGACAAAAATAAGCTTTTTTGTTTTTTTTTTATTTACAAAAATTCCTAAAAGTATTTTTTTTTTTTGCAAACTATTATTTTTCTGTAAAATAGAGTAGAAAATAAGGAAATAGCCCTGAATTCTTTTTTGTTAGAAAGCGAAAAGTCTCATAACTAAACCATTGAACAATTGTTGAGAGTACAGGATCGGAAGATAATAAGAGGCTTTAGTAAGTATGACTGCCTAGAATGTTTTTTAGAATTTCTTAGCATTCTTCTGTTAATTCTTCAAGAGAAAAAGTTATCTATTCCAATTTTCTAATTCTACAGTTGTTTGACCATGACATAATACTTTATACAGCGTGGGCGTCATAAAACTCCGTGAATATAGACGAGTAGCTGAGATATTTCTGCTGTATATTTTCCACGTCAATAAGAATAAATTTTAGATTTTGTATTAATTAACATTAAAAGTTTTTTAACTCTTTTAACCATTTCCTTGTTAATGATTTTCTCACTACGAAGAGGTTTATCGACTATTAACCCCTTTTATCCGCATGTCCTTTCGCAAGTGAATCTTTTCTAAAAATTTAATACTAAGTTCGGCTAACTCTTATCTCTGACAATAGCGTAAGCTCTGACGCCTTGTTGTAAGTGACTGTAACCTCCTTGGCTTGTTGTGTTAAAGATGGAGTTTTTAACACAAATGTCTTCCTTACCCTTTAAAACTTGATATTTGATTCCTCAATAAAAACGAAAATTCGGTTTCCAATGTGAAGTTCAACAAACAAAATTTTTATTGTTCTTAGGTTTTTATAATTAAGAGGCAAAAAAGATGACTTTGAGTTACAAGCTTTGTAGGTATAATAAAATGTTATTGGCGGTAAAAATAAGGTCAGAATCCATAAAAATCCTGATTTTATTTCGAAGATAACAACAGCAAACAACTAGTAATCGATTGCAGCGCCCCGTAAACGTTAAATATGCCACAAATTTAGGCAGCACTTGTACTATGAGATGGAAAGTAGCATTTTAAACATGAACAATAGAGAAATATCTTCTTCCTTCGTAAAAGTTGACTGGGATTTAAGAGGAGGTATTCTGTTATAATTCGTTTTATCCGTAGTGCATGCGCTAGGAAATATATATGTCATGTGTGCTGCTTTGGTAGGCAGATTTTGTCTTTTTACACATATTTGAACGTATAGGAAACTTCATCTTTTGAAACTGAAAAAGTTTTTAGGATAACCTCTTTTATTGGACTTAATAAATCATCATAAGATTTGCAGGGAGGTCCATCTAACGCTATTTTGGTTGAAATTTCTGCATCAGAATCCATCCAAGTTAAATACTCCATTTAAAATATATTTTTGTTTCCGCTCCCTTATTTAATTTTTTGATTGAACAATTTAAAAAATTTTTCAAGATATGCAGTACTAATGACATCAACCTGACAGGCGCATACAAATTTTTATCTTCCGTAAAATAAATTTATGAAAGTAAGATACATTTTGGAACACCCGTATTTTACAACGCATAGTTGCGTCATCTATATTCGTATACATAAAGAAATAAAATAATAAAACAAAAATTTCATACTTGATGCTGATCTCCGAAAATGTCGAAAAATTATTGTAAAAACTGTCTAATTTGAGAAACGTTAAAATATTAGATATGCACAGAAAACTCCTATAAATTATAGGAATCATTTTTTCAACGGAGCAAATTTTTTCTCCTTGTGTAGTTGGTCAGCTAAAATCAAGTGGCAAATATATATAACATTAAGTAAAGGGCGTCCCACAATTTCCAAAATAAAGGCTAAAAACTCCAAAATTAGAATTTTTTTGCCTTTTTGCCCACAAAGTCCACATATGTACTAGGGCTCAAGAAATACTTTCAGCAAAAATTTGGAGTGTATATAGTTTTTCTACGGTGTTTTTTTTTTTTTTTTTTAGTAAATTTAGGGTGAGTTCAAAATTGCCATGTTAAAAAGGTCCAATTGTAGGACCTATATCGCTTAAAGGGTTTTTTTTTTCTATTTAAAATATTTGACTGGTGGCTGTTTTTAGGCTAAAATACAGAAAAATTCAATAATTTTTTTTTTTTAAATTGAAAATCGCATAATTTTTAAGCCAGAAAATTGCAATCTTCTATTTCTTTCAGATTATTTTAATTTTGATTGCTATGTGAATTTGTTGAAAATTGTGTTCAGTATTTTGAAAAAACTGGTCCTGGGTTCCGAAAAATTAAAAATTTTTATTTTAAAATGCTTATAACTCAATCATATTTAAACATAAACACACAGGTTAAAGCATTATTGTGTAGATATTTATGAGCCTTTTAGGACCATGTATAATTTTTGAAAAACAGACAAAAATTAAGAAATGCCAAGCGTTAAAATAATTTTCACGTGCGAGGTACCCAACTTTGAGACCGCATACCGCCATCCCTGAAAAGTAGGTGGTACCCAGCTATCAATCTTAAACTCCAATACTCATCTGCTATGCCTGTGCCAAATTTTTTTAAACATGCGCTCTTCTAAACGCAGCCACAAGAATATTAGATTCAAAATTAACTCGCATTTGACAATTTATTGCACAATAATAATACAATATAGCTTGAGAAATATTGTCTTATGTTTGTTTGTACTCCCAAGTTACACAACTGCAAAGGTACGAACAAATAATTTGAGTGTTTGAAGCCAGTAAATTTGGATAAATCAAAAACCTGTAAAATCGGAAATCTTTCAACATAAATGAGAATATCCAGTAATTGGCTAAACACATGATTTTATTTTTTTATGTTGTCAATTTGACTCGCTAAAAATTTGTTTTCTCAAGACGTACGTAAGTGGTAGTAAACTAAATTTAAATTTTTAATAATTTAATCGGGAATTCAGCATGTTTAAAATTAATTCTATATTTCCGTGATAAATTATAAATTAAAAAGGATTACTGAAATATTTATATATTTTTACTCGTATTTAGCATATGTATTCTGTTACCTAAATAATTTAAATTTTTGATTTTGTTGTTTACTTATGTTTAAATTTAAATACATATGCTCAAGCTATACATTTTTACATAATAATAGTCTTATTTTCTTAAAGAACTGAAACAATTCGGGAAATCGCAAAACTGTAAACAAAACAGTCATACAGTCTGTATTTAATTTTTTTAATCTTAATGTAATACTTTAGTTGGATTCTTGCAGACAAAAAATCACTTAAATCATGAAAAAAATCATTTAACTATTATGAAAAATTTGTGTTTCAAGTCCACGACTCCATCTATGTGTTATTTTAATTTTCTTTAAATTCAGATTTCAAAAAATGTATTTCAAAACACATATTTATTGTAGAGTTTTATAAACAGTGTAAAAAGTGTTCCATTAACAAAAATAATATGTCCTGAAAACTGTTCACATTCGTATCTCTATTTTTTCCACGAAAAGGAAAATTTTTAAGGAAAATATTAAAAGGGACCTTCCTCATATCATTGTTTTAAATCCATTCAGCAGTTTTACGTTATGCGGAAACAAAGAGACAAACGGACAGGCAATCAGACAGATAAAAATTCCGAATATATGTATGTATGTATGTGTTCTTTATCCTATATCGATTACTATCTGCACCAACATCAAAATTTTCAAATAATATTTCATGTACAGAAATGACCCCGTTACGGTTTTATTATATGTACAGAAGAAGAAATGAAGAATTTTTCATACTTAGCAAAAAAACTTTCTTGTTTTCGGTTCAGCAATTCAGTTCAGCAAAACATAGCAGAAGCTTTAATTGGTTTCCTTTTATGTTTGATTCAATGAATGTTTGTGGCTAATTACTTGTCACTTATGTGTCAATGTGACAGAAATCAAATAAATAGAAAATAAAAGACAAACATGTTAACTACGCGAAAAAAAGAAAGAAATACATTAATGGTAACAGCCGGCAGAAAAAAGAAAACCAAATACACACTGCGAAAAACGTTTTAGCATCTGTGCGAAAAAAAATTACTATGTTACGCTGCTATTTAAAACTTATATATGAACATACATATGTACATACATATGTACTTACTTCAGTTTTTTTTATGTTATAAATTGGTTTCTTTATCCTACATTTGTTTTTCAAAACAATTTACTTTTTAAGTCTCATGGAGATATTGAGGGGTTTATTAGAAAAATATTTTTGTAAAAATGTCGAAATAAGGAGCTTTGTAACTACGAAAAATCTTAAACCTTTCAGATATACATAAAGTGAGAAGAAAACGTCTAATTTGTGTCAAACATGACACCGCAATATATTGCGTAATAAAAATAACTAATTTTATGTATATATATATATATATATATATATATATATATATATATATATATATATATATATATATATATATATATATATATATATATATGTATGTATATAGTCAAATAAACGATTAAGTATAGTTTTTGATTATATTTGTTATTGTTAATTGCATGTTCTATTTAATACAAATAAAAAAATTAAATTTAAATAATGAAAAATTGTTACCAAAGATATATGGAAATTTGTTAACCTAAATACCTAAATAACTTTATTTCCCCCTACGAAATTAAGGAAGCATATAACAAAATGCTGTAGGTATCGTAGCAAATATTGACAAAAAATTTCCAACTATTCTGAGATCTTATGATTTTTTTTTAATAAGAACTAGCACTCAGGGAATGTGCTGGTCCTGGCAATGTATTGTTCCAGAACTAGGAAATTAGGTTGTGGGAAGAGGGATAGAGGGAACAGTGCTTGTAGACATTTGATTTGAATTTTTTCAGATTGAAAGTGGTAGAAAAGACCTCTGCAGGGAGTTTATTCCATTCTCTGTAATGCGTAGTGCGATTCACTGGCCAATCGACCACAACGAAATACGCTCTTGATGCAGAGCTGCGCGTATGTAATTAAGGTTTTCAGGAACGAGTTCCCTGATTTCATAAGAGCACATTCCGTTGTAGTAATAATAAAACAGTGAAACACACCCCACATTGCGTCGATGCTCCCGTGAGTCAATAGAACTGAATACACTACTGTAACCGATGAACTTCTTCGCTCTCTCCTGTACGCGGTCGAGTAACTCCAAAATAGTCTTTAAAGCACCGGCCTATACAGGAGAGTTTTATTCCATTTTCGGTCTGATAAGGGTGATATAAATAGTAAGGAGATCAGATGGAGTGAAGTATTTCTGACACCGTTTCAGAAAACCTAGGCACTTGAATGCTTCTTTTGCGACACGAAAAATATTCTTGTTCCAACGAACATTGCATTGAATTTTCATGCCAAGAACAGCGAGAGCTTCTGATTCCCTAATGTATATACCACCCCTTATTAAAGATGAGGTAGCATTTTCTGCAGTACGCCTGCGCGAAAGCACACAGCACCGGGTTTTATAAGCGTTAAACTGAACCCTGTTCGCGAGGCCCCATGTGCTCTTTCATAACCTCAATTTCCCGAAGGCTTGGTCTACGCCGAAACGAAAATGAATGACATATGCTACTGTCATCTGCGAAAGAAAAGATAGGTTTGGAAGTCTGTCGTAGAAGTTCGTTTAGAAAAATAAGAACAAGGGTAGGAGAAAGGACGGAACTTTGCAGAAGTTCTGAATTTACCTCGAAATCGTTTGACGAGATGCCATCTATGACAATTTGTATAGCGCGATTCCTAAAAAAGCTCAATATAAGTTGAGAGAAAATATCTCCAACACCAAAAGCAATAAGTTTTGATATGAGTGCACCGTGCCATACTCTATCAAAGGCCTTGGAAATATCTAAAGCCACTACCTTACATTCGCCGAAATGGTGAATGGATTGACACCATTTTTCCAAGAGAAAGGCCAATAAGTCACCCGTAGTGCGTGCCCTACGAAAACCGTACTGCCGGTCACTAAGTAAGCTGTTGGACTCCAGATATTTTATAAGATGAAAAATAAGCATACTTTCCATTACTTTGGAAAGTGCAGAGCAAATTGCGATTGGGCGGTAATTTTCAGGGTTGCTAGCCTCTCCCTTTTTGGGGATTGGTGTTATATTAGCAACCTTCTAACATGATGGGAACTCACCAACATGGTAAAAAATATTGAACAGTTTTGCTTATGGACACGCTAACGCCGAAGAGCACTGCTTTAAGACCAGTGCTGGAATTCCATCCGGACCAGGGAACTTGTATATGTTGAGATCCGCTAAAACCTTTTTTAACTGCACGTGCTCGAAAGAGTATATCTGGCATAGTTACTGATACTCTTTCCAGTGCGGGCAGTGGTTGATTGCTTTCTGGCAAGTAGGAGTTACTTGCAAAAATTTCAGCCAAGAGGTTAGCTTTGTCATTAGTTATTGGATCATTCATTAAAACAGGCAGAATTAAGGAACTAGCATTATCCTTCACTCTTTTAACGAATGACCAAAAGGTGTTGCTACACCGAGGAGTAGTAAGAACTTTAGCTCGAAGACGCTGCTCGTATTAAGCCTTTTCGCGCCTAAGTACTTTGGTACACAAAGATCTCGCCTTTTTGCGTAGCAGACTTTGCATACTTACAAGATGTTGAAAATATTAGTTCAACAATTTTAAGTAGAAAATGGCTGAGAAGTGAACATTAAGAGAGTATAGTATTTAAAATACGGGCCATTTTAAGAAATCGGCTTAGGCTGAAAATACATTTATTAAATAGTTTTTAGTTACTCGGTATATTATAATATGAAAAGTAATACCAAATGGCTAATAATCGTAGAAATACACGAAAATTGGTTTCTTTTAGCAAGTACTTTAATTTTAACTTTTTTAATACTATAGTCAAAAATAAATTATGTTTTGAGTTGAACCGGCTTTGAATAGGTTACACATGAAATCAAACAATTGTAATAATTTGTAGAAAAATACAGTTAAATATACTATGCATCTCTGACCAGCTGCTAGTATTTTTTTATTAAAAATAAAAAACAAATAAAAAAGTTAAATTGTTAATTTGAAATATATAAAATTAAGTAGGTTTGTGCACATTTTTAAAAAAAATTTTTAAATGAAATAATTTCAAAACATAAAACTAAAATGTAGTTTATTTCATAGAAATGTTTCGATAAAATTGCCATTAAATCATTGAAAAACAACTTTCTTCTTACATATAAAAAATACTTTTACGAGTCCAGAGCACCTCAAAGTCAACTGTACGTTAGAACTTAAAAAGTACACTTTATTTACGTTTATTTAATGTTTTTTTTTTTAATAAACATTAACATATTAAATTTATTTAAATAAACATTGACAACAAAGTTTTAGTTTTTGCAGCAAGTGACGGTAATTACTGAAATAAAGCATCATGAAACCAATGCATTTAAGAAATTTTTTATATTAATTAATCTTGCTGTTTGATAATTTTCTGGCATTTTGGTTTGTTTTTTTTTCATTTAACATATCATTTTGTTTATTGGTTAGTTTTTTTTTTTCAATTGTGTCCCCTTTGTACTTCCTGTATATAAAAATCATATATAAAGATAATACTTGTAAACACAAATTTTTGTACTTTTAGAGTTATAAATATCCTCTTGATTTTTTTAATGGAAAAAATTTCGTAATAGACAAAGCAGTCATTGATTATAAAATAAAGATTAAAGTGGAACCATCCTATATATAAAAAGTTTCAGTAAAACTCTGTATCGGTAATAGTGTTAATGTCTTGCAGTTTAGTAGAAAAGCATATTTAAAGATTTACCTACACATGTCAAAATTATGCCAACATGAGACTAAGCTTTATTCCCAGCCAACCGTTAAACGAGAACTCAAAAAAAAAATCTTTAAAGAACTAACATTTTCTCTTTTGTTCCTCCCTTTTATTTTCAAGTTTGATTTTTATTGTTATTTGGAGACATCGATATACATTGTGAACAAATTTGAATATTCCACAAATTTGAACACTTTACCGTTGATGTTTTAAGACACCGTTAAAATTTTAATGCCACCAACTTTATTTACAATAAAATCAAACTTCAAATTTAATATTTCCCAAGAATCAGTCTAAGAATTATGGAATTTTAATTAAAAAATATTCAAAATACAAACGAATTGATAACCCTCTCCTTTTTTTAAATCGGCCAAATGATTGCCACTTATGAATTTCAAAAATTCCACATCCTAATATACGACATGTGGTTTCGCGAAAAGATGTTACCTGTATAACACCTCATAAAGGAGGTAAATTACTACATTAGACATTTATTATCTGTGTATTTTATAGATTTATATGAAGTCAATAATCATTATGAGCCACTTTAAAACCAAAAAAAAAAAAAATTGCCATGGAAAATTAGATCATCTATATTGGGGAGATCGTGGATATCATGTCCTTACCAAAGCTTTCACTCATTGAACGACGATTTATTTAGGTGCAAAGATACTGCGATTATATACATATACTTCAAAACTTAGTCCAAAAATTAAACCGGGAGGAAGAAAATTTCATGTGCTTCTATCGAGACAAGAGAAAATGTTTTTTTAGTCAGAGAAAATTATTTGGATTATAAAAATTTCCGCCCTCACTATTAATTATTTTTGTATTTCGAAAACCATTTGGTGATTTTACTTCTAAGGAGGTCCCTGATACTAATAAAACCAGAGATAAAATTCTCCTAGGAATGACCCGTTTAAAAAGCAAAACAGTCCTATTTTAGTGCTGTAATCGAAAATGGAGAAATCCTTTAGTTTGGATAAAAGAAAACTTACAAAAACTATAAAGCAAACATACTGATAACAAGAATAACAATTCTCTGCGGTTTTCCCCGGCTTTTCCCAACCAATTGATAAGGTATGGTTTTGCCTGTATACTTTAGACGGTAGATTTCCTAAATTTTTTAAACAAATTAAAGCCTGAATTTGTTAAAAATTGGCATCTAGCAAATGCATTCAGAAATAGATGTCGTTTTTAGAGGATAATATGCGTGATTTCCAATATTATTTTCCAAATTACAATAAAAGCTTATGAGCAAAAAGTTTGAGAAATCTTTTCCTTCTAATTTTACGAAAAACCAAATGAAATCTGAACTTTCGATCGTCAACTGTAGCGATGTACACCGTGAGCACTTCACTTGAAAAAGCCTTTAAAAACATACGCGGGTGAAACAAATCAACTTATAGGTAGATATTCTAGACTAAGCTTGATATGTGATGTTTTAGGATCCTGTTAGGAAATATTCCATTTTTACAAACTTATGACTAACTGGTTGGATCGGGATTTTTCTTTTTGGTAGGTGAGATTTCAACCTTTAATTTTTGATAAAAAGCATAAAAACCGACCGGAAAAAAAGTTACGAATGGCTTAGTATTTGTTACCATTGTTAATTGAAGTTATGTATAAAAGACCACTTGTCTTTTATACTTAACTTCAACATTAAAATTTTTTTTCATATATATGTCCTATTCTTATTGTTACAAGTAATTATTATTAGCAGTTTTGTAAACTAAATCTTGTCAGGAAACACCAAATGTTTTTAAGCTTAAAAGCTAGAAGGATCAAAGGTTGGTTTTTTTTAAACATCCTTTTGAAATAAAAAATTTAAAATCTTTATAAAGTTAAAACTTTCTTAATAGGAAAAAGTTATTGTTCAGCGTGCTGTCTGTATTTTAAGTCATTTATTATTTATAAATTAAATATTTTGTTATTCATATATTTAACATTTTTTAATCCCTTTTCATACGTGTTAATTTGCAACTATGTAATTGATCTTTTTTTGAAACAATGGTAACTCTTCAGTATATATTTGGTTAGTTTTTAGTTCTGTCTTCATGATTCAAAGTGGTCAAAAATAAAATTCGTTTTGTTTTTTGCTAAGAACACAACTCATACAAAAGGCCAGTGAATAAATAGTGTAATTAATAAATAAAATCTTAAACCTATGTGCTTGTTTTTGGATTCAAAATACAGTCCATTGAAGAATCGAACATAAAATTTTTGGCCCTATCGACCCGGATACGGTTGTGTTAAAAGTGAAAAACTAATTTTATTTGCAAAAGACAAAAAGAAACTTACGCGTCGCACAATCGTGGCAGGCTTTCGTTTAAGTGTCTCAACATTTGCAACCAACAACAACAAGTGCATACAACAAGTGTCGTAGGTGTCTCGCATGGAGACAACCACCCTTAAAAAGAACAAACGATCATAATTAACATCATTAATATGTTTGTCATACATACAGAACATAAGTAAGTGCCTAAAGTGTTTAAAAATAGATTTTAACAAAAGGTGCTAAAATACATGGAATTTCAGTAGAGAAAAAAGTTCTTACGTACATACACGAAATTTCCTAGAATAAGAAAATCAATTTAACAAAAGATATATTAACTCATTTGCATACATAAATCAATTGGTGTGAAAAGACAAAACTATAAACAGTAAAAATACGTACATATGTGTTTGTGACAAAGCGTCAGTCAAAAATCAGTTTAATTTGAAATGTAATTGGAATCTAACAAGATTTAAAGAAAGCAATAAGAATCCAATTAGAATAAAAGCAAAGCATTTTAAACCAAAATCCTATTAAAACACCAATAAGGAAAATTTAAATTAGTGCATTCAAAACTGGAGTGTTTATAAAAGGAAATTTTAACATTAGATAAAGGTTGTGAAGTTACTAAATATTAAACTCGGAAGTAAAGTGTCTTAAATAGTAAACCGGGCGTACGTAAAACAAATTAATAAATCGGAACTAATCTGTTGAAAAATTGAAATCGTATGTAAAGAGTCTAAGCTAACAGAAGAGTGTGTGTGTAGATAAATTATACAGTAAAACGTAAAAGAGCTACAATAAACATTAGAACAATTTTGAATCGGTAATAACTACTTGTTTGGTAAGTTAAACGTGAACTCATTCAAAATGGATCAATTAAGAAAGAAACGCACACAACTGAAAAAATCAATTACCAGATTGTACAATTTTATTTCTGGTCCCAATGTTAATCACAACGATATCAAGGTACGTATCGATGAATTTGAAAATATTTTTATGAAATATAAAGACGTTCAAGATGAAATTGACGATCTATGCCAAGATGAACTTGAAATTCAAAAAGAAGACACTTATCGTAATGAAATCGAAGAAATGTATTTCACTGCAAAATCAATATTTTCGTCATTAAATCAAGATAATTTAGACACTACAGCCATTGAAGGTGCTTCAGCAAGTACTCCACAAATCAATAATGATTTAACAGCATTATTGTAAACAATGTCAACAACATTGACATCAGTCGTTACTTTGCAATCATCAAGCATGAATGATTCAACTCGTAACAACAGTTCAAGTATTCGTTTACCACAAATCGAGGTTCCAGATTTTGATGGCAGCTTCTCAAATTGGATTCGGCTCAGAGATTTATTCAACGCCATGGTTGATTCTAAAACAAATTTATTAGACGTCGAAAAGTTAGAGTATCTTCAATCAAAACTTAAAGGCGAAGCATCTTTAATAATTAAACATTTGACTCCTACAAACGAAAATTATAAAATAGCTTTAGTTAAAAAAAATACAATAGACCAGATCAAATAAAAGAAACATACATTAGATTGCTTCTAACTCAACCTTCAATAAAAAATGGTACTTTGTCTGAATTTAAACAATTTTACAACAACACTATAGAATGCTATAATGCCCTTTCAATGTTATATGAATCTGTTGCATCATGGGATCCATTATTGATATTTTTAATAAAGGAAAAGTTAGATAAAGAGACAATAACGCTTTGGTACCGTCAGCAAAATGAAAGTGATAGACGGTCATTTAAAAAGTTGTTAGATTTCTTGGAAAGTCGAGTTATTGAGTTAGAAAGCTTAGAAACTCCTAGTCAGTCAAAGTTTAAGAAGCCTATTAAATTTGTCACAATGATTACAACAACTCAACCATGTCCCGTCTGTAAAAAAGATCACCTTTTGTTTGCATGTCAGCAATTTAAAGATATGACTGTTGAAAAACGTAGAAAGTTTGTTCTCAAAAGTGGTTACTGTTTCAACTGTGTTAAAGAGAAACATTATTCTAAAGATTGTAAGTCCAGTTCATGCAAAACATGTGGCCTGAAACACAACACATTATTGCATGTAAGTACCAGCCAATCTAAAAGTAACGCAAGTCAGACAAGTGACAGTGCTAATCCGATTACAGTAAATTCAAGTCAGCAGACTACAAAAAGTCAAACCACGCTCCTGCCAACAGCAATAATCATGGTTCGTAATAAGAACAACAGTCTGCAACCATGCAGAGCTCTTATTGATACTGGTGCCCAGTCAACGCTCATTTCAGAAGCCTGTGTGCAGCGACTTCAGTTGAACAGATCATATGATAGAACTGCTTTTTGTGGAGTTGGTGGAATTAATACAAGTTATACCAAAAGGAAAGGTACAGTTAGAAATTTTTGCTAAGGATACCGGTAAAACATTTTTAGTTCAAGCTTATTGCCTTTCTAATCTCACACAATATATACCAACAAAAACATTAGTAAACCACAAACTTGAATACTTTCAAAACTTAAAACTTGCAGATCTTTCCTACCATAAACCGAACCATATCGACATTATGTTAGGAGCAGACGTGTTTCCTCATTGCATATTAGGTGAAAAGGTATTACATCCGTCGGGTTCACCAACTGCACTTAGCACAATATTTGGTTGGGTGATTATGGGTAACGTCAATAAACAGCCTGAAAGGTCAATCTTCATAGCTCATTTACATACCGGCTTGGATGAACAGCTTCAACGTTTTTGGGAAATAGAACAATGTGATGTTCAATCAAAGCATCTTTCTCCAGAAGAAGAATTGGCTGAAAAACATTTTCAAGAAAATGTTCAAAAACAAGCAGATGGACGTTATATGGTGAGACTCCCGTTCAAAATTGATTCTTTTCAACTTGGTGAATCGAAGACAGTGGCGATGCGGAGGCTTGAGTCAATGGAACGACAGTTCTCCAGGAATGTTGATCTCAAGGTCGAGTTTCAAAAGTTCATGAACGAGTACATGCAGCTCAATCACATGCAAGAAGTACCAAATGCACCAGAACAACAAGTTTACTTCATGCCACATCATGCAGTATTAAAGCCATCAAGTACCATAACCAAACTACGTGTTGTTTTTGATGCATCATGCAAAAGTTCAAACAACACATCGTTAAATGATCATCTCTTGGTTGGACCTACAGTTCAAAATGATCTATATTCAATAATTTTAAAGTTTCGTAAACATAAAATTGGTTTTACAGCTGACATCGAGAAGATGTACAGGCAAGTGCTTATACATCCAGATGACAGACCGTATCAAAGTATTTTATGGCATGATTCACCGGAACATCTTCCCAACACGTATCAGCTAAATACAGTTACATATGGAACTGCATCAGCTCCATTTTTAGCTACCCGTACCCTATTGCAAGCTGCTCTTGATAACTCGCAGGAGTTTCCAGAGGAGTCAAACGAAATCAGAAGCAATTTCTATGTAGACGATTATATGTCGTCGTCATCAGATTTAGCATCAGCTATTTCCCTTCAAGCATCACTATGTTCAGTTTTGTCGAAATCAGGTTTTAACCTCCGCAAGTGGTCAACAAACTCAAGGGAGTTGTTGGAAATTATCGAGCCTCAAGATCGTGCTGGTTTGTCTCAGTTTATAATTGGTCAATCAGAAACAGTGAAAACACTAGGTCTACTTTGGAATACGTCAACAGATTGTTTTCAATACAGCGTATGCTTTCCAGAAGCCTCAGAAATTATTACAAAAGTCGTGTGCTTTCTGATATTTCGAGAATTTATGATCCAATCGGCTGGTTATCTCCAGTTTTAATCAAAATTAAAATATTTATGCAAAAATTGTGGATTAAAGGTATTAGCTGGGACCAAGACCTGCCAACTGAATTAAAAGCAGAATGGTTACATCTTCAACAAAATGCCAAAAGCATTCGAGATCTGCAAATTCCAAGATGGTTTAATTTCAGCGTTGGAGATCGCATTGAACTCCATGGGTTTGCAGATTCTTCGGAACTGGCTTATGCTGCTGCTATTTACATTCATGTTATCAAACCAGATGGAACAATATCAAGCAGACTAATAACTTAAAAAACCAGGGTAACTCCTATTCGGCAGACAACACTTCCACGTTTAGAGCTTTGTGCTGCCCACCTCATGGTGAAGGTAATGCTTAAGGTTAAAGAAGCGTTGGAATTACAAGATGTACAAGATGTATATGGTTGGACTGATTCAACAGTCGTGTTAGCTTAGTTGAATGACCATCCTCAGCGATGGAAAACATTTGTCGCAAACAGGACGTCCTACATTATCAATGTTATTCCGGCAAGTAATTGGCTTCACATTGCATCAAAACAAAATCCTGCAGATCTGGCTACACGAGGAATATCGTCTTCTGAAGCCAAAACCAATGACTCATGGTGGCAAGGTCCACATATATTACAAAGTTTCACAACTCTACAACAGTCTACAATAACCTCTACAGTAAATGTTCCAGAAGACATCGATTTAGAGGAACGTAAGGTCATCGCAACTGCAACATCCATCATTGCCACAGATTTAGTCGATTTGTACTCAAATTACAGCAAGCTACTACGAATAACTGCTCTAATTTTACGTTTTGTTAATAATTGTAAATGCAAATCGCAACGTCAAACTACTTTTATCACTACCATAGAACTCAAAAATGCTCACAGAATGCTGGTAAGGAAAGCTCAACATGAGTCGTATGCAATGGAAATTCGTATGTTAGCATCAAATAAACAACTACATCCTTCAAGCAAGCTTGTCAGTTTATCTCCATGTTTGGATAACTTAGGAATGCTAAGAGTCGGTGGTCGTCTTGAAAATGCTTCCATCAGCTATGATCAGAAGCACCCGTATATTCTACATAAGACTAACACGTTAACAAAACTCATCGTTCGTCATTATCACACAAAGAATTTACATGCTGGAAAACGTCAACTACAATACCTATTGGGTTTAACGTATTGGATTCTAGAAGTTTCACAAGTCGTAAAAAGAACAATCTACCAATGCACAACATGTATGCGGTTTAGACAAAAACCTTATCAACAACGTATGGGAGATCTCCCTAAATGTCGTCTACAACCGGGTTCAACATTTCTGTACGTCGGTATTGATTTCGCTGGTCCAATGTTTATAAAATCGTGGAAAGGACGTGGTTCCAGAACATATAAATGTTGGATAGCTGTATTTGTTTGTTTAAATACAAGGGCAATCCATCTTGAACCTGTAACAGATCTGTCTACAGGAGCATTTCTTGCCTCGTTTCGTCGTTTCATCTCCAGACGTGGAAAACCACTTCATGTTTACACCGATAACGGAACAAGCTTTGTTGGCTGTAATCGAGAATTAAAGGAATTGTATGACTTTCTTCACTCGAATTATGCTTTCATTCAGGAGGACATGTCCAATGAACAGATCCAGTGGCACTTTATACCTCCTTCCGCACCAAATTTTGGTAGCATATGGGAAGCTGGTGTAAAATCCGTCAAGTTCCATATTAAGCGTGTCTTAGGCAATTCATCTGCAACATATGAAGAGCTAAGTACCTTGTTATGCCAAATAGAGTGCTGTCTAAATTCCCGTCCATTGTGCTTGAAATTTGAAGAAGACATTGATCCTCTAACACCAGCACATTTTTTGATATTACGTCCAATGACAGCAATTCCAGACGAAAGCTTAATTGATGTCAACGTTAATCGTCTCAGCAGATGGCAATACATGCAAAGACTTGTGCAACAATTTTGGTCCAAGTGGTCTAATGAATACCTCAGTCAACTTCAACAAAGACCAAAGTGGCGCCAAAAGATCGAAAACCTCCAAGTAGATGACATCGTACTTGTAAAGGATGACAATCTCCCACCTACACAGTGGGTTATTGGAAGGGTAACTTCTATTCATCCTGGTAAAGACAACTTAGTAAGAGTAGTTTCATTGAAGACAACAAAAGGTATCATCAAACGCCCAATTTCAAAGCTTTGCCCCCTGTTTATAGATGGTTGAAAGGGATCCTTTCAAGGTGGGCCGAAATGTTCAGCGTGCTGTCTGTATTTTAAGTCATTTATTATTTATAAATTAAATATTTTGTTATTCATATATTTAACATTTTTTAATCCCTTTTCATACGTGTTAATTTGCAACTATGTAATTGATCTTTTTTTGAAACAATGGTAACTCTTCAGTATATATTTGGTTAGTTTTTAGTTCTGTCTTCATGATTCAAAGTGGTCAAAAATAAAATTCGTTTTGTTTTTTGCTAAGAACACGACTCATACAAAAGGCCAGTGAATAAATAGTGTAATTAATAAATAAAATCTTAAACCTATGTGTTTGTTTTTGGATTCAAAATACAGTCCATTGAAGAATCGAACAGTTATAATGAAAAAATCTTATTTTGAGTCAAGTTTTATTTTATTTTTAAATATTTTTATAACAGTTTATAAAATAAATATTAGTTTATTTACAAAAATAGGTATACTTTCAAATCAAGAAGCCACTATACATTAAGCAATTTTGGTAAAAATTTCTTCTTAATAGCATTGATTTTCATCTTCTAATAGTTGTTTAGCCTCCTCTTCTAATTCGACTGGAGTTGTTTTCCATTTTTATCGAATGTTGGACATATAAGTATCTGAAGCGCACAACAAAATGGTGATAAGGTCTTCATTAGCACAACATCTAGACATTTTTCATGTGCTATGTTTGCTCTCTTGGTAGCAAATTATGTTGAATGATTTGTCCCCCAATATACAAAATTTCTTTGAACCATTGAAGACATATATCTCCAGAGGTAAGTGCAGCTGTTTTATTGGTGTGATCACCAAATTTTTTTTCATTTATCTTTCTGCTGCATGCTAAGATTTGTTATATAATTTTTAATCGTCTTATTTACTCATAATCTACACCTGTGGTAGATGCTATAGTTTTTGGATCGGAAAAAATCTTTTTGCAGTATTTTCATCATTCGAATTTCCGTCTCTTTACTTTGGTTGGTCAATTATTAGGCTTAGATAATGATATATTTCTTCAACTTGTTCTTTTTTCTTTCGTTTTTCTGCAAAAATAAACAGGTACTAAGAGTAATCAGGTACAGATTATCCCATGCAGTGTGTGCGCACTTTTTTGTGTACAAAATTGTGTTATTCAATTAAGCAAGGAATATTAGCTTACATTTACTTACCTATGTGATAATAAAACTTATATTCGAAAGAATGCCATAATAAATATTCAAGTATTATATTTAAGACTTTCTTTTTAATTATTTCATTTTTCTGGACTCATAATTATTTATGATCTTATGGCTTTATGTTATATTTGCCATTACCAACTCTAATGGGTAACTAAAATTTTATTAAATATTTAGAATTTGTAAATCGCCAAAGTTATAAACGACACCTTTTAAGTAGACTTAAACCCAATTGGCTTAATCTCTGTGTTAAAAGAATTCAAAAATAACTCTGTAGATTTTTTTTTACATTTCGTATGTATTCATAATTTTTTTACAAAATACCTGACCTTTGATCGAAAAAATTGGTCTGGTGCACAAGGTATGTTTATAACGTGGTTTGACGGGAGGGAGTTATGCTCGACTAAGCACGAGATTTTTGAGGAATTTTTAATTTTTTTAAACAAAAAATTTAACAACTTCAGAAGTCGTAATGGCTTTATTCTAATAGCACTGATAACTAACAAACTGCAAAATTAAAAAAAAATTGTTTTGATTCGATATCTTTTGAAACAAAAAAGTTATAGTAATTTGAATATTAAAATTTACTAAAAAAATTTCATTTTAACAAAATGTTCGAGAAGTCTGTTTTGGATCACCCTGTTCAGTGTGTCATAGTGGAACAAACTTCTAAATTTTTGCCTCTCGAAGTTTACTGGTATTTGCTTTCAAATGATTAAGAAAACACTAAGATCGTTAACCACCGACGGTAGCCGCCGCCTCAAAATACGTGCCACTGTGTGTTGGTTAAAATAAAGCTCAGAAAAGACCCAACAGTGTTTCTTGAGATAATTCAAACACATCAAAACCCATATATGATCGTGTTAATTTTCGACTAAAATTAAGGATACGGTTATTCTTAGAAACACACTAGAGATTAGAATACTAAAATATTGCAGCTACTAATAATTCAGAATTTTTATTTGTAAACTGGCTGAACTTAATTAAGTATAATTAACGGAAAATTACTATAAAGTCTTACAACATTTTTTTTTCCTTTAAAAAATTACATCAATACACAAAAATATGTAACTAATTTTAAGCTTGTGACTACAGTATTAACTTAAGCTTAAGCTGCATGGTCCAAGTTACCGTAGCTCTCAGATAAAATGCAACGCCTAAAGTCTTCAAATAAAAACTAATTATTGTAACTTTTTTTCACATAGGCAGTAACTTTAATTTTTTGGGGTTGCTTTGCACCTCTTTTACATAGAATATGGTCTGAATGTGCAGAATCTTATGTTGTAAATTTGCTCACAACAACAAATTGCTACGGCTTAACTTATATTTAATCCATATTATTTAAGATTAGTATCATATGAATAAAAAGCAAAAAATTTATTCATATAAAATGAATCGTCTTTGGCAAACATTATTAATACGACTGTACATGAACACATGTATCAATTCCTTATATGGTATTTTAACATTCCTTCTTCATTTGATTGCGTTTTTAGTGTTAATTAGAAGAAATTAAGGTCTTGATCTACATAATGTTTGGTCAAGATTGAATTCTTGTGTTTGTATTCGATTTTGTATTAAATATGTTATCTGTCACACATGATTAAGGGACAATAAATATATATGTTAGTGTGTATAAAGAATTTTTTACAGCGATGATTTGATACAACGGATATTAATTATATCTGTGACAGCAATTTGGATTTACGAATTTACATAGTGCAAATGCGCACACACAAAAAAGAAATTTAAAATGTTTATGTCAAATATATAGCAGATCTTTATAAAAATGTGATGGCTAAACGTGTAGCTCTGAAATGCAGTATGTTTAAAAAATACAAATAAGAAATTATTATTTGTGCCAAAAATATCCTAATAAAATTTAAAACAGTTTTAGAGAAATATACAATTTTTAAGAAAAATTATTAAATTAGTTCGTATTGAACCGTTATTGAAAGTGCACAAATTCAAACATACTTTATTTAAATTTTTTTAATTATTTAATTTACAATCTATTTAACAATCAAAATGACTTTTAAATAACATATACTTACAAGGGCTGCTCTATATATTTCTGGCCTTATAGTGAAAATGCGAATATTTATAATCAAAAATGGGTTAATTGTTTTTCAAAGTATTCTCCAGCATGATTTATACACTTTTGCATGCGCTCAAACCAGTTGTCGGAGCACTTTTTCCACGCCGATTGAGACACCTCTAAAACATTGTTTTTGAATACTTCAACAGCTCCTTCTGGCGACGAAAATCGCTGACCACGCATTTTTTTCTTGATGTGCGGAAACAGGAAGAAGTCATTAGGTGCCAAGTCAGGGCTGTACGGCGGATGACCCATTAATTCGCCTTTTTGGCCAGTCAAAAACGCTCTGGTTTGAGCCGATGTGTGAGAGCTCGCACTGTCATGGTGAACAATGATTCGTCTTCTCTTGATGGTTTTTCGAATTTCTCCGATGAATTCAGGCAAACAAATTGTAGTGTACCACTCAGAAGTGACCGTCCTACGTTGCTCAAGCGGAACAGTCGCCACATGACGAGTTTTACCGAAGAAACAGGCGACCATTTGCTTCGAAGTGCTTCTTCCACGAACAAATTTCGTTGGATTTTGCTCGTCTTTGCAGACCCACAGGGTCGATTGTTGTTTCGTTTTGGGCTCATACGCATAGATCCATGATTCGTCACCTGTGACGATCTTATAAACGCCTTTTGAAGCACCGCAATCGTATTTTTGCACCATTTCTTTGCACCAGTTGACACGAGCCTTTTTTTGAGCGACTTTCAAATTGTGCGGGATCCAACGAGAATAAACCTTTTTTACGGCCAGGTGTTCATGCAGTATCGAATGTATGCTGGTGGAAAAAATATCCAAGGATGTCTCTATCTCTCGGTATGTCGCATGTCGATCTTGCATTATGAGTTCACGCACGGCATCAATGTTCTCTGGCAAAACAGCCGTTTTTGGACGATTTTCACGGAATTCGTCTTTGAGCGAGCTTCGGCCACGATTAAATTCATTATACTAATTTTTCACAGTGCTATAGGATGGTGTTTCATCGCCATACAAATATTTAAGTTCGCTAATGCACTCTTGTCGTGATAATCCACGTCGAAAGTTGTGAAAAATGATGGCACGAAAATGTTCACGAGTTAATTCCATTATTTTCTATATTAATTTTTTCAAGTCACTGTAAACAACACAAATAATGGTCGTACGTCAAAATGTCTTGAGTACGATTATGCTCAAATATGACAAACTTTTCAATGGAAATGTCTGATTGGACTTGGCAGCACTCAGTGTTGCCAGGCTAGAAATATATATAGCAGCCGTCGTATTTGGTTTTCCTTAAAATTAAAAAAGTATTATATTTTAGTTTTGTAATTTAAATAAGATTTGACTAATTAAAATTTTCTATTTTCGGAAGGGAAGGTCAAGAACATGAAGCATTTCAAGTCTCCAGACTTCATTGCTATCATCTAACAGGTTTATTGCTTACAAATTGGAATGATTACTTACTCTACTAAGGTATCTTCCACTGAAGTTATTGATCTTATCTTTTAAGATTAAAATTCAAAGATCTCTGTGTATGTTTTTGTTGCTGATAAGCCTTGGCGCATTTGTAAAAAGTCTTAATGTTTTTCAGTGATATCTCTATAATATCTCAATGTTCGAATTACTTGCAGTTCTCCAAGATTGGATGCCGTAAGTCCATATAGGTTTTAGTATAGTTTTGTATCACAAAATCGTTTTTTCGAAGCTTAAGCTTGATCTTGGGTCCAAAAGCCAAAACATTTTTCTTGTTTTTAATTTAATTTGCTCACGTTTATTTTTGACATGCACTTTCTAAGTAAGTCTTCGATCAGATAAATGTCTAAATATTTTACAGCAATGCAGCTCGGTATAGCTGTGCCATTTAAATAGACAGGAGAGCAATCATTTTTTCTTAGCGTAAATGTAACATAAACGGACTTTGTGTTATTAACTTTAATATTCCATTTTTATTAACGGCGATTCATTTGAGACTAATAAAGCAGTATTGTCTGCATACGTAGCAGTAGTTATATTTTCAATTGTTGGCACATCTGATGTAAAAATTGTGTACAATACTGGTCCCAGGACACTATCTTGCGGAATACCCGCGTTAATATAACCAAAACTTGAGTTATTTTCATTTATGCTTACAAGAGGGATCTGTTTTGAATATATGTTTTAGTACGAAATAAAATGGGGCTGGGATGAGGTTTTTCAATTTATATAGGAGTCCACTATGCCAGACTCTGTCAGCAGAATCATACAATTTCCTTTCTAAGGCGTATGAAATGTTATTGAAAATCTTATGACACTGTTCTGGTATTCCATGTTATTGCCTAAAACCGAACTGATAATCAGGTATAATATTTTGTATTTCTAAGATTAACATTAATCTCTTTAAAAAGAGCCATTAAAAATTTATTAAAAAACTTGACAAAAAACTGATTGGTCTATATGATGCAACGTTATTTTCGAGTTTGCCAGGTTTTACTACCATAATTATTTGTGCATATTTCCATTGCGATGGAAAATGGTTTAGCCTTAATAAAGAATTGTAAATTGTTGTGAGAAAAACAATACCTTTTTTGGCAAAGACTTTAAAACCTTGAAATTGATATTATCGATTGCTTTTCCTACTTCGACTGGGGATATTGGCTTAATAGGACGATCCATTTGACAACAACAGCCCTTACAATGGGATTTTTTTTTAAATAAATGGGTTAAATATTATTTCTAAGTGTTCCTTAAAAGCATTGGACTTACTGATATCTGATCTACACCACTCACTGCTAAAATTTTTTATTGGGATATTTCTTTTTATTGGTCACTTTAAGTATTTAGTTGAATTCCACAGTTTATACTCGTTGTCGTTAGTAACCGCATTCATAATTAATTTTTTTAATCTTTTTTAGTTGTTGAGATGTTCTGTTAAAATTTGTTTTATCAAATATGCTTCTAGTGCTTAAATATATTCTGCTTAATCGTCTCCTATTTGCAATTAGCTCCTTAATTTCAGTCGACAAACGAAAATTATAACCATTTATTTGCTGCTGCAATGAAGTAATTATAAATGCTGCTTCATGGATCAAATTGGTATATGTTTCAATGGTATTCGCCATCTTTAATTTGTAAATTAAGATTTATATGTTCTTCAATCCAGGATGCAAGCTGTTGCATATCTAATCTAGAAGTAAGTTATTTTAGATTCTTTGTTAAAGTTTGCATAATTAAGTTAGTGTTAAAACTACAGAATTTTGATCTGAGCTTAAGTCAGCACAGTCAATAATATCCATAGATGTCCTTACTATACCTTTACAAGCAAAGAAATCCAGAAGATCAAGTTCTTTCTGTGGATCACTAGGCCAATATGTGGGACTACCTGTAGATAATGCAGAATAATTATTTTTGCTAAGGCATTTATATAATTCCCTTCCCTTTGAATTCATCAAACCAGATCCCCACCAGGGATTAATTAACAAAAATTTATAAGTTTAAAATCAAAAGTATATTCCAAGTATCGAGTTTTTACAGAGAAGATGCCTAATGCCAGAAAAATGTTCTGCCTGTGGTCCTGAATCTTATGCCTTTCTAAGGCATAATCCAAAAGTATCTTCTCCTTTGATGGCTATGCTGGCTAGATGATACTTCAAATTCTCATGGATTGTTTCTCACATAGTTATCCGGCTTAAGGATATTATATTATATTTGATAAACTTACTAGCTAGAGCTCTTTAAACAACACTCGAGCCTTTCTAGATGTAGTTGCCTAACTCCTACTTTTTAGGTTAAGTCACTTAAGCCACTGTAGTAACTTCGCACGCATTGGGGCATTTGTTAGTACTACTCTGTGTTTTGGTCTACAGAATTTCATTTAAGCTCCTCTTTTTGCCAGCTAGTCTGCAATGTCGCTTCCAGCAGTGCCCATGTGTTCTTTAATTTCCATCAACGTTACTTCATTATTCGATGCATATATTGCCAGAGGAATTCCAACGTCGGGTAATGAGGAGACGCTAGGAAGCAATGTGCCTTGTTTGGCAAGATCACCAGTCTCACAGTTTCCCAGGATATCGCTGTGACCAGGGTCCCAAACCAGGTCAATCTGTGATCGCTCCGATGGTGTGTTTAGTGAGGAGTGACATCTTAGGACCAGCTCAGATGTACAATACGCACCAGCAAGCGCCCTGATTGCCGCCTGATTTTCCGAAAAGATCCGAATGGCAAGGCCGAAGTGTTCGCCTCCAAGCACTATTTCGGGTGTTTTCAGAGAAGCCATTACCTCGGCTTGGAAAACGCTGGAGTAGTCTCAGACTAAGATTATTGGAGAAGATTTTGCAACCGATCCTACCGTCCAGCCTGGAGCCATCCGTATAGATGTTAACAATATTGCTCACAACCACTTCGTTGCAGACCCATTCCTCATTACTAGTAATGTGGATCTGAAACCCGTAGTCTAGAGTACGTGTAGAAGAGATGTAGTCTACCATTGATCGTATAGAAACATCCCGAACGATAATTTTGGAGTGACCCATATCCGGCCTAAGCCAGCGTAAGAGGGCATTAAGTCTGGCTGCACAACACCAGGAGTTTTGTAGGTAGCGAAGAAGGGCATACAGAGCCTTTGTCGAGGTAGTTCGAATAGCTCCAGTAATAAAAATGGCGGCAGTTCTCCTGATTTTGTCAAGAGGCCTTTGGGTTACCGCTTTCTTGCAAGCGGGCCAAAAAAACAGCCCCATAGAGAATGGTCACTTTCCGAGCTCTTTCGGTAATGTTCGCCTTTCATTGAGATTTGGGGTTAAATATCACCCCAAGGTATTTCAATCTTTTACTTACACTGAGCACAGTGCCGTTAAGCTTAGGTGCAGTTAAAATTGGAACATTGAGTGAAGAGTTTATCCGTTCTGTAAGTGTAGTTAGGTATTTTTCCGAGACCGCGATATCAATGTCATCAGCATAAGCTATCACCCTATTACCTGTTTGGTCCAGTCGCCGTAGCAGCGTATTGACTGCCAGATTTCAGACAAGGGGTGACAATACACCACCTTATGGACTGCCTTTTTTCACTACCCTTTCCACGTGATCATTTCCCAGAGTGGACGTAATTGTACGTGGAGATAAGCGCGGAATTTATAGAGTTTCTGATTTGAAGATCGATATTCCTTTCCAGCGTTTTAAAAAAAACAGGCTTGTTGGCCTAGGGTGGTTAGGTTTAATACGAGATGCCTTGTGGATGCACAACAGCCATGGTTTTATGAAGTCCATCCCATGTTGCAAGTCCGCTGAGATGATATTGTCAATTCCAGGAGACTTAAAGGAATCAAACGACATGATGACCCACTCTTTGTTAGCATTTGTCACCTGGAAAGCGGGTGGGCAAACCGACTACCAGGGAAATGAGTATTGAGCAACGTTGCCAAGTAATTGATGACATATGCCGTCCATTGACCGCCCAACCTCTGAATACTCTCAATAGCTTTCGGGGACGAGCTAAGAATCTTGCGTAGCCTGCTAGTTTCGGGCGAATTTTTTATGTTACCACAGCGTACATAAACTCCCTTTGTTTTTCCTTACAGGGCAGCCGTTATCGTCACTTTTGGTCCTATTGAAGAGCTTTCTGCATTCTCTGCGTAACTCCGCAATTTCCGTATTCCACCAAGCAGGTTTCGGTTTACCTCTCGGCTACGATAGATTGCAGGCTGCTTTTAGTGCAGAACAGATCTGCAAGGTTAAGAATTCAACTGCCTGATCAGTGTTGCATTGGTCGTTAATATTAAAAGGAGCAGTCCGTTTGATTCCCATTTATGAGGAGTGGAAAACTCTGGAACCTACTGATTCCAGATGTAAATTGTGAATTATAAACCTGTGGTCAGAATAGGAGCATTCTTAAGAGACACTCCAATTCCTGACAATACCAGACAAGTCCACGTTTGTCAGGGTAAGATCGAAGACCTCCCTTCTACTCGAAGTGACGAAGGTGGGCTCGCTTCACCTATTGACAATACTTAAGTCCTAGGATAATATAAAATCAAATATTGAATCACCCCGTTCATTGATGTCCGTGCTACCGAACATATGGTAATGAGCGTTTGCATCAGCCCCAATGATGACTGGCATTTGACAGTTGTTAGCTTCTGCAACCAGAAGGTAATGTGGTGGCGAATCCCAATGATCGTGGCCCATATAGTTCGAGACCACCCAGACATCCTTAGAGCCCGTCTCCACTACTATGGCAACGCTATCCCTGTCGCTGAATCTGTGAAGAAAAAATGTGTTAATATTATACTTTATCATAATTCAGGCCCTGGGCTTGCCTTGGCCTGTGACGTAGGCACTTTTATAACCATTCATAGATAGCCCAGAAACCCGGTCATTGACGACCCATGGTTCTGGACCAAAACAATATCCTCTTTTTTTGTGACAGGCGGAGGAGTAGGGCTACCGAAGTATCACTGCAGTGATGAAGGTTAATTTGCACAACCTTCATCATCATTGTTTTTAGCCGTAATTGCGGCGTCGGAATCACCTCCGTTAGACAGAAGTGACTGCTCACTTTCTGCCACATATTTAGATTTTAGCATTATTTGCCGGAAAAAGTCACCGGCAAACCCGGAAATGACACTTCTTGTGTCATCTGATGTATCTGAACCGTAGAGGCCGAGACCGTCTGTATGGGTTCAGTTTGTCCCACGGGGGCCTCTGGTACCAGAGGTCCAATAAGGAATTTAGAAATTTTCCCCGCCTTTTCGCCTATATAGATCTTGGGAGAGATCGAATCGAAACCGTAGTTGATCACTCCCTTACAGGCGTTGAGTGGGGCGAGGGACTCATCGTTAATGACGATGAGATCGTCGCGAAAGTGGCCCTTGGGTCCGCTTACTTTAACAACCTTCCAGTCGGCCGTAGGCAGCTCTTTGTTGCTAAGATTCATAAGTTCCAGAATTTAATTCGGAGTGGAAGGATCAGCCAGGATCCGAGCGAAGGATCTCGGCCGGTTCTGAATCTGATTTTTGGGTACAGCTGAAAGCCTAGCACCCGACCAGATCTCACTGAGGCTGTCAATTTCTTGCTTATACAAGTACGCTGAGCGTTGAACAGCACAAGCAATCAATTTAACATGCCCCTGATACCAGCCCGTATCATGGCATGAGGGAGAAGGGCCAGGTATGGAAGAAATTATGTCCTTATAGACACTACGAAGAGCCGCTTGGACTAACCTTCGGTTATCTGGAGATATAGTCCCGTCACTTTTACTAGTGTCTATGAAAGCCAATACGAGGCTATCCCTAACTATCTCACTAAGGGGCGTGAGGACATCGGGCTCAAGGTAGAAGTTTTGGGCCGCTGGGGCAACTGAGGGACTTTCGTGGTGGTTTTCTTAGCCGATCTTCGTCGTTTCTGGGATGCCAAACTGGGTGGAGGGCGTGTCTCTAAGTTTTGTTTGGCCCATATAAGTTTTGTGTATTCTCTTTCAGATAAAGAGTTTGGATCTAGCTTACCGAACTTTTGCAGGATCCGAAAGGCAGACCTTCAGGCCCTGTATGCCAGCGTAGATACATTTAGGTTTGTGCGAGAAGAGAAAGACGTGCTAGGGTCTAAACTACCTGTTGTTTCGGCTGGCTTAGCTGATGCCCCCACAGCAATAGTTGGACGGATGTGCGGGGAAGCACCCCTTTCATTCTGTTTTATAGCAGGGGTGATTGAGGTGCTCGAAGAGGGCACTACGCAACCCTTGGAGATGGTGGTGCAAGATGTTGAGGCAAACAATAGAGTCTTTACACCCAACTGCGGTCCGGAGATAGAAGTCTCAGACAAAGGAGGTTGCTTTTGGATTGCCGGTTTTGCCGTTTCGATATAGTTGACTCCCTTTTACCGTAGGCTTTGTGGTTTTTTGGTTTCCAGATTTGTTCATGCAAACAGTGTCCCTACTCATAGCCACTATCTCCACCCGTATGTGTAGTCATCTTAAACGTTCCCATGGTTATCTATGCAAGCAGAGATGCCAATCCAGGGTTGGAATATGTCTTAACCTAACCTACACCGCCAACTTAACGGTGACAGGTATCGAATGTTCAATGGACCTGGCAGGGTTTTAAAGGAATGGCGATAGTAACGACCTTAAACTGGAGCTGTTCTTACAAGGTTTCAGCCACGTGATACTAGGTCCAGAAGCCATAACTACCAGCCCAAATCAAACAAAAACGTGTTGAAAAAATGGAAAGAGGAGAGAGAATTCCTCGAACAAAAAAGTTCTTGCCGATTGAGAAAGGGGTTGGGGGGGGGGGGGGTATAGATCATTTAGCATTACCCGGATTGCACTGCGTGAAAGCGATCTATGCAATAGCCCAAGCAAAGCAATAAGTATATATAAACTTTTATTTATTATAATTGTATAAGGCAGAAATTGTCTTCATTACAAATCAACAATATACTACATGGAAAACACATTCTTTGTCGACGTCTGGTTTTAAGACAACTACTTGTGGGATCCATAAATGTAATTTTAAAGATTAACAAAAACTCCAAAGCAAAGATACACTAGGGTTAGAAATATTTTTTTAAGTCACCTAAAATATCATGTTTAAATAAAAAATACTGAGAGTAATTCAAACGAAAAATTTTCATAGCAAAAATTTTACTTCTTATAAGACTTTCTCAAACTTCAGATCCAAGCAACTAATTTATATTTTAGATATAAATACGTTTGCCAAATTAGAATCATTATAACACCATAATTGTTTTCTATTAAATTTATTAATATAAACCCTTTTAGGTAATTTAAGTTTTTTAAAAATAACTAGAATAAAGGTGTAAATCTACAAAACATAGAGTTAATTTTGTTGTAATCTGAGGTCACATACATTTACTACAAAAAGTTCTTAAAAATTTGCAGCTAATATTTCCAAATTAAAATAACATGCATAGTTATAGACATGATGACATTTGCCTGTTGATGTTGCTTACCCTTTAAAAACTTTACCATTAAAGATGTTATCTACAACGGCAACAGACAAAAACAGCATAATTAACACACAAATTAAAACACATACACACCATAAATGTGTAAATGACATTAACGTTTTATAGTAATTTATTGTTTTTCATTTTATACACCCAAACTGTATTTTATGCATAATGAACAATTACAGGATAGAAAGACAGACTTTGTTGCTCTGATGATGAATATCATCACTTTAGACGTCTTCTGGCAACCCACAAAGATGTAAGTTGTTAAATGTCAACGAAACATCACATAAAACCTCTTTCTGATAACACTATCAAGTACTACAACAGTACTAAACGCAAGAAAATAAATGATTTTATGATAAGGACATAATTGGCCGGCCATTAATGTGTAATTTCATTTTGAAATACGACTATATTTTGTGTTTAATTTTAATTTGGACACAAAAGTTTGTAATTTACTTAATCTTAGTTCTTTAGTCTATCGCTTTCATCCTCTTCTCAACATTTTCATTATTCTTCAAGTATGCAATTCTTTAAATATTCCTGTACATCGTTCCCTTAACATAGAAATAATTATTCCTGATACATCGTTAGCTTAATATAGAAAGGACATAAATCGTTTTTTTATTTTAATTCAAGATTTATATATATTTCGATAAATTATTCTCTAAAATATAAAAAAAATTTAACGGTATTAAACTGCTTAAAGAACTTAATAACAAACACAATGCGTTAATAAAAAATTTCTAACTACAAAACTGCATTTTTATCAAGTTTTTTTACTTTCCTTGTTAATAAGAGCAAATATAACAAGTGGTACTTACATAATAGGTCTGTTTAGTAACTTAACTAGCAACGAGAGAGTAAAACAGAAAATTTTAAAAGTAATCTCCCAAATGTAAAAAAGTATATGAACTCTTTACTACTAAAAATGATTAAATTGCTGCAGCTTTGGGAAAAATATATTAGATTTACAAACTGTATGTTATTACCATTCAAAAGTATCATTTTTGAAGTAAATGTACTTGAGTACAAAAATATACAAAACAACAGACCACAAAACGCAAGTAAACCGATAACAATTAGGAAAAATTGAAAAAAAAGCTTTAAGTTATCAAATAGCAAAACTATGTACATAAAATATTTTACAATTTCCTTTAACTATTTCGTAATTTTCAATAGCGTTTATGATGTTTAATCGCCTTATATGTATAATTTTTTTTTTCAATTTTTTTAAATAAACCCTCTTGTTGTAATTGAATGTAAAAATATTTACATCAATAAAAATCTAAGATTCGTAACTCTAAACTTCACAGTATATAAATAAAATTTATAATTGTACATTAAATGTGTACAGTTCTTATTCAATCTCTACCGAAAAAGTTTCATTGCATTGAATGTTTCATCCCTGGTATGTTTACTTTTAATTCTTAAAAAAACAAAAACACTTGTATAGCAAAGAAAGTTCTAAACAAAATTTCTGCTGTTTTAAACTTAAATTTTAAAATTTATTTAAAGATGTATTTAAAATTTTTAATTTGAATATTTTCCCTAAGCTTTACTTCATATTTATCCTTATTCTGTGATTTTACTAAAAAGCTCTTATTATCTTATTATCGTATTTTATTAACATATTCTTAAAATCATATAACTTTATATCCAAGTTAGTTTTAAACAATTCTTAGTAAAAGAAGAAGAAGCTTTTATTTCAAGTTTGTGTATTAATTTTGAAAACACATACTCAAAACAAAAATTCACGTTCATCAGGTGTGTTTCACTCTATTTTTTGTTGTAAATATATCTACCTTATATAAGTAGATAAATCTCAATACATAATGACATTTGACTTAAATTTTGATAGACTTTGGAAATATCATCTAAACGAGAAAAGGAACAAGACCTTAAGCTATTTTTATATGAGTTAAGTTTCTGTTGTGAAATTTTAATTTGTACCTACAACTGATTTTCACCACTATTTAACTTTATAAATTGGTTTATAAGACAGAAGTTTGAATTCTGCGCTAAGTGTAGAGCATTTGTTTAGCTTTTTATTTTATCTGCGTAAGCCTTGGTTCTAATTTTGGTTTTTAATATTCATTAAGGTACTCAATATCTGAGAGTTGCAGCATTGTTTACTTAGGTACATTTTGATAATCTTTATTTATTCTTCATTCCTTCATCTATTTTTCGAATGTGATACATGGCAGAGCTAGAGCATGCAGGTCGCCTTCCAAGCTCTTTCGGTAATGTTTGCCTCCCATTGAAGCTTGGGTTCCAATATATCCTTAAGGTATTTTACACTTTTACTTACACAGAGCATAGTGCCGTTCAGCTTAGGTGCAGTAAAAATCGGAACTTTGTATTTTCGTGTAAAAAGCATAACTTCCGTTTTGCTTGGATTAATATCGAGGTCAAATTCACAGCACCATTAAGACAGAACCAAGAGTGAATAGTTTACCCATTCTGTAATTGTAGTTAGGTATTTTCCCGAGACCGCGATAGCAATGTCATCAATATAAGCTATTACCCTATTACCTGTTTTGTCTAGTCGCCGTAGCAGCGTATTGACCGCCAGATTCCAGAGGAGGGGAAACAACACACAACCATGTGAAATACCTCTTTTCACTACTCTTTCCACGTGGTCATTTTCCAGGGTGGACGTGATGATACGTTTGTTTAGTGGTGGCTCTATGAATCCCACTAGATTTACATCAAGATTGAGATTCAAGAGGGCCTTTATAGTGGCATTACTGCAAACGTTATTGAAAGCTCCTTCTATGTCAAGAAACACTGTCAGCGTAAATTCCCTATTGGAAAGGGACTTTTTATCATCGGATATTAACACGCGAGCGCCGTCTCCACAGATTTCCCTTTTGTATAAGCGTGTAGCGAGCTGAGAATAAGCGCGGGATTTATGGAGTTTCTGATTTGAAGATCGAGAATTCTTTCCAGCATTTAAAGTAAGAAAGGCGATAGGCTTATTGGCCTAACGTCCTCAGGTTTAATATGAGATGCCTTTTCCGCTTTAGGGATAAAAACAACTCGAGCTACACGCCAATTTTTCGGCATGTGTGTATATTCCAGGCAAGAACTGTGGATTCGCAATAGCCATGGTTTTATATAGTCCATGCCATGTTGCAAGTCTGATGGGATGATATTATCAATTCCAGGAGACTTAAAGGCATCAAACGGCATGATGGCCTACTCTATGTGAGCATTGGTCACCTGGAAAGTAGGTGGGCAAATTGACGCGGAACTTATAGTCGTTGTCACTTCGCCAATCCCCTTACTACTAGGCAAATGAGTATCGAGCAAAGTTTCCAAGGTATCGATTACAGAGTCCGTCCATTGACCGTCAGAACTTTAATACTCTTAATAGCTCTCTTAACAGGCACGGGCTAAAAATCCTGCGTATCCTGCTAGTTTCAAACGAATTTTCTATGTTATCAGAGAAATTTTTCCATGAGGCTCTTCTGGATCTTCGTATGGCACCCTTAAACTCCCTTTCTCTGCGTAACTCTGCAATCTCCGTGTTCCACCAAAGGGGTTTCGGCTTACCCCTTGGCTTCTGTGGATTACAGGCCGCTTTTGCTGCAGAGCAGATCTGCAAGGTTAAGAATTCAACCGTCCAATCAATATCGCAGTAGTCGTAAGTATTAAAGGAAGCAGGCCTTAGGCCAAGCTCTTATTTAGACCGAAATATATTTCAGTCTGTTTGCTTCCTTTTTACTTAGGAGTGGGAATCTCTGGAACCTACTGATTCCAGATGTAAATTGTAAATTAAATACCTGTGGTCAGAAAAGGAACACTCCAATTCTTGACAATATCAGACAAGCCCCCGTTTGTTAGGGTAAGATCGAGGACCTCCCTTCTACCCGAAGTGACGAAGGTTGACTCGCTCTTTCTTATAAAAATCAAATAGTGACTTACTTCGTTCATTGATGTCCGTGCTGCCCCATACATAGTGATGAGCGTTGGCATCGGCCCCAATGATGACCGACATTTGATGGTTGTTAGCCTCTGCTACGAGAAGCTTCAGTAGGTTATGTGACGGAGAATCGCCATGATCGTTGGTCATATAATCAAAGTAAAAAAAAAGATCTGTATTTCATTGTCATTTATATTCTGACTACTTTCTGTACATTTGTTCCTGCTTAAATATTATAGTTTTTACAAATAGTTATATTGAATCATCAAAAATGTTTTGCAATAAATGTTAAAAGAAAACAATGTTTGACAAGCAATAATAAATAAATGCATTGAACTTGATTATAATAAAAATGTTTGATTATGTTTAGTAAACAAAAATGCAAAGCTACATTGAATGCATTGAACTTGATACAAATAAAATTGTTTTTTATGTTTAGTAAGCAAGAATGCAAGGATACATTGAATACATTGAATACATTGAACTTGACAAAGGTAAAAATTAATGAAAAGTTACATTCAACTTGAATTAATTGTTTAAAAATAAAATTATAATTGTTAAGCAAAAAATTCAAAGGTGCATTTAACTATAATTTGACTATATAAAAATAAATTACGTCAAAAAAACAGTGAAGAATAGCAATTAAAAAATTAAAAATAATATTAAATATGAGTCCCCCACGTTGACCAAAGGTCGATGACTAACTGATGTTAATTGATCTTTAGGTGTGTTGCATGTCTGTGATGGCTGGTTGACTCGAAGAATGGGCGGCGGTAGTAGTTGATTGACCAATGGTACTAAGACTGACTTCTTAATTAGGAAGTGCAGAGTTAAAAATTTGTTTTAGCTCTTGTTGCATTACTTCAAGTTCGTGTATTGGTGATTTTAAGGGGTGTGCGCTGAAGTTCATATTAACGTATTGTTTTGCCAACCAATTGAGGGAGTGAACCAAGCAGGCGTTGTTTGTAGTGAAGACAATCTCTTGATGACCTTGTATTGTAATAAAATTATTTTGTTATGACACATTTTGGACGCAAAGTCATTAAACCATTGGCTTTTAAAGTAATGTGTTAGAATGTCACTGCCGCATACTGCATTCAATTTAATAGTATCTGTTGAGGTATACATATATCAAACCAATATTTGGTGTAAATGCTGCTATATGGTAGTGTCTTTCAGTTGTTCGAAATCACATCTTGCTTTGGGTTGGTCATTCAATAGATCATGTTTGCATTTATAGATCAACGTCATGTTGTGTCATTGGAAAGAATTCGTCCTTATGATGGCAATAAATTAAGTTGATGTCTTAACGACTGTACGTGTTTTGTTTATTCGTTCTTGCGCTGTTTTTGGATAAATAGTATAATTTACCTTGTGCAGTTTATTTCGGCACCAACAAAATTAGTTTCGTCAACACAGTACAAGGTTTAACAGTGACACCGCCTTGCTATATTCCTTTTCAAAGCTTCAATGAAAGCTTCTGTTTTTAATTCAGTTACTGGTTATAAGTGCACTTTAGTGACAAAACAGCAAAAAGCTGCAAGGGCTTAAAATAAAAATGCTATTTGATGTTTTTTTTTTGATTTCAAAATAGGTTACGTTTTATGAAAATCGTTTTCGTGATTGTAAATAATAAAGAATGGGTTTATTATTTTAGATTAACTTTATTATTTAATAACAATATTTAAATAAGACAATGTATATAGTGTTGAACGTCTTAGTAGGAATTATTGTATATTCTTGATAAAGCAAGTGTATATATCTATTCTTTTGCAGATGACAGTAGCATATGCCACTCACTATCGTTTCGCAGTAGGCCAAGCCTTGGGGAAATTGAGGCTATGAAAAAGCACATAGACGATACCCTTAATCGCGACCTTTTGGTAATTTCCAAATGGGGCCTTTCGAACAGGGTTCAGTTTAACGCTCATAAAACCCAGTGCTGTGTGCTTTCGCACAGGCGTACTACCAAACATGCTACCTCATCTGTAGTTATGGAACAAGCATATTTTTCATGTTGCAAAAGAAGCATTCAAGTGCCTAGGTTTTCTGAAGCGGTGTAAAAAATACTTCGCTCTATCTGATCCCCTTACTATCTATGTCACCTTTATCAGACCGAAAATGGAATACAACTCTCATGTATGCGCCGGTACTTCAAAGTCTATTTTTAAATTACTCGACCGTGTACAGGAGAGAGCGAAGAAGCTCATCGGGACAGTAGAGTATCCAGCTCTATTGACTCACTGGAGCATCGACGCAATTTGGGATGTGTTTCCCTGTTTTACCGTTACTCAACGGAGTGTGCTCTTACGAAATCAGGGAACTCGTTCCTGAAAACATCAAGAGCGCATTCCTTTGTGGTCGATTTTCCAGTGAATCGCACAGTGCATTACAGAGAAAATTCGTTTTTTGGCCGAACAGTTTGTATGTGGAATAAACTTCCTGCAGAGGTCTTTTCTGCCACTTTCAATGTGCAAAATTTCAAATTAAATGTCCACTCCCTCTACCTAATTTCCTAGTTCTGGCACAATGCATTGCTGGGTGCTGGTCCTAATTAAAAAAAAATAGTGTAAGTAACAGAGATTCATCATCATTCATCATAATCTAATTAAAACATGTGGGTGAAGGACCACCGTATCATCTCTCTTCTTCAAGAATTAGCTGACAACAATTAAGTCATTGAGACTGAGTTTTTATTTTAAACGAGCGACGAAGAATTGGCTCACTACTTTTCGAAGAATTTGAATTGAGATTTTTTGATTCAATTTGTTTCGAATCCTTTGGTTCACTTGAGATAATTTTCGGTACCGCTGGGGGAAGTGAAGATATTTTGGCGCTCACTAAATTAATAGTCATCGAGTTTCTACGGCAACTATTGCCGAAAGCATCTTTTATAATGTATGATCTGGGGTGTATTTCATCTTTATAAAAGCTGATGTCCAATGCTTTTGACGTGTTCGAGTAAGAAGCGTTTCAACATTATTGAAATGATGAGGAGCATCTTTGGCCTCACGATTTGCATATATGTTTTGCTTTTCTCTTTCCGATTTAAGTAACTTGCTGATTTTAGTCTATCCTGATGACAATAATTGCTCTTGTGTTATTGGCAACAGGTCTCGAACTGCATGCCCAAAAAGGCGTTGCGATGGAGCATATATGAATCCTTCTAGGTGCAAGGGTCACTATTATCATAAGCTGATTTTTTTTAATTTTTTTGCAACTTTAACTGCCCTTTCTGCAATCCATTGCCTCTGGGATGGTACGGTAAACTAGTGCGTTGATTAATGCGATAAATTTCCATGTTGTATTATATGACTTAAACACTGTGTTCGAGAGCTGAGGGCCATTGCCAGTTTCAAAAAAAAAAAAAAAAAAAAAAAAAAAGAGGTGGACCGAATCTTGAAATTATTTCTTTTAAGACTGTAATAACATTTTTAGTTCTTTTATCTGGTAGTTTTTGAAACTATAGGAATCCAGAATAGCTATCACTGCAGACTATGTATTTTTTATTATCGAAATGAAACAAATCTTCAATATCAAGTTCTTAATTTTTTTATTGCCAATTTTGATTTTGTTGTTTTTACGTTGGTGTACTTGGCAGGATGTGCAGTATTTTACATATTGAAAAATGTGAGATTGCATCTATTATTTGACTTCGTAAAGATTGAAAACTGGAGGTTTGCTAATTATTTCTTTCAACTTTTTAAGCGATTTTTGCTGAATTTGTATTCCAACTAAAACTATTTGATTTTTTTAATAGAGATCTTAGCAGGCTGTAATAAAAGAAAATTGTTTAATGTTTTCCTAACAGTCTTTTGAATTCCTTACGCTTTTAAGGAGCTCAAGCCTTTGTACTGCACTTTGTACTGTTACATAAGAACTTAACAAAGTTCACTTATATTATCAGAGTGTATTAAAATATCGTCGTTGGCTACTTTTACGTTTGGCAAATGCGAAAACAATTGATGCAGTATGCTTTAAAATATTTCTGGCGCCAGAATCTTTTTTTGTAACCTAAGATTTTAAAAAAGCTTAAGTTAAGCTGCCAAATTTTCTAGTGTATTTATTAGAAAATGCCGACGTTTTATATTTTTATTGACGCTCGTTGGGACCACACAAATTCTAATTTTATTGTTTTTACGCAGTATGACCGTTGAAGAGACAGCTGGGGTTGATTTAATCACTCCCATTTTAACCATCTTATCAATTTCTGCTTTCACTTCATCTTATTTTAAAGGCAATGCGTCTTGCAAGCATGATATCAAACGTGGGATTATCTACCAAATCGAAATTTTTATACACCCAAGTCCATTAAATATATCTTCTGGGACACGTAGCTGTAGTATTCTTTTAATAAAGTTTAGTTTTACGCAAGTATTTGCCCCAAATATTGGTTTGAGTTTTATATCTGCTAATTTGAAATTAACTTTGCAATTATTTTTTTCTACTTTGCAATTGAGAAATATTTCTCCAAAGAGGTTTAATTTAGAGTTACCAAAGGAAACGAAATATTTAACATAACAGGGGTATAGAGCTGTCAAAACACATTAGATTTAGCGCCCGTATCCAGTGTAACTTCAAAATTTCGTTAAATTTATCATGTTGTTAATAATATTTTTTAAAAACACAACCAACAAACAATCCTTGGTCACTATCATAACTATTACTTTGATTTTCACAGCAAGCAACATCTTGAGACTTATAGTTGTTTTTAGTTAAATTGCTTTTGCGCACACTTTCAAATTGATTTTTCTGGCTAGATTTTTTGCAAATATGGCGAAAGGCAGAGAGGCTTTCTTTCGCATTTCCAATACTCGAATGTTATTTTGAATTTTCTATTCTTATTAACTGTTTTTCTACATTCACTGTTTTCTCGTTTTCATTTTGTATTTCAGCCGTTTACTTTTGCACTTATTCTCTTGCTTGACAAATTTGGATTTGTTATATCTTTTTAAACATACCTTTCAAAAGGTATGTTTAATTTTGGAGAAATTTTTTTAACTTGGGCAAGTATTTCATTTAAGGTTGCCGGCAGCGAGTTAAATATTTGTACTGCCAAATATCCGATAGCGGTCATAAATATTGCAAGCTGTATACTTCCTGGTTTCTCCATGCTATTTAAAAATACTCATATTTCTGCTTCCATAATTTCCATTCCTTTGCCATATCTTTGTCATGCTTGATAATAAAAGGCTTTGGCGGACGTAAAAATTGTAACAATCCACCATTTTGAAGATTTAACGCTAATACTGAGCAAACAAATGTTTATCTTTGTACAAATTTTGTTGCAAAACTTTTTATTTTTAGAGTGGCGATTGCAACGACAGGTTTTGGCACCATGTAAATAATAAACAATGGGCTTATTATTTTAGATTTACTTTATTATTTTTTTAACAATATTTAAAAAGACAATGTTGAACATCTTAGTAGGAATTAATAGGTCTGTTTAGTAACTAAAAATTGTTACTAGTTTTTGCTAATTGTTACTAGAACGTGTTCACGTACTCGAAAAATTAAAAGGTAAGATAGAAAAAAGAGCGTGAAATGTGAGAGAGAAACAATTTGTTGCAAGTTTAGCCAAAGCTTTACTTTTGTTTACAACAAAATTTGCTTTAAACAAAAAATTCTTTAAATTTGAAAAAAATTTATAGAATTATCATCAACATAAAAATTAGCAAAGAACTGATCACAAACAGACATTACCCAAACTTAAAAATATGTATATTCAAACAAGTAAATCATATTAACGGAAATTTTCCTTCGCCGAACGGATATCAGATTTCTCTTTGTTTTAACTAAATTTATTTAAACCCGTTTAGTTACAGTTTTGTAGTTTAGTCTCAAAAAATTAAATAAAATAAATAGTTTTTTCTCAACAAATTAAATTTGGACTGTTTTTTTTTTGTTTTTTTTTCCAAAGTTTCCTTTAGTAAGCTCTAATCATTTTCTGAAATTTACGTAAATACTATAACATTAAACATTTTGCCAAAAGGCGGCAAATTTTAAAGTGTCTGATGTTATTCTTAAAGTATCTTATCATATTATATAAATGTACTAGCACATTAAAAGTTTTCTTAGTTTTTTCTTTCTTAATGCACAAAATATTAAAAAAAAAGGAATAGAATATTTGTTCGGCGTAGTGTGTATAGAATAATTTGAAGAAAAAATGATTACCAAAACAATAGAAATGCAAACAAAAACTAGAGTTGTGAATAAACAAAATGATTTTAAAAGCTGAACATGCATGTATGCATTTTCTTAATAAACATACATACTTTTTCCTCCATTATATATATATCTACTATTCTGCTATTTCTTCTATTCATCCAAAGGTGTAAAAATTGGCCTAATGCCACACTTACATATAAAGCAAACTGTATATAAAAGCATGTTTATACTTACATACATATATATGTTCAACAAAAGGAATATTTAATTTACAACTATGTATGTGCATATAATGTATGTACGTGTATATAATAAACATTCGTGCTTTAACAATGAACGATACATATGCACGTATATATAAACAGATAAACTATATATCTACATGCATTAAACATAAGATTATTGCAATATTCTAGGTCCATACACACACTCGTAGCCCCGTATCCTTCTGCATTTAACGGCAAATGAATTTTATTTTAAAATATATATTTTTTTGAAGAAAAGATATGACATTTGTCTGAATGATGCAACACAATTTTTTTATATTTCATTTTACTACACACATTCATACATACATACATATTCTTGCTATATTGTTAGAATTTCGCGTTACAAAATAATATAAAATTGGCTAGAATTTTTACAGGGTTATTCCGACTGTTTTCTATAATAAAATTTTATGAAACTCAAATATTATTCACTATTCAAATCGTCCCCTTATAAGATAAAAAGTGTGTATCTTAGGTTCCTTACTCGAATTTTTGCGAAATTGATTTTTTTTTGCCATTCAAGTATACTTATCTCACACGAAGACACCCTGCACCGAAAAAGTATCGCAAATAATATCGAAATCTGGTTTAACTAATATCACCAGCCGATAAGGAGCGTAAAACAAAGGGATGCAATTATAAGAAGGATTAAAATAGAGTATTTTGGTAGTGTTGAATATGTATTTGTTAGAAGTGTAAAAAGTAAAGAAACTGCTTTAACAAAACGGAAAATGTAAATATTAACATAACAGAAAGATTTAAAAAAGAAAGGATTAATTAAAAATTTAAGATATAGAAATTAATTAATAAATAACTTATTTGATAACATAAATCTACTTGCAGTCAATATAGGCAATCGTTCAACGTATTGAACAGGATATTGATTTAATCGCAGCCTATGTAGTTTTCACAGACGATATTCGGTTCATGGTTTACGAGGCAAAAATTATCATCCGTTAAACAATTTTTTTTCAAGAAAGAAGCATCACTCTTACACTCTTGGAGTAACAGTATTTTTATTTCAAAAATACGCCTGAAGCAACAGAGATTCAAATAAATTTATAAATAGTTAGTCAGATGTGGATTATAATTAATTTGTACAGATATGTTTTTTCTCTGAAATTCGTCGGAAAGAAGTTATATTTTTGTATAGGCGCGAGTGGCAAAGATATGAGGTAACAAATTGAAAATTAAAAACCTGGAAAACTTTTCAGGTAACCTTTATTTTGAACCAATATTTTTCTACGGTTGAACCAAAAGACTGTTCTAGTTTTAAAACCTGTAATGAAACGAAATACTGATAGCTATTTTGAAATCAAAAGTTTCTGAGTAGATCGAAGTGTCTCCAATACAGCACATTCTAACATCAAAAGGATTACCAGGAGGCCAAACAGTGTGAAGTATTAACCAACAACCAAAATGTAAACTTTAAAAAAAGTCTTACTAGTAGATGCCTGATGCTTTATATGTTAGGTTTCTTCTTGCTAAGTTCTCTTCCACTATCAAAGAGTTGTATAAATGGAATTGCTTTTAGTGTTTTTTGTTTGCAGTTTATTTATGTTCTCTCATTCTTTCTTTAAATGTCATTAATAACTAATCAAAATTTGTTATCGTTATTTTAGTTTTATACAGATATTGAAATGATTTCTAAAAGCTCTATGATCATTTTTAGAAAATATTGCCAGTGGTACTTTTCGTGTTATAAACTAAGGTTAGGAAATTTGGGATATTTTTACTTACTATCACACTCGCATAGGAAAGCGGCTTAAAAAAAGACGTCTATACTTTCGTAACCAAGAAAATCATTCGGCTCTTTTTCCAATACTTTGCGAGCAATTACACGCATTTAATGGATAAACACTTTCCGTGGTGAATGAAGTAATGACACCTTTTATTAAGTTAATATACAGTTTCGTTTCTGCTTTAAATTTTTCAAAATAATTAAAATGCTGTTTAAATGCTATTGATGCATATCCCTGTTCCTTACTTTGCAACTTTTTCTACTTACTTCCTGAGTTATACGGTAAGAGTGAGGAAAAACAGCGCGCTGGCTTGTAATAGTTTCAAATTTGTACAGATTTTATCATAGTCACCCTGTATACAAAGTCTTATGGACATTTCTTATTCATTGTTATATTTTGCACGCCATCTACTTGCCCAATATTTCCGGCATGTAAAGCATTTCACATTCACAAAAATGACTAGGTACAATATTAAAAATACATAAAGAGTTTTCTTTTAAATATATTATAAAATAAAGAATTAAACAAAAATTGTTTAAGATTTTTAAGAAAACAAAAAGGAAAATAAACGAATAATACAAAAACAAATTTTTTAAAGAAGGTTATTTTTTGTTGTTGTTATTTTTTATTTTTGCTGCAGTAACATACTTAAAGTTTTGATGCAAACGAATGATAACAAAAGATCTTTTACCATTTTATTTAAATGATTTTGCAGTTATTTTTACCTTTCATTAAACATTGCTATCTTAGTAGTCAAAGATATGATGGCCTCAAGATATACTACAAACAAGCATATAAGTATAATTTTACAACAACAGCTTTTTGAGTTAACGAGTCAAAAAATTTTTTTTATATTTGCTTAAACATCTAGTATTTCTTAAGCTTTTGACGATTTCTTGATGGACCGTTAATTGGTTAATTGGAATTACGCCTTGTGACTTAAGGCATAATTAGTCCGTTCTGCGATGAATAAGCTAAATAACACAAAACCAGGAGACCTGCCAGTATCACTTTTTAGGCATTTGTGATAAAGATAAACGTTTGTACGTACCACTGATGGCCTAATCTAATTACGGTCTACTGCTGAGTGAAGTACGATTTGTCGACTAGTGCCCTTCACTGGCGTAGCACAATGAAGTAAAAATCTAAAAACATAGCTTGATGCGCCATGAACTACCCTTTGCTTGAGAGTTTGAAGACCATCCTACTCTAGTAGGGATCTCACAAATAACGGGCTGCAGGGATGAATAACTCTTTGAAGGGCTACCGGCTTCCATGGTACCAGTTCACAAGGACAGTGTTTAGGCCTTCGGAAGACCAAAAACAGAATTGTCTATTCAGACTTCGGTGTTAGCACACCAGGGGACTGATTCCCCTTTATACCCCGGAAGCATTAGATATTATCGGTCAGTTGTGGCAGTTTTTTTTTAAACAAAATAAAAATTAGTCAAATAAACAAGTTTATTTTAAAGCTTAATTCAATGATTGAATAAAATTTTGTTAAAATGTATTTTAGCTTGGTTAGGGTTTCTAATTTTTATAAAACAATGCATTGTAAGTTATACGTGAATGTGAAGTTGAGATAGTAATTTTGTCGTGTGTCTGGCAAGTATTTTTTTTTTTTTTTGTCATAGAAGAGGCTTTTTTAACAAACAAAAAGTAGATTGATGATGATTTTTTTAGAGAATGACGGCAAAAAGATATCAAGTATGGTAGCAGACGAATACAGAACTTCTTTCGAGTTAACACTTTTTTTACTGCAGGGCATATCACAAAATTTTCTAACGAAATTAAATAATACATTAAGTTATATAAAGATATAAAATCTGAACATCTGAACGTTGAAAGAGTTCTATAAAGTTTAAAGATCGAACTAAATAAGTGCTTAAAAGAATGTTAGTTAAATAATTACCATAAAATTACTTATTAAATTTTAAAATATAAAATATTGCATTGTTGCGTAAAGAACCCTGTTTCGTTTGGTAATTAAAATTACTTTGCTGTAATAATAACATATATATAAAAAAGAAACATTTTCAAATACGATGTAAATAATTGATTTTAAAGGCAGAACAATAAACCATAAATCAAAGTCTGCAAAATTACACTTTTTTTAAAAAAACTTATGATCATCCAGAAAACAAATCATCATGATCTAGCGGGACTCCAGCGATTACATTATTATCCAATACGAAGAGTAACAAGAGACATTTATCAATATTGGTGTCACCAACAGAACAAAAGACAGTAGTGGAGTAGCAAATTTCTTTGTTTGTTTGCATGTTTCATTTCTATATAATCTAACTAATGCTCATTTATTAACATTTAATTTAATTAACGAATTTTAGTAAGCATTCTATATTTAACATTACTAACTCTTAATTTACAGAAAGCCTTGTATTTTGAAGGTAACAAAAAAAAAAAAAAAAGGAAAGGAAAGAAAAGAAAAGGAAAGGAAAGGTTCATAGTTTCTGTATGTGTAATTTATTTCAATCCCATTAATTCCTTTTAAGTAAATTTTTTTTTTAGCTGTAAGAACAGAAATACTTATCAAACATTACCATGTTTAATTTATAAATTCAATTAAGTAATAATTCGTTGATACTTTTAAAATTTTTTTCCTATTTTAGTTAAAGATATTCAGAATAAGCTTGGTTTAATCTGTCTACGAATACGAATGAATTGAGCTCAATACATCGTTGCGGTTAAAAAGATGATTTACTTACCAAATCAGTCCTTTGATTCTATTTATTATCAAAATCTTCATTTAGGGATATAACACTTAAGTTGTTAAATTAAACACGCACCTTATAATAATTTAATGCATTTTTTTTATTTATATATTTATATTTATATATTTATAAACATAAACAACACCATTTAAATTAAGATTTATTATTAATTTATAAAATTATTGAACACATGATTTTTCTTGTAACTTTTTTGTTAACTATAAGAATTTTATTTTATAATAAATGAATTACATTAAAAGGATTAAAATGGAGTAGAAAGCTTATTAGGGATAAGGTGAATTACAAAATAACATAGATAAATGAGTGGATAAGTAAGATTGGGAATGACTAGCAAATAATGTATAGACACAAGGTCATTTGATGGCAATGTGCCGGAATGTTTCAATTTGTGTCACTTGCCGTAAAACCATCAATCGCAAAATGAAGTACAAACAAACGCAATAGTCATCAATTTTTTTATGATTTAAAAGCTAAATACAGTTTGAGAAAATTAGTTTTAATTACAAATTGTGGAATGTATTCTTCAATTCTCCGTTATCCTTAGCTTTTTTATTGAATTGTTCAAGAACCACTCCTATACCGGCGAGCTTAGACCCTTTCTATCATTTCACGTATGACCAATTCTAAAGCAGTAACAGGTAATAATCGCGACCTATAAAAGGTAACATAGTGTAGGCGAAGTGCCGGCAGAGCTATCTTTATCAAGGGGACGTGAAGAATACTGTAGTTTGGCTTGGATGATAAGCACTAAACAGCGCTACCTTATCTGAAAAGGAGCGGTTGGCTCGTTGCGATTTGCATCGAATATGAGGTAGAACCAGCCATAACATTTCTAAAGTCATGCAGACCCATAATTCAACCTATTTTATGCTTAAAATTATAGATAGCTGGTTATAGATAGCCTCGCTCTTCTTTTCTTCGCATCAATAGCAGCATGCATATAGTGCGGGTCATTCGAGTGACACCGCACTTAACGTCTCCGGAAACAGATAAGTATTAGACTTCATAAATGAGGACCAACCGATGTTTCAAACTTCATTAGAATCGACAAGAACCGGCTTCCCTTGATTCTCGCCTCTTACTTAACTGTTTATAAATATTAATACGTTTGTTCACCCTAAAAGCAATTATCTACCCACGAATAAATTTCATTAAAATTGGTTCAGTCATAATTGACTCACCAACAAACAAATTTACAAACAAACTTCTTAAGAGATTTATTGTATATATTTAAATTTGTATTTTGTGTAAAATTACATTTAAAAAATTATTTACATTCTTGGTTGATTTCTTTCTTAGTAATTCCAATATATATTTTTAAATTTATATTGTGAAACGAGCTGAATCAAACACGTCAAGTTTAACTTCTGTAAGGCTGAATAAACATCGTACTACAAACGGTGTAAAATTAATTCCAATTCAAACATATGGTGGCTTTAGAATTTTTCTTTTAAGATTTGTGTGTTAACGCTTCGGGTTTCAGAAGCCTTAAGTCAGCTTAAAACTTACCACGTATACTCATATAAAAGAGAGGGCACAGAATTTGTACTTTTTGTAATGCGAAATTGTGCATTTTACACAAAAAACGTGTTGTTCTCTTGCAATAACAAACATTAGCACTGCAAATACATGGAAACTTTGAGTTGCTTAAGCCGCAAATCCTCTTTATTCAGTAGATAATTGTGGTTGAAATGCGTTTTTGTGTTTGACAGAGTAATCGCAGGTTTACAATATTAACAGTGTTGACCCGGATAGTTAATGTGTTATCATCGAAACTATTATTGTCTTATGAAATTTGAGGTTTTTACTTTGTAAGGGAAAGTTTTTTAGGTTTCGAATTCTTAAATACTTTGTCTTTAGGCTTAAACGAGACATATTTTTCATTTTGTTATTTTTTTTTTTTTTTTATAAAATGTGACATTTAAAATGAAATGTAAGCCAAAAAGAGAAAAGTAGAAAAGGACAACTAAACTCGATATGTGTTATCAATTTGTGTGTTAATAAATTAATATTCTTTAATCTCACACTTCAACATTTCATTTCGTAATGAAAAAAAAATAAAAAAAGGAAAAATTAGAAAGTTTTCCCACACTACATAAAGAACTTTTACTTATTTTTAAAAGCGTAATTGGCTGAGAGAATAAATTTTAAAAATGTCTGTATCGCGATGAATCTAATAACAAAATTCAAAATAAAAGTTTAATAATTAAATGTATACCCACAGAGACGAATCGGGTTTGCATCTTTTGAACATTAATACACAGAAATTTATTAATGTACCCACATTTCAGAAGTATTAAACAAAACAGTAGAAATTAAAAAGTGCTTTCGTATACTCGTAGACAGGTTTGTAACTTTAACAGAGATACTATTTTAATTTGAGCAAGGAGTTTGTTTTTATATCCTTTATAACGACAGGAAAAGAAAATAAAATTGGAGTTAAAGGGTACCCCAACTCAAGTGTGAATTTTTAAAAATGGTCATATTTCTAAATAAATTTGTGTCTATGTCAGCCATAACAAAATAGCATAAAATAAAGCGGTGTTCGTATTAACATATGAAATTGTTGGATGTAACCTTTTCTTTTGTCATGCAATAGACATACACTTGAAATTGAAATGGTGTCCCGATAAAAGCCAGGATTATTACACATATCGAATTACAATTTTAACCGTAATAATTCGTTAGCAAAATTTTAAGCGTTTACTTTAGATATTTCTGAAATTTTCTTTTAATACATGGGGTAGAATTTTGAAATTTTTAGAAAGTGTGACCGCTTTAACAGTTTTCTAAAAATTCTTGTCTACAGTTTGGTCTGATTTATAATTTTAATTTATGATTTTATGATTCTGGTCCCGCCAGCCACTTTTTAATTTATATTTAATTAGCAATATTATTTTAATAACATATAAAAACAATAAAATTTATGCTGTAAATTCTTTTTAATATTATTCATAAAAGTGTATAAGTAGGTTTAGTAGATCTTTATTCTTTGCAATATCAGTAAAGTTGTGCTAAAGTAATTTTTTATTGTTATTGCGAATTACCAGTAACCGTAACTGATCACTTAAATGAATAAAAATGAAAATATATTTGTATTTTCCCAAAATTCAAAAATTATTGAATTTTAATGGTTACTAAAAAATGTAGTAAAAATTTACTGGAAATGGAAATAAAATTGCAGTATCAGATTATTAACCGATTACTGAATTTCTTTACTGGTAATCCAATTATTTTCATTTTAATAAATTTTGGTTACAACAGTTTCTATTGCAGTTAAAATATATTGCAGTATGCCCATTTTCAATAGGTAAACCAGTTAACAACAAAACATACGTTTGATTAAAAAACACTCTGATTCCAAGTCACACGGTGTACAGGATAGACCTCATATGAACCGTTTCTGGATTATACGCATAGCATCGGTTTTGTAAGGCTCCCTACAAAACAAAGGCAAATCTTAATTCAGAAGCTGCAATTCTTCATCGCCAAAAGAGCTTAATACTCAATTGGATACAAAAAAACACTTTAACATTAAAACATTAAACACGAACTTGCAAGAGTTTTTTTAAATTAGATTCATTTCTCTGTCCTGCTTCTATTGTTATAAACTCTTCTATGTGTGTCATTTCTTCTAAACTCTAATGTTCTTATCTTATCTTTGTTAATTAAAGTTTAATGACAAATTAGTCTGTCCTGTTATGTTTAACACTTGAAAAAGGATTTTTATGCACTTTATTAAAAAAATCCTTCTATTTTTCAATGAACTTAAGACAGCACGCTGCGTTATTATTCCTATAAAGGAAATGCATTAAGTGAGCAAAATAATTGCTTTAACCATTTCTTAATGTAGATAAAAGTTAGTTTTAGTTGCTTTAGTGTAGAAAAAATGACATTATATATGTAAGTAAAACTTTAATAACCAGTGTAGCTGCTGTGTTCAAGGTGGTAAGCATGTTGACTATAAATCTGGTTGGCCAGGGTTCAACCCCTGCGACAACCAAAAAATAAAAATGTTTTTTCTGTTTAATGGTATAAATACATATTCAAAATTAACATTAAAACATGCAGCCTCCTTCGTCGGTATTTATTTGTAGCATATTAGCCGGCGAAGTAAAATAACTAATAACTTGGCTATACTTTTTACCACCTATCCTTTCTCTCCTCTATCCCTATGCTAAAGAATGTAGCACGGTTACACACTAATTAAATAGGCATTGTTGTGGACAAGAAATGTTGTACTTGTTCAAAATATATTTAATTTAAGTACTTACACATATAAATTTTTAAATATGCTACGTAACGGAAAAAACTTATTTTTTACTCGAAATTCCTAACTTTTAATATATAATTCAAAGCACAAATTTGTAAAATGTAAAACATGTTGCAGAACTGAATTAAATATTAATTTTTGAAATTATGACGTGAAATATTATTTTATATTATAATAAATAAATTTAAAAAATCTACTTAGCTTCAAGTTTATTTTAATTTTTAAATATTTTTTTAAAAGAAAAAATTATTTACAAGTGTATGCTCAATTATCTATTTTAGGTTATGTACATTATAAATACTCGTCCCATCTATTTAACCAACTAATGTTGTGATTGAAAATATGAGAAATACTCAAAACCAAACAATATTAAATTGGTAGGACGAAATCTTCACCCAACCGTAAACTTTTTTTTTTGTTTTGTTCACTTTAAAATTCATTATGCATATATTTGATCTTCCTTTCTGTCCACAGTCGCGACGATTTAACCACGAATGTATTTTTTTCATACTCTTTTCTTCATATTGCTGATCAAACTGATTAATTGTTTGCGAGACTTTTGTTTAAAAACGTTTGTTGTAAAGAGCCTCAGAAAGTGAAAAAGCAAAAATAAGTATCAAGTGTTTGATTGCACACTTTGTTCGAATTTTTAGGTATGTTATCGAATATTTAAAAACACACGACAAATTTGTAGTTGGATGACCATATCACATCATTAAGTAAAGCAAAAACAAAAAAAAGTTAACTTATATGCCAAAGTATCAAAACTGATTTATGGGGTAACATAAAATACCACAATAAATTTTTTTTAGTAATTAATTCAGTTTTTATTTAATAACAAAATCGAAAAATCTAAGTTCAATTATTTATAAATAATATAATTAAAGTCTCACTTTAATAATTTGTAGAATTCTTTTAGAAGAAATATCACCGCTTAGAATTTGCAGCGACTTGTAGCAACTTAAATAGACGACTTTAATTTGCAAATTTTATATTTTGTACCTTTCGGTATATCCGCAGATTTTTTTAACTTCTTCAGCGCTAGGAGACTGTTATACTTTCTCGTACAATACCAAAATATCTTAGATATATAAATTCTTCAGATGTCACTTGGACTTACTCAAATAAAAATGAGTTGAAAATAATTAGAGAAAATTACGTACCGTTTCTTTTTTCTAATAGTTAGTTAAAATAAAAGATGTTGTAATTATAAAGTTTTAAAACTTATTGTCTGAGAAATTCGTTTTGAAGCTATACCCGGTATACCAAAGGTGTTTCCAAAGTGACGTTATATTAAAAAAAATTTTGCACGTAAAATTTGCACAGTGCCAGGAAAATTATTATTATTACAAAATTCTTAATAAAAAGTTTTCCTAATATTGACGTATTTTCAGAATTCACAAAGAGTATAAACGTATATATCTGCTATAAAATGTGTGTTGAGAAGGCCGCGAACTTGACCATTATGGTCTTATCTTTTAAACCGGTATAGGCGGGCATTTAAAACTTTTGTATAGGATGAACTAATATGTCTCCAATAATAACAGTTACAAAAAGTTTATGTGAATTGATAAGTATTCCGATGGTACCGTGATTTTTACATGCATTGCCGTTTTTTCTTTTTTAAAGGATTAAAGGATGAGACTCTAAGTTCCAATATTTACTTGATTTCCGCAAGGATTTATTTTTAATTTACCCAAAATATATTTTACCATTTCCACTGTAACTAATTAAAAACAAAAAATTAAATTAAAGAGTGGTCCATACTTCTTACTTTCGATACCTCTTTGGACTCAATCAATTTATAAACCAAGTTTATAAATATTACGCTTTTCTGATTTAAATCACTATTTTAACTTTGAAACTATTTCAGACCCAAATTTGAAAAAATAACTTTAAACAGCACAATAACATTTTTTTTGCTAATTTAAAGTGAATTTCTGCAACCCTAACGACATCAAGTGCAAGTATCGCAGCAGCTTCTTAGGTACATGATCAGCGCTGACTTAACATACACCTATGATACTTGGTAATGATAGACGATGGCAGAAATAATGATTAATCCAATTTCTCAAGGTCATGCAGGTAAACATGCTCCACTTTTTACTGCGTTTGTGAATTCCAACTTTTAACACTTCCTACCGGAACTAAAAGATTTTAATTTATTTCCGTTGCACAAGCACAGTTGGCCTTTGAGTGAACAAACACAATTTTTTTTTTTGTATCGAAACTACACTCAATCTTAATTCTGCATATTTTGCTTACGCTATTGGGCGATGCTTGCGGACATATGTTCTCTGTCAAAGAATGTAACTAATTGGAGCATCGTCTATATTTGTTAAACTAATAGCGACACTGCTTTTTTGATATACAAGAAGAGAAAATTTATTTTAATGTAACATATATGATATAAATTTAAATACGATGTAATTTTATTGTGGAAGTTTTGTTGTGATTTTAAAACGGACAGAGTTTAACCCAGAAGTATTCTACTTCTTTTGTATCTGATTAACGCCGAACCTGTACATGCTTCATCTGAAAACAGGTAAAAAAAAGAAAACGCGACCTTGCATTGTTAACCTATTTACATTAAGCAAATTTTAATATTTTTCATTGCTTCTAAAAGATCTGAGCGAATTCTGTTTAGATTAAAAAAAATCTGTTTCATATCTTTTGATTTAGCGTTTAATCTACATTTGATTATCTCTTTAAAATTTACTACCGCTTGTAATATATGTTTGAAAATACACATTTCTTTCTTGTTGACGAAGACTGCTGTAGCAGTCCTTTGAATAACCCAAATTGGTTTTCGAGTGCTTTATAAATTTGAAAAAAATTTTAAAACAAATATCATTCCAAATCAATAAGTTCATGGTATATTAAAGTCATAAAAAAACCACATACACACGGGTTTCCAAAAAAAAAAAAAATAAATAAATAAATAAATAAATAAACATAAAAATGTTTTTATGTATTTATTTTCATTTTCACCATATGAACATCTTTAAAGAATATTTTTAAACTTTTATTTGTAATTTCTACAAATGCAAACCACAATGTAATTCTTACAAATTTTGAAAATTCACATTTGATGTTGCAAACACACACACACAAGTGAGTGCAAGTCAATGAGTGCGTACAAATTAGGCAGTACACAGATTAAAAAAGATTTTAAATTACGTTAATTGTGTTTAATTTCTTAAAAAATAAATATTTCAGATGGTAATATACAAGGAAAAATTGTGTAACTTTGTTGTGAAAGTTTGTTTGTGAAAGCAAAAAATTTCAATTCAAGAGGATCGGTATGTCCTTAATCCTTAAAGTGGTTATTGTTTTAAATCTGTGTCGGAAAAATTTACAAGCATGCAACCTGGTGTACTTTTGTTTTTAATTGTAAACTCCAGTTCAATTGATTACACCCACACAATTTTGTTTACTTAGTAGATCACATTTTTTTTTTAATTTTAGAAATGGCCTGTATACAACAAAAGTTATGAGGATCTTGTCAGTTAAGCAGGAATGCATGAACTCAGCCGTTTTTGAAATGGACTGAAGGGGAAGATATAGTTATTTTAAGTTTTATTTAAATGGATCCACTTCTTTAGAAATGGTAGAAATACCTCTACTTTCTTTTATTATCCCACTAATTAAAGTCATAAAAATATCAAATCTTTTTGACAAAATATATCATATATATCATATCATTTATAATTGTCCTAAAGTTTAAATTTAGAAATATGTATTTTAAAATATTTATTGTAAAGTTTCGTATACAGTGATAAAAATTGCCCATATAAAAAATTCAGATGTGCTTACAACTGTTTTAGTGCCATTAAACCGGTAAAACTTTCTCATTTATATCCTTATTTTCTCTACAGAATGATGTACTTTTACTTTTACTTTTAAATTATATTCAAACCCATCCAGCAGTTTTTCCGTGATTCGAATACAGGCAGACACACAAAAATTCCAAAAAAAAACAAATATTTAGGATTCAATATCGATTACTATTTACAACAACAAAATTAAAAAAAAAACGTGTACAGAAATGATTCTATTATAGCTTTATTATATGTATAAATTAGCAGTGCCCATGACTTTGTGCGCGTGTCATTTATAATTTTCTTAAGATTCAATTTTAGAAAAATGTCTTTTTAATTATTTATTGTAGAGATATGTAAGCAGTGTTAAATATTTGCTATCTATAAAATTAAATTGTTCAGACAACTGTTATAGTACCATTGAAACGATAATATTGGGTGATTTCACATTTTATCTCTATTTTCTCTACGAAATAATTAATTTCTTCGAAGTAAAGAATATTTTTTTTGAAGTAACAAGGTTCTGAGGGACATCCACACAAAATTTTATTTAAATCTATCTAGCGGTTTTTAAGTGATGCGAACACGGACAGACAAACAAAACACCTATTTTTGTATTCTGCTTTGATTACTAGCTATGCCAACACCAAAATTTTTTAAAACATTTTATGTACAGAAATGCAGAAATGACTTCGTTGCTGTTTTGTTATATATATAGATGAAATAGCTCCCATCGAAAAAACGTTGAGAGTTATTTAATATTTCCGCTGGAAGGTAGAAAAGGTCACTAGTCATGTTTCTATGACCATTTTAAAACCCTAAAATATAATAATTTTTATTTATTCTTATTGAGAAAAAAATTATCAAATCTAAGGGCAACACTCTTTTGTAAATAGAGAAGATACTGTTTAAAATTGTTTTAATTTTTGTGCTTATTCAGAATTTCATAGCTTTAAAATCACTTTAAAGGATATTACGATAACTCTGCTTTTTTTGGTCATAAAATTTTGTTGTCAGATACAGTCCAACAGTTTTGGGTCTTAGTAGCAGCTACAACACAATGTGTTTGCCATTAAGCAGTTGTCAATATTAAGAAAAAGAAATCTAGTAATTGCACATACGTTTGTCAGTTTATTTTAAGTAAAGAAAAATAAAGACAGATATGCTTCTTCATTTTAAAATCGCACAAGATAACATATAAAAATTATTTGAAATTAAAAAAAAAACAAGGGATGTAATTGAAGCACGCATGTCCAGTTGTTTCTTACACAAACTTAATAATTAAATTGTAATAGACAGAAGTTTTTGAAATTACAGACTTTCAAGAAGTAACGTTTAAGAACATCTCATTTTAATTTTTTTTTAATAAGTTACAATTGTTTTAACTTAAAATATAATTGGAATAAATCCTTTTATTCGACTATTCTTTGGTTATCAAAAAAAAAGTATTTTTCCCAGATTAAAGTAAATTTTTTATTAAATATTCTTTTTATTTATTTATATATATATATATATATATATATATATATATATATATATATATATATATATATATATATATATATATATATATATCCTCTGGATAGCATCGTTAGGTATCTACAATAAGTATTGACATATTAACATTAACCCCATAATTTCAGTTTATACACTAAAGATTTATACTTACAATGAGTAACAATAAACAAATAAAATATATACGCTTCTTTTTATATTCAATATTACATTTCCAGTATTTCATTGACTTTCATAGTGAAAAGACGTGTTTAAAACCTTTTGCATTATTTGAACATCAAAACATTTACAAAACAAAGGGATTAGTGAAAAAAAAATTGAATTCCAATCCCCAAAAACAATTTCTTTCTTTTTAATATCCAAAAACAATATTAATGCATTTGTTGCAGTGAAAAAAAAAACAACATAAAAACAATAAAAACTATATTGCATTCTTTGCATACTTTAGTGAAGTGTACGTACAATGAAAAACATTCACTGAATGTTTAAGATTAATATTGAAAAAAAAAAAAACAGATTTAAACAAAATCGTATATTTAAAACCAAAAACAAACAATACAGCATACTTTTGAAAACAAATAATACACAAGTGTTGTGTCTCAAAAAAAAAAAAAAAAAACAAAAAATAAATAAACAATTTTACCTACTAATGGGTTACAACAATTGTGCAAAACTGCCAATATGAATGTTGACGAGCCAAACTTGAGTGAAGACAGCGGCGCTGATGATAACGATAATAACTTAGTTTGGCAATCTGTACCAACAACAAAACGTAAGAACACTGACTCGCCTAAGCTATACCAACATAAAGGAAATTATTTATCAGATCAACCAGGTACATCGTCCAGCAACAAATTTGCAGCCCTAAATGTCCAAGACTCAGAAGAAGAAGAAGTTCAAACAATACCAAAACCGCCACCAATTTATATCCCAAATGTTGAAAACATTAAGTTAATGATTAAAAAAATTAGCTCTGTTATTGATCAAAATGAATTTAATTATAAGTCATTGAAACAAGGTGAAGTCCGATTAATGATTAAGACAGTAGATTCGTATAAAAAAATGGTAAAATATTTAGAAACATCTAAGATTTGCTTTCACACCTTTCAATTAAAACAAGAAAAAAGTTTCAGAGTAGCTATAAAAGGTCTTCATCATTCTACACAGACGGAAGATATTAAGGCAGAATTGTTATTGTTAGGTCACCAGGTAAGGTCTCTGACTAATGCCAAGAGTCGCGTTACAAAAGAGCCACTTTCTATGTTTTTCGTTGAACTGGATCCTAATGAGAGCAATAAAAATATTTATGATATAAAAACTATTAATAATGCCTTGGTTAAAATCGAACCACCAATAAGAACCAATGATTTGGTACAATGTCACCGCTGCCAGCTTTTTGGACATACTAGAGCATACTGCAAAAGACCCTTCAGATGTGTTAAATGTGGAATGGATCATTCTACATCAGAATGTACTAAAAGGATAGATGCTCCACCACGTTGTTTACATTGTTTAGGTGACCACACCGCAAATTATAAAGGTTGCAGGGTTTACCAAGATTTGATTTCAAAAAGAACTAACAGACAAACAGTTCATTCAAATAGGCATGCAAATTTTATGTTAAATAATAACGAATACCCTCAACTAAATGGTATTTATCGTCCTGAACCTCAACAAAAAACTAATCAACAAAATGTCAATCCACTCTCATATTCAGAGGCCTTAAAAACATCTCAATCGAACTTTAATGCCCGATTAGAGAAATTAGAAAATTTGATGGAGAATTTAATGAACATGATGACTATGCTAATGACTAAATTATGCAAGTAAATCTAAGAATTGCAATATGGAATGCTAACGGACTTAATAACCACAAAAACGAAATTGAAACCTTTCTTATAAATAATTTTATAGATATACTCTTGATCTCTGAAACTCATTTTACTAATAAAACTTATTTTAAAATAAGAAATTTTGATACTATAATTGCAAATCACCCCGATAATCGAGCGCATGCTGGTGCTGCCATTATAATTAAATCTCATATAAAATATCAAGTCTTAAATCTAATTCAAAAACCATCTTTTCAATGTGCTGGAATAAACTTAACATGTGAAAATGAAAATGTTAACATTTACTCAATATACTGTCCTCCAAGACACAATATTAAATGTGAGGAGTATGAAGAATTTTTCAAGCAGTTTGGCACTAGATTCATAGTTGGGGGTGATTTCAATGCCAAACATCCATGGTGGGGCTCACGGTTAGCTAATCCTAAAGGAAAAGAACTCTACAAATGTATTATTAAAAACCATTATGATTCCCTATCAACAGGCAGTCCAACTTACTGGCCAACTGATCCGTCTAAAATTCCAGATCTTTTGGATTTTGTTGTATTCTCTGGCATATCAAGAGCATTTTTAGATATATTGGATTGTGACGATCTCAGTTCAGATCATAGTCCAATAATCGTAACATTTAGCACAATTTTCCAGTTTAAACCAAAACATTTTAATATTTTCAACCAAAAAACAGACATTGAATTGTTTAAGCATTTAATTGAAAATAATCTTAATTTAAATATTTCTTTAAAAAGCGACTGCGAGTTGGATGATGCTGTTGAAACATTTAACAATGTTATATACGAAGCAGCTTTCTTGAGTACTCCACAAAATGTCCCAATCGTAGGAAGCAATGTCAAAATATCTTCGGAAATAAAGGAGCTAATAAAAAACAAACGTATCCTACGCAGAATCTACAAAAACACCAGAAGTCCAACTGATAAAGGTAATTGGAATAGAGCCTCAAACTATTTAAAAAAACGTTTAAAAGAATATAAAAATGACTCAGTACAAAATTATTTGAAAAATCTAGAAGTTAATAGAACTGACGAGCATGATCTTTGGAAGGCTACAAAATACCTCAAACGGCCTGTAACCCGAAATGAACCTATAAAAAAGGAAAATGGCGAATGGTGTAGATCAAATATAGACAAAGCTAACGCGTTCAAGGGACATTTAGAGAAGACATTCCAGCCTTTTGATCTATGCACTGTATCGCAAAAAGACAATATAGAAAATTTTCTTGATATCCCATGCCAACTGGATCGTCCGATAAAAAGCATTTCTCCTTTAGAAGTTCAGAACACTATAAAGGATTTAAATAATAAAAAATCACCGGGCTACGATTTCATAAACCCAAAAATAGCGAAAGCTTTACCTAAAAAAGGTATTATATTTTTAACTACTATATTTAATTCAATATTGAGACTAGATCATTTTCCTTCCCAATGGAAGTATGCAAAAATAATAATGATTCTTAAACCAAATAAAGCTGAACATGACGTAGCGTCGTATAGACCAATTAGCTTACTACCAGTGCTATCTAAAATATTTGAAAGACTCTTACTAAAAAGGTTGCTACCCTATTTAGAAAGCAAAAATATAATTCCGGATCATCAATTTGGATTTAGGCATGAACACGGCACCCCGGAACAATGTCATCGGATAGTTCAAGAAATTACTGATGCCTTAGAAAGGAAATTATACTGTTCTGCTGTATTTTTAGACGTCAGCCAAGCATTCGATAAAGTGTGGCACAGTGGTCTCTTAAACAAATTAAAACATCTTCTTCCAGCTCCCTTTTACCTATTTTTCAAATCGTACTTGAGCAATAGATCATTCTATGTCCATGTCAATGGAGACGATTCTCCGTTTGGGGTGATAGAATCGGGAATCCCACAAGGAAGTGTGCTAGGCCCTGTTCTGTACACAATTTTTACTTCAGATATGCCAATAGATAATAATTTAACAACAGCAACGTACGCGGATGACACCGCTATTTTATCTTCCAACGAAAATCCTGCTGAAGCCTCCTCAAAGTTGCAAACCCAGCTTAATGAGATCGAAAAATGGTTGAAAAAATGGAATATTAAAGTTAATACAGACAAATCTGCTCATGTAACTTTTACATTAAGAAAAGAAGATTGCCCTACACTTTATTTAAATGGAGATCCTATTCCAAAATCAACTAAAGTAAAATATTTAGGGTTACATTTGGATACAAGGCTAACATGGAAACATCATGTAAAAGCTAAAAGAGAACATTTGGATATCAAAACAAGAAAAATGTATTGGCTATTAGGGCCAAAATCAGAACTCAGCCTGGAGAATAAGCTTATTTTATACAAGACAATACTTAAGCCTGTTTGGACTTACGGTCTTCAACTCTGGGGAACTACTAGTAATTCTAATATTGAAATACTCCAGAGATATCAGTCAAAAACACTAAGATTAATAACTAACGCTCCGTGGTTTGTTAATAATAAAATAATACATAATGATCTCAAAGTATGTACAGTAAAAGATGAAATAAATGCTTGTAGTGAGAGATACCTAAGCAGAATTAGCAACCATCCAAATTTGTTAGCTGTTACACTTTTAGATGACAGTAACGAAGTAAAGAGACTTAAGAGATATCATGTTCTTGATTTGCCTTTTAGACGCTAGTTTATTTCTTAATTTTTCATTTGATATATTCTTATGTAGTATACATATTTACACATGTATATATGGTTTTTATTATTGATTTTAATGGAAATCAATAATATAAGTTATTGTTAATTAGTTATAAGATTTGCTAAATGTTTGTTTTAAAATAGATTGCAAATAAAAGAATACCTAAAAAAAAAAAAAAAAAAAAAAAAAAAAAAATATTACATTTCTTGTTACTGTTTTTGTTTATTAAATTTCTGTAGTTTATAGTTCGTTCTTTTGTTCTTATTTTTATTTATATTTTGTAGTATTTGCCATATGTAACGTTTGTTGCAATGATTCCCTCACTGTAAAATTTATACTCTCTATAAGTGGGTCATAAGTACAGTCTTTTTGTGTTCTGTTTGTTAAGATTGATAACCAGCAAGTCAGGTTTTTAAAATATTTTTTGTTGTTTTAACATATAATTGGTTGCATTTATCAGATCCGATCAAAAATAAAAATAAAATACTTAGTAATTAATATGGATCCGACTTTAAATCAACTTGTTCGAGTTATTCTTTAACTAAAATTTTTAATCTTTCGCACTAGAACTTTTTATTGACTAAAAATTCCAAGATTAGTCGAACGATGATTGGACGAGTAGATACACTAAGATTGCAATTTAGTCTTAGTGCACTCGGCGGTTCCCGGATATATAATTGTGGATGGACTTCCTATAGAAATTCTGACGAGAAATACGTGGTCACCAGTCTTTTATTACCTCAGTATGATCGTAGTAGGAGGACATCAATCTTTTGATGATACCTCAAGGTTAGGTAGACATACTGGTGGCTGTGTTCACAGAGCGTTGCACTATTGATGCCCTTCCACAAATGTTTCAAAAGGAAAAAGGACCCTTTTCTCCTTTTTCTTACCTCCTTTGCCACTATCTAACCCTCTTCGCCAATACGATGGTTTTATTACCATTTATTTTGCAAAAGTACTCAGAGTGCCAACATTTTTTTTTTATAAAATCCTATGCTCACTACTTTCAGGGCTGGTTAATTTTTTTGCATTTCTCAACTAGAATTAAATAATAAAACTATTTCAACATTTCGCACTTCACAATCAATTAAATTATAGGAAATTTTCCTCAAGCAAAAAATAATTTGATTAAATAACATAAAATTTTAATTAGTTGTGTTTTTGGGAAATTTCAGCACAACATAAAATGGTAGTGTTAAATCATTCAAGCATTAGGGAACAAACGGAACGGGAACGGCAGTAACCATATGTCTGTTAGCGATAAAAAAGTATTTAATTTAATGCTTCAATGCAATATTAGTAATATAAAATTATAAGAAAATATTATTGAAATAAAGCTTGTTTTATTAGCTCTTGATTATTATGATTTAAATACGTAAATCCTTTTATATTAAACTAAATAATTGTTATTATGGGCTTTAGAGCCATTTAAACGATGCGTCCCAAAACGAATTTATTAAAATGCTATAATTCGAACATGGTTTTAGTTTAGAGATGAACGATATTTCAGTGCCTGTCATAAAATCACTGTGATTGAAAAATAACTGGTAACTACAGTGACTGAGTTTATCACGAAATAGCTCCTTGTAAGAACGTTCTTTAATATATGTCAATATTAAAGTCGATTTCGAATTTTCTATTCAAAATATTCTAGATTTTTGAAACTTAAAGAAATTACAACTCTTTAATATCTAGGTAAAGTTAAGTTAAACAGGCTGCTAGCATAACAAAGCAACTTACTTAGGTCGTAAATGCATATGCTTCCTTTGCGATACCTGGGAAAGGATGTGCAAAGCGTCCTTTGGTCTCTATGTTGCCACTAGTTTCAGCCATAAGCCACCCTACCGACCAGATAAAAGAGTTTTTATTAGCAATATCACATCCCGATATATCTGCAACAGTCTCCGATTGCCTAAAAGAGAGACAGAGCTGGCAAATCTCAAAGCATTTTTTCCTTTTTCTCATTTTGACAATTTCTACAGAAGACACAGTGCGCTGTCAGCACAGCTACCAGTGGGTCCAGCTGACCTTGAAAATGCCTCAGCAGACTCGAAGTTTTCCTACTATTATACTGAGGCTCTAATGTCCTCCCTAAAAAGTTCCTGCTGAAATATAGCTTTGCAGCAATTTAACGGACTCCCACTAGTAAATCTATCCCCGGTCCCACAGATGGACCTACCGAGTTCATCAGAAACTATGTTTCCAAATATACCCTAGTTTGCTTGTACACAAGATAGTTCAAGGTTGAAAAGATGTCATGTAGACACCCGATAAGGAGTGCAGAGCCAGTTATTTGTCCAAAGGCTCGACCGGCAGCCAGTTCAGCATACTAAAGAGTGCCCTCGATTATGTGGTGCGTATTGCGAATGCTTCTATAAAAGCTGAAGTACAAAGAATTCTGTTTATCTTACTGCAGTTAGTAAGTCTGCTGAGTGCAAGGCACTAGACGAGAACCCTATACTATACCGGGGTTAATACCCCAGCTTAAGTGCATCAACTTTCTTCATAATAAAGGGCGACGGAAACCCTATCTCTCTTAATTTGGGCACTATGGTTCTAAAAAAATTTGGAGCTTAGGATGACACCTATATATTTCGCTTTTATAATTAGCCTAAGCCATCTATAAGCAAAAAGTCAATGACTTCTAAATATACGATCATGCAGTGCATGCTGTATGTATATTAATTAGCCACCGTATAACAATGACTGCACTGTTCTGAATACTAGCCCGTACAATGACATCGCATCCTGCCAATATAAATGGATAAAAACTACTCAGACGTAAACACCGAGTTTTACAGAGAGCCTGTCTCAAAAATTAGACTAGCAGTCTAAGTATTTGCCACGTCACCCCAAAGAGCACAATTACCCTTGTCGCTGCCTCGATAAACACGCAAAAGTATAGCTTAAGTACCGATATACATACTTCAGTGATTCCTGAATCAACAGAAAGATAATTCTTTGCTGTTTTCCATACAATAGTTAATGGCTAAGAATTGTGCTCCCTGAATGTTTGTCAGGTATTTTTGCAGTAGGTCTAGGCCGTGGCGAATCTCTTTGAAAGATACCACATCAAACTTTGAATCCTCCCAGAGGCTTTCCAATAGATGGACGGCTTGCTACAGCATCATAGCCGAACGTTTTCTGAGTCATCCCACACTTGTGGAAAGGAACAGGATTGTCTTTGATGACTTACAAGTAAAGCGATTCACTAGCTTTAAAAAATATAAATTGTTATATTTTTCGACATTTTCTGTTTTTTACAGTAACGGTCAAGTGATTCATTAACTTTAGCTTAGGGATGGACAAAAAACATCGATGTTTTAAAAACACTCGTACATTGTGTCGAAACATCGATATAATCCGATATATATATATATTTTTTTTTTGCTACTAAACAATCGGAAAATATCTGTTTTCTTGTGATGCATCGAAATGACAAATTGTATACAGAACGTGTTGATTAATATATAAACGTTTTCATAGAAATTGGAAAAGCAACAAGAGTGAAGATATATTGTCTGATGAAATTTTAGTTTATTTGAGGACTCCCGTTGGATATTTGGAAAAATTATAAATCGCAGTTTCCTAAGCTTTACAAGATCGCTTTTATAAATCTTACAATGGTGAGAACATCGGATCCGTCTGAAAGATTATTTTCACAAGCGATGCAGGTGATGACTCAACAAAGAAACAGATTGAGAGGGTATTGTAAAAAAGGATTGAGGGATAGAAAATAAACTTAAGATTTTTCGCAAATATAATAATAACAAATAAAAAACATCAAAACTTCAATAACATCGATGTATTTTATGAAATATGGATGCACTATCGATGTATGTTTGCGATAAATCGCATGGAAAACAACATGGATGTTTTTTTTTTACTGTGTCCATCCCTACTTTAGCTTCACGATAATAAACGTCTTTGAATTTATTTCGTCAACATATAAATGAAAGCACGAGAGAGAAGACTAAAAATATTTGAGTTCAAGCATGCATGTGTTTATTTCCTAGATGTCAATTTACACACATGAATACGTGTTTATCAACATGCATGTGTGGAGCAAAACAATAAGAAGAGTTGAATTTACCTGTTCTTAAATACGTTCATGACATATGCTTATGTGCAGTTTTAAAATCAATTTATTTATTTATTTTTAAAATCAATTTTAAATGTGCTAAATGAACTTATGTAACTAAAATGAAAATAATTATGTTTAATTTAATTAAAATAAAATCAAAATGTTTTTATTTTGTTTTCGAATATGTTCATGTGTTCTGTGTTTATGTTTACATATGTGTAGGTGTGATTGTACATATGTACATAAAACATGTTGTACCTCGGTTATCTTGTCGACTTATTTAAGAACTCATGAATTCTGACCAATAAACGTAAACTTAACAAATTACACGAAAATATTCCAGCAACCAAGGAAGTATCCACAATTAAATAAATATATGTGAATAGACAATGAACATACAATAAATATCGATACCATAGATAGACCATCGATACCACAGTGGTGCATCTGAAATAAGATAAATTTAGCTACTGTAATTTACAGTAATCGTACAGTAGCTTTTTGGTTGTTTTTTATTTCGTTACGTATTGCCTGCTAACTATTCCTTAATATAAGTCTTGTATTGAAAATATTAATTAAGCTAATGAAAAAAGCAAATAAGAAGAAAGACAGCAGGAGCGTAATTTAGCTATTGCTAAAATTTGAGACATTTTTATACCCTTTACTACAGGTAAAAAAGGGTATATCTAAATGTAATTCTACAATATCCATTTCCGACCCCATAAAGTTTGTAACGATTTTTTTTTGCATCCAATTGTGAACAATGAATAAAAGATACTAAACGTAATATATTTTGCCCAACACTGGTAGACTTATATTATGTTAATCTGAATATGGTTATAAATAGTCGGTTACGCAAGTACCTTATACATGTGGAAGATAACCTTAATATTTTCATACCCGTCTTCATTTCCTTTCCACCTAAAGACGACATCGTGAGCATAAAGTTTAATTTTATAGTGCGAAATTACACAATTAAAAATTGTTAAAAATCTAAATACTCTCTTATATTAATTCAGTAATAAGAGGTAGGAAATTACTATTTCGAATATGATTGAGTGAACAAGGAACTAAAGTAAAATTTTTTTAGTTGCCAAACGAAAGTATACACTTGTTTCATTTAAGTTTCTACAACGAGACGTTTAAAACAACAATTTTTATCTTGCACCAACAAAATTGTGTAATGGTGTAAACTATACCAAAACTTGACAGGTCAATTCTAGCCAGATATACACGTGCTGAAAATCATACCCGGATGCCCAAAATCTCAAGATAATATTACCAAGTTAGGAAATAAGAAAAAGGAAAAACTCAAACAATATAAAGATTAAATTGATACCATAATAATATTAAGTTATATATTTTACTCTTACATCACTAACAACTTTCTTACACATATATTGTTGTATGCCTTTATTCATTGATAAATAATTTCCCTATTTCATTCATAACTTTTTTTCATTTCTAATAGTACGTAAGTTATCTTATGTCCCAAATACTTTTTACATTTTCTTTAAACTTTAATTCTTAATTACTATATTGACCTCTTTCCTACTTATGCAATTTATGTTAAAATTATTATCCTAGTCATTGTAGAAACAGTAAAGGAGGGAAAAGGTCCGTGGTCATGTTCAAGTAAATTAATATAAGAAGAAAAAAAACAGAACTCTTGATATTATTTATATTCTAACACCATTAATTTGTGACAAAAAGAACATATACGAGGGCTGCTATATATATTTCTGGCCTGGCAACACTGAGTGCTGCGAAGTGAAATCTGACATTTCTATTGGAAAGTTTGTCATTTTTAAGCATAATCGTACTCAAAACGTTTTGACGTACGACCATTATTTGTGTTGTTTACAGTGACTTGAAAAAATTAATATAGAAAAAAATGGAATTAACTCGTGAACATTTTCGTGCCATCAGTTTTCACAAATTTCGACGTGGATTATCACGACAAGAGTGCATGATGAACTTAAATCTTTATATGGCGATGAAGCACCATCCTATAGCAATGTGAAAAATTGGTATAATGACTTTAATCGTGGCCGAAGCTCGCTCAAAGACGAATTCCGTGAAGGTTGTCCAAAAACGGCTGTTGTGCCAGAGAACATTGATGCCGTGCGTAAGCTTATAATGCAAGATCGACATGCGACATACCGAGAGATAGAGACATCCTTGGACATTTCTTCCACCAGCATACATTCGATACTGCATGAACACCTGGCCGTAAAAAAGGTTTATTCTCGTTGGATCCCGCACAATTTGAAAGTCGCTCAAAAAAAGGCTCGTGTCAACTGGTGCAAAGAAATGATGCAAAAATACGATTGCGGTGCTTCAAAAGGCGTTTATAAGATCGTCACAGGTGACGAATCATGGATCTATGCGTATGAGCCCGAAACGAAACAACAATCGACGGTGTGGGTCTTCAAAGACGAGCAAAATCCAACGAAAGTTGTTCGTGGAAGAAGCACTTCGAAGCAAATGGTCGCCTGTTTCTTCGGCAAAACTGGTCATGTGGCGACTGTTCCGCTTGAGCAACGTAGGACGGTCACTTCTAAGTGGTACACTACAATTTGCTTGCCTGAAGTCATCGGAGAAATTCGAAAAACCAACAAGAGAAGACAAATCATTGTTCACCATGGCAATGCGAGCTCTCACACATCGGCTCAAACCAGAGCGTTTTTGACCAGCCAAAACGTCGATTTAATGGGTCATCCGCCGTACAGCCCTGACTTGGCACCTAATGACTTCTTCTTGTTTTCGCACATCAAGAAAAGAATGCGTGGTCAACGATTTTCGTCGCCAGGAGAAGCTATTGAAGTGTTCAAAAACCATGTTTTAGAGGTGTCTCAATCGGAGTGAAAAAAGTGCTTCGACAACTGGTTTGAGCGCATGCAAAAGTGTATAAATCATGCTGGAGAATACTTTGAAAAACAATAAAACCTTTTTTGATTATAAATATTCGCATTTTCACTATTAGGCCAGAAATATATAGAGCAGCCCTCGTAATGAGAGAAAAAAAAAACTTAAAAAAATATAAGGCATTAAGTTTTATCACACAGCCTACATCTTCAACGAATTTGCATTCATCTTAGGCCTTTTATGATCAACACCTCGTGGAAGTAAACAACTTAAAAAAATTTATATATCTCCTTTTTGTCATTATTAACAAATTTGCAAACGAAAGAGAAAATATATTATTATATATTCTTCTTTATATATTATATATTCTTCTTTATATATTATATATTCTTCTTCATATATATATATATATATATATATATATATATATATATATATATATATATATATATATATATAAGCTTGCATTTTTTTCCTTCATTTGTTTTGAATACTCTGTTATTGTTTAATTTATTTGGAGTTCCATGAATATACAATATATGAAATTTAAATTTTACTTCTTTCATTATATATTACACTCTACCTTAAATTAACGATTTAAAAAAATATAATAAAAAACTATGAATTTTTAAAAATAAAAAAGTCAAAAGAAAATAAATAATAAACAAATATTAGCTAGCAGGTTGGCATAGTATTATATTATACTATTAAGCAATTATATTTATAAGAAGATATGTATGTATATAAAAAAAAGAAACTTTGGTTGACATGAACTTCTAAACTAAATATATATGAGGAATCTTAAAGAAAAGATCATGTGGTTAATATCGTAGAGTTTTGATCTTGTCTAAAGAGGCAGTTTATCAAATTATCATCATCTAACTGCCAATGGTAGAGTAATTATACTGTAGGAGGGAAAAATGTGCTACGGGTCAGACATCTGACCATAAGGTTCACCAAGCGTTCTTTTTTTTATTATAACTGCAATTAAAACTGGCACGTCCTATTCAAGGCATGATGTGATCATTTTTTATTCGTTATGCATGACAGTGAGCTAAATTTGAAAAATAACCCGCTAGACTGATGAACATCACGCCTGCCTCCAATTTTTCTGTATCATTTGGAACAAATCTAGTTTATGGAAGTAACTCCAATCAAAAAATATATATATACTTATATATATATATATATATATATATATATATATATATATATATATTTATATGTATATATATATATATTTGGTTTTAGAGAATTAAAAAATTAGAAAAAACAGATAAAGTGATAAAAATTGGCGCTCGCCCATATGCAAACACAGACGGACTCACAGACAGACAAAAGTTTCAAAAATAAATATTTCGATTACTATGTACACCAACATCAACATTTTCAAAGAATATTTTATGTACAATAATGACCCCATTGGTTTATTTTATGTGTAGACTTTAAGTTCTGAAACAAGGCAATCTTTTACACGAATAAAGCTCAATTACTTTTAATGTTTTTCAATACATATGTGACCCGACCGATTGCACATAATAAATTAAAAATCTTTTATTAAAAATTTATATAACACTTCATAATAAATATTCTATCAACTGAATAATAGAAGCATATACCGCTTGGAAAAGATATTTTTTTGCCCGTTGTAGAACGATGATGTGCATAATTACGCAATAACATTAATGAGCGTGTAGACAGAAATATATTTATAAATATAAAAACTTGTACACAATAGCTTTGCAAATAACTCATAATAAAAAAAGGACGGCAAGCAACGACAGCAACATTATAAAAAAGTTTTTTACAATTTGTACCTCGAGTTTAACACATATGAGTGTTAAGTGTTATTCTTGTTTGCTAACTTACGAATTCACATAATATTTTTCCACTGACAGCAATTGAAGTTAAAAGCATATGTACATGTCTATTAGCAAGTACACGTATACATACATATGCAGAAAAAAATTTTTGTTAATAGAAGTGTGTTAAAACAGATAAAAAATTAATAAGTTATGAGGTCGCATACCTCACACTGTAAAAATAAAAAAATAAAAAACATTGTATTAAATTAAAGAAAAAAATAATGAGCATGCGTTTGAAATTTTCTATTTTTTATTTAGAAAGCAGAAAAAAATATTATTATTTTCTACATGGGTTTGAAAAATTTATTTGAAAACTTATAAAATAAATAAGCTAACAAAAGACAAAAGCACGAGTAGGCATAATGAAACACCTGAGCGAGAAAAATATGTATGAACATAAGTATTTCAGTGCCTAAGCATTTGGAATAATGAACTGTCGCATTTCGGTTTTATATTACCTTTTTAAATTCTTTGTAACAACGTCTACAGAATGCTGCTTTGGCGAACAATGACGAAGTTTGTCTTGCGCATTTTGTTTTCGCCATTTAATTTGTAATACATATTTTTATCGAAATGGTTGCTTTTTGAAATACTCATCTAGAATTATACCCAAAACTGTTTATCCCGATTAAATGATAAAATAATTTTTGCGAATTCTTTTTATATCTCTTTGTAAAGAAAATTACACACTTGTCGTAAAAAGTCAATAATAAGTATGTAAACAACGAGCCACTCAAACCAAAAGAAATCTTAAAACGAAATTTAAAATGAGAAAAAATATGTTCTGTTGGAATACTGAACTTTTGATATCGTATTACTGAAGTATATAAGCAAGGCTGGACATATTTTAACTATTATTTTTTAAACACTTTTTATACAAAATTTTACATTATTACATTACAATTTCATTTTAAGAAAATATAGTCACTTCATTGTTATCTTATAGTTCTTTGACATTTAACTAAAATAATATTACATTCCTAAAATTGTTTTCACATAAATTTAAAACAGCCCGTACAAAAAGTTTTGGTATCTGTCAGTATTTTTGCGTTAAATGGACATCAACAAGCTGAAACACGTTTGCTCTTATATGGTGAATTAGTATTACTGTAAGTATTTTTATCGTTATTAAAGGTGTTTTCTTTCAATGCAGGTTTGAGACGATCAATAGGTACTGTTATAATATTTCCATTTCTCTAAATCGTATTTATATCCCGAAGTGAGTAAAGCTCTGGCCAACACCCGAAAGGGTCAATTATCGTAAGCACATCTCTGTAACCAACAGAAGAAGGGAGCGGACCTACAATATCTACGTGTATGTGGTCCAAACGACCTTTTGGTATTGTAACAATTGGAGATTTGGTATGTTTGTAATTTTTAGATTGCTGACAAGCCAAACATTCTTTCGACTACGTATTTATCTCCTTGTTCATTTTTGGCTAAAAGTAACTTCTTGTAATTAAGTATCTAGTAGACCGGTTACCTGGACCGGAAATACCATGCAGTTTATTAAGTACTATTTATCTAAGACTTGAATGAATATAAAGCCTAGTATTTACATGTGATACTTCACATCAGATTTGTGCATCAACCAGCAGAAGAAATGTGTTTCAAATGCCTAATCTGTCTCGGACTTCTTTCTGTTTTTAAATTCATTGCACAGGTTAACGACTTACGGTCGGCATAAAATACAAGTACATAAAGTGCTTTATATTTAAATAAATAGCAAGTTATTCACGATGGAGAACTATATTCAGTCTAAGCTGGTGCAAGTTTATTTTGAGAAAAACGCCTACAACAATATTAGAAGCATCGACAGTTAAAATTAAATCTGCATCTTTATTAAAATGATTTAACAAAACTCGCTTATCTTCGACAAAAATACTCACAGCATTATCGTTCCAATCTATGTTTTTCTGTTTTAGTCTTATGGCATTAGTAACCAATTCGTGTAAAATTGATGTTTTATGCTCTAACTTCGATATATAACGGTGGTAATAATTTTCCATACCAAACATTTTGTCAGATACTCGTCGCTCAAAATTTTTATTGGCTTAAATGGCTCAGACGGTTGAATACCGTTTTCGGAAATCTTATGACCCAAAAAATCGATACTAGTTACTCCAAAAGTAAATTTCCCCTGTTTTATGTTTATGCCATATTGATCCAGACGCTTAAATACTTTTCCTAAATGTTCGATATGCGGCTCATTATTCTCGTCAGCTATCAACACGTCATCGATGTAAGCAAAAATGAAATCGTATCCACTATACACCTCGTTTATAAAACGTTGAAAAGTTTGAGCTGAATTACGTAATCCGACGAACGGCATACGTTAGAATTCAAACATTCCAAACGTAGTAGTTTAGCAGTTTTGTATATGTCTTTTTCAGCCATCGTATCTGGTGATAAGCCCGAATTAAATCTAACTTTGAAAATACTTTTTTATTTCGCAAGTTTATGTTTAGGTCATGAATGTGTGGTAATGCATTTCGGTCGGGAGCAATCACAGCATTATGGCGCTTAAAATCGCCACAAGGACGCCAGTCATTGGCGTCTTTCTTCGCTACCAGATGAAGAGCTGAAGCTACAAATGAGTTAGATGGTCAGCATATTCTTGATATAACTAAAAAACCGAATTCTGATCTAGCAACCTTATACTTGAATGGGTTTAATCACCAAGGCTTGGTAAATGAAAGCGGTCCTTCAGTAATAAGCTTACGAACAGCTAAATGTTTTACAGGCTTGGTATAATCAGGTTTATCAGTTAAGTAAGAAACTCTTTAAATAATTGCGTGTACTTATTGGTTTCAGAAAATAACTTTGTTTCAATTTTTTTTTAAATTCAACGAGCACTAGGTCAGTTTTAAAATTTAAATATCGTTTATTTTTTTTTTGTTCTTTCAATATTTCGCCACACCGTTGGGAAAACAGGAAGCAGGGAACAAAATTATTTATAATTATTTTTTTTTCAAAAAAAAAAATTTAAATTTTTTTGTCAAATTAATTAAAAAATTTCTTTAAGAAACGAAGACAAAAAATTCAAACATTTTAAAATATAAGTACATACTCATTAAAAAAATTTGAAACTCAAACAACATTATACAAATTAAAACTCATCAATTTTCTTAATGAAAATGTTAAAAACAACTAAGTTAAAATACATTCTAATGTTCACTATTTTTTAAGTACTAAATGTCTGTAACACTTCGCAACATTATCAGTATCAGCATTAAAGTTTATTCTTTTTGTGTTTGGAACTTTAGTTATTGGTAACATCTCTAACATATATCGACGTTTATAATTATTTTCTATGTATATTGAAATCGGATGCATTTTCAAAATTAGGAAGATGATTTAATCTGGCGCAATGGGAAGATCATGCAGTTTTTGTGGATTATTAAGGTTTCCATATCTTTAATTAGATTTATGTACAGTTATTCTAGTTTCAAGTTTGTTTTTAGTTGTACCCATATATACATTACTTCACTATCATTACCATTACAGGGTATTTTGTATACTACATTTGAATTAAATTTATTAAATGTTTCCAACTTTTTATTAATTCCAGATTCAGAAATAATACAGAACAAATCATCCACATATTTAATCATTAATCTTTGCTTAATACTAAGTTCTTCAATGCACACGTTCACTCACTTCTCCATAACAATGTCCGTCACAATTAGAGAAGCTGGGGATCCCATTGGTATACACGGAAATAATGATACTACATCAAATGAAACTTATCTTTCCTCATTCTTAATATACTGGTTCTTTATCAATTCTTTAAATCCTATTGAGTTCTAAACATTATATTTAGAATTCTCTGCAATCTTTTTCAATATTATTGTAATATACATCTTAAGACAATTCATAAGATGGAGAATAAATAAAAGAACAAATGGGTCTTAAAGGAATAATCTCTTTATGAATTTTGGGTAACTCATATAATCTGAGAGCTGTAACAACATTTTTTTTTAAGTGTATAAGTCTGTTTTTCTCTCAAATAGTAAAAATTTTTTGCTTAAGAAGTTCTTCTACCAAAAGATTATTTATTTTCTGCAATTGTGTTGTGGGATCTTTATATCCTAACTCATAATTAGTAAAATCCCCTACAGTACTATTAATAATTAAATCATAATCATTTTTACTTATAGCTACCATATTGTTACCCTTATCTGCTTTCAAAATAAGTACATATGTCTCTATTTCTTCTTATTTTGAAATTTGAATTAATTTGAGTATTTGCGGTAGGTTGCATGTCTGTTTAGTTTTGTACTTGGTGAGTGTTACGCCAACGGATTGGTAAACTTTTTCGACGGTTGAGTTGGAAAATATATATTAAAATAAAAACAGTCAACAATAAACAATAATTTCCTAAAACCAAAAACAAATTAGTCAATAAATACTAAAAAAACCGATTTTGACATCCAGTGCTAAAAACACCTGATGTATTCGTTGTCAGATCTACTTAATCGGTAACTTCGGATTTATTCTTTTTTGCTGATGTCATCCAATATTATTTCCTTTAAATTACACGAACTCTTGGCTTTTGAGGAGAAGGTAGATTATTTTACATGTTGGTCTAAGGCTTGCTTTTAATTTTCTTAACAAAAACTTCAACCAGTTTGATGATTTATTTTCTTAAATGCACTTTATAGAGTTATCAGAAACGTCGATTTAAAAACATAAACTACTGCAGGCTATATAGTAATAAAAATTACAAGAACATATCTTCCTTAAAACCCAGGAAACAGCAATTTAGTTATATTTAAAATTAATTTGTATTGCTCCTAGTAGCATCGCAAATATGGTAGCTATTATTTAAATTAATTAATTTAATTTATTTGCGTAGAAATATTCATTTTAAATTACAAACGTATATATATTGACAAACAAAAAACATTTTTTTAAAGATTTTTCTAAGAAAACTTAACAAATCTAGAATTAACGTATTTAAATCATAAAGTACCTACCCTGATGTTTTCTTATTATTGAGTTCTTTGAAAAAATATCACGAATGATGACAGTGTTTTTACAATTTATTGGAACATCTATATTTTACGGTATGTTTTTAGGTCCGATAAAAATTAAGCAATGTTTAACTGCCAAACGTACTGCGCTCACTTCTCGACTTTTAATACCAGCAGACTCTAGCTTGAACAATGCTATTAAACTATGCGTATATACTTTCATTTCAGTCAAAAATTTAGACAACTTGGAGACGACTTTATAATTTAGATTTTTAACACATACACTCTAAAATAGCAGTCATACTAACTCGTCATTGTTTACCTTTAGCTGTAAACGGAAGTGTGAAAGAAGATATAAAATATATTTCATATCGTACAACCTCCTTCATTTGGATTATATTGCTATATGTCGATAACTAGAATCAACTTTAAAACGGAATAAAATATAAATTTAGCGCCCCAAATTACATACAAATAACGTTCGGTTGTTCCCATAAACACCCTTGTTCCCATAAAAACCCTTGGAGAGAACTTTATTTCTTTATTTAAAAAAAAAAATCATTTAATGTCACGTTACCATATGTGTTGAGATATTTATCAGCGTAAATTAAACAAGCTTGCAGATTTGTATCTATTTCAGAACAGTTTATACTGTTTTCAATAAGTTAAATAAAGTAAATTATTCTCGCATTTAAAATTTATAATGCTCTCGCTGCCAGAAATGCCCTTTGTCTGAAATTTTATTATTATTTCTTGTGGTGCCACTTACAAGTCAATCTCTTTGTAGCCAACATATTAAGAGTTTTACTTTGAAAAGGTAAAGCTTAAAGGTTTTGCGAAATGCTTCGATTTGTGTGTAAGTTTCGTTTGACCAAATTACTAATAATAATTAATTAATTAATTAATTAGTAATAATTAAAAATGTACAATGGCATTACATACTGCCAGCAATCAATCAATTTTTCTTTCTAAAAGTTAAATTAAAAAAATGAACCTTAGCTAAAACGTAAATTTTTATTGATTTTTTTTAATTGATGTTTTTAGAATCGACTGCAATATTGAGGTCTAAAAATTAATTACCTACTGCATCATGTTACTCATGCTAATAGTTAAACTATCCTCAGTTGCAGTTTAATTTATTTATAGCTTTAAAACGACTTTAATATAAGACGGGAGTTTTTTCATTTGCACTTGTCTTCCTGATCATCGTTTCATAGAAGCATCCGTATACAGAGCAACCTTTCTAGTTTTCGGTCTGGTTTCTATCACAATTATTGACTTTGTTATCTTTAAATCGTCTTGTACAGTACCGTTTAAATCACCGCATTCAACAAAAACACACAAGATTAAATAGGAAAATAAATAGGAAAATTCTTGATAGCTTAGCTATTGTCCTATAAACATTTTTAAATTTAGGTTTTATTTTACTTAAAACCGATAGTTTTGTGTTTTACCTTAATTTTAAGTAATGGGGAGAAACTCTACATTTGTTAAGTTGGACGAAATTTTTACATTCAAGCCTTTGTTAACTTTTTCGTTCTTGATTAAAAACGACACACTTTACTAATAATTATAAGCAACTTTTCTGTTCATTGTTTTATTTAACACCGCGATTTCTACTTTTAGGCTATATTAATCGGTTTTATTTATGTACATATGAATGTGTTAGTATGAGTCAATAAATACAACAATACCAAAAGTATCCGACTACTTTTTTTGTGTAAATAATTGTGTCTAAACAGCAAACTTTAAGTTGAATTTATTATATTAGAGTACACCCGTATAAAAATTAAATACACACTTTCTTTCCCAACAACATAAAATGGATATTAAGAAATAATACGAATTCAGAACACAAAAATTTTGAATTATAAATTATATATTATTCCTAATTTGTTACATTTAATGTAAAACCTTAAAAAAATGAAATTTAGTACAATATATTTTCTAAAAATAAAAAAAAACGCAATACCTTTTTTTTGTTAAAAATTATTTACATTATGAAAACATAATTTGTGTTATTTAAAATTTAAATAACATTCATTTTATTTAGTTTTAAAAGTTGGAAAGTATTTTAAAACATTTTATTTAATTAACAAATTTACACAAGAACCTCAGCAGTGCAATTATTAACATTTTTATATTAATTAACCTGCATTTTATTAAATAAATGAATTTTAATTGTTCTCTTTATAGAAACTGTTATATATGAATTAGCGTAATAATAAGGTTTTTTTTTGTGGGGCTAAAGCCCTTTTACTAAAAGGAAAACTTTTTACTGTACTAAAATTGTTATAGCACAAAAAAAAAAATTATGGAGGGAACTAATTATTTTTGTGGCTGGCGTAGCCCTCACCAAAGAGGCCTACCTACGCCAATGTATGTATGTTTTGCATTTTTAAGTATAAATTTAAATCAATATTTTACTCACATCCAATTTAAAAGCATTTTGTAAAATGCACGGTACACAATAAAAGGTTTCTGATAAAAGAAGAGTAAAGTTTTAATGAAAATCTGTTTAAACCTGTAAAAAATAAATAAATAATTAAACGTTAAAATATGATAACTAATTGAATATAGTTTTTTTTAAATAAATGCTGATAATATGTCACTAATTAACCTTTTAACCATGAATTCGGTCATGTAAAAATTATGTTTTTTTAACAGTAGAATTACTTTCCTCTGAGAATTATAATGTTTTTCAAACGTTATATATAAACTCTTTAAAGGAATGATTTTAACATTTTTTTTTAAATCTTTTATCAAAAAAGTAACAAAAATTAACCTTTTAGGAAAAAACTGTAAAAAAAAGACTACCTAATCAATCCAGCAGGAATTTTTTTTCAATGTTTTTAAGTGTTTATTTTGTTTATTATTTGTTGTTGTGGTTAATGAAAGTAAACGTAATCTTTGGACAGTCTTAGTGGACACACTTTTATCCACGCACTTGTGCCTCTCTGCAATTTTTGACAAGCCTAATCCATATATTCTACCAGAAATTAAATCACTTTACAGGGGTTTAAGGTATTTCAAAAACGTTTTAAAGGGTTGAACTTTTCAGAAACAAATATTAAAGAAAAAAGTTCAAAAGTATTAAAGATGTAAAATATAAGATTTTAAAAATTTCCTCGCGAGAAATCTGTCAATTATTATATAGCATAGCATTAACATTAGGGGTTGCTCTAAAATTTTGGCCTTCAAATGTTATACTTTTTAAAATTTCATGTTACTAGTAAAGAATAAGGTCGTTAAGAATCGTTTTCCGCCGAAAATAGTATCAATTGACTGCTGCCTGGTAATGTTAAATTGATATATACTTTTTTAATAAGTATCGTTGCGGTTTTTTTTCCTTAATACAAAATGCTGTTACCTAATACTCGTATTAAGCAAATAAAAATACCAAGACAATGGAAGTCTCAGAATCACAAATAAGCAATCAGCTGATAGTATCATTTACACTTTAAAAAGATTGCATCCAGAGATATCACAAGCTTATCGTATGAGATAAGAAAATTACGAACACGTTTTATAGTTACGTCCCATAGGCGGTTTCGTTTTCACAGAAAATGAAAACTTACAGTTCAAAGTCAAAATAGCATTTATGTCGTTTCGTTGAAAAATTAAAATTTATGTAAATATTTCGTTTCTCTCGAATATAGGTGCAAAGTGTCATTACTATCGATTTTTAAATAAACTAATTACTCGCTAAAGGAGTGCAAGAGTTAGTATGGGTTACGATCATATTTTTCGAATTAGAGATATTGAAATATAAACGTATTAGTAACATCAATATTAATCATACGAACAAAAATGCCTGGAACGTAAAATTATAAATAAATTAAATAATAACTACACTATATGGATTTTTTCAGCACAAACCACCGTAGACAACAAAACACATTTACTAAATAGTTGAAAAATCAAAATATATAAGATTTATATGACGATTGTAAGAAATTCTGTGCCTCCATTAGGAAAATTATACATTAGTCATCCTTTATTTGTCGAAGAGCCTAACTCTAGTAGTAGAAAAGCACAGTGAATGCTAAGTTTTATTAATCTAATTAATTCTCCTGCATATACATAAAAAGTATTCAGAAAAAAACCTGGTACATACTGGAATTTTCATAAAGCGGTTAAAAATTTTTTTTTTTTGTTTAAAAGTTTTTAATGCAGAACTTTTGTATAAAAAAGAGATTTAAATAGATAAATTAATTTATTATTTACAAACGTACTATGTCTGTCCTCTTTATTTATATCCATATTCACAAGAATGTTAAATATTTTTATTTAAGATAGTGTATCTTTTTTAAAGTGAAATCCTTGTACGCTATTCACAAAAAAAATACTAATACTAATAATAATAATAATAATAATAATAATAATAATAATAATAATAATAATAATAATAATAATAATATTAATAATAATAATAATAAAAATAATAATAATAATAATAATAATAATAATTATAATAAAAATAATAATAATAATAATAATAATAATAATAATAATAATAATAATAATAATAATAATAATAATATTAATAATAATAATAATAATAATAACAATAATAATAATAATAATAATAATAATAATAATAATAATAATAATAATAATAATAATAATAATAATAATAATAATATTAATAATAATAATAATAATAACAATAATAATAATAATACTAACCACCTTCCACTTAAACTATTAAGAAAGACGGTTCATAAGTGTCTAAATAATAGGTAATATAACTTTAACTATAACTTTTTCTGTACATGTGGCTGCTTTTGCTTGAACAATTTTAATTTAACTTTATTTGAATAGAACGTTAAAATGCCAAATTATACAACTTTTACCACGGGACAGACATAATTTTTCGAAAATATATAGGGACCCTTAATTCTCGAATGTTCAATGGTTGAGTGTCCTTTTCGATGTTATTGGTAAAATTGCTCTCCAGTACATACTTTTGCTCAGTTTTTGTACCAATTAATGCGATTGCTTTTGCAAAAGCCATAATAGTTTAGGTTTTTTTATTTCTTTTGTCACCACTGCATGCGTAACATTTTATGGTTGAGTTAAGTCTTTTTCTAAAATCATACTGCCTAGAATTATTTTTTAAAGCGCTACGTATTAGGATTTATTAAGCTTTTATTTTGATATGTTAAAGTTTATTGTCTAATATAAGATATTGCAACAAAACACTGTCAAGGCTTCAGCTTAACGAATCGACGTTAGTTTCTAATTGCATTAAAATTTCTGCAGATCACCTAATGTTAAAGTACATAATTTTGTAAGGTTTCTTTTTTTTTTAAATTCGGAATTATTAAGGCTCGCTTTTAAATAATAATGGAAAAATATGTAAAACATATTACGCAGATAAAACAAAAATAGTGTTTTTCCTAACAACACAAAATTTCTCTATGCCATCCATTATTCCCTTTTGATTAGCTCTCTTCAACAAAACCATAAATGCAAATATAAAAAAAAACTATAAAAGTTACCGTATCCTTGTATACTACATTGACTAACGGTATGCATCTATCATGAAAAAACCATTAAACTTATTTTAAAGAAAATTTTACATGTCATTTCATTATAAAAATTCCTAGTGTAAATAAAACGTACTCATATATTTGGTAGTTTGAAGACGTATTCACAAGATTCAATGTTAAAATAAAGAAGAACAAATATTAACTGTTGCTTAAATATCGAGAAGAGGCTCACAATATCAAACTGTTTGTGATGTAAAAAAATTAATTCTGCTTACCTTAATGCTAAAAATGTAAAAGTTATAAATTCTACATATAAGCCGTCTGCTACTAAATACTGATATTACTTTGGTATGTAAAATTCCGTTTATGAACGAATTATTCATGGAAAGATATATTTTTCCTTCGATTATCTAATTAAAAATATTGCCTCCGACTAAAATAAAAAAATTGTTGTAAATAAATTTTATATTACCCTTAGTTTAATTTTAAATAAAAGTAGTTCTTTCCAAATACATTTTGTATTTCACTTTAAGTCGTAAATTTTGCGGTTTACTAAATATTGCCCTTTACATTAAGGATGTTCATGTGCCAAAAATAACGACATGTCTACATGTTGCTTCCCTTTTTTATGTTTTTATTTAAAAAATTTGCATTTTCCTACTGTCAACATATGTTCCTTAAATGTTTAAGTGTTTTATTTTTAATATTTTTCTTGCAAAATAACAAGTTTTTTTGAAATGCTGCAAACGAAAACCTGTGAGGAAACACAAAAGTAAATAAAGAAGATTATTTCTGGCTATATTCCCTCGGTTCTCATCTCTAATTTTATATCTTTCTTCGTAGCTCGGAATCAGTGAATTCTTGTAAAATTTAGCTAATATGTAAGTCCTCTTTTGTTCTTTGTTGTCATTATCTGGAAGGGAGTTTTCTGACTGCTAATCGAGAAAGTATTACTAAGAGCCCTATGAACTCTATCCACGTATTTGTACCATTGCTTCGGCTTTTCTGTACACACTTTGGCCAACATGGGCACGATTATGCGGTAAACTCGCTCCACTTGTCCGTTTCCTTCTGAAACTTCGATGGCGAGTAGCAAACTTTGTATCCCTTCATTGGCACAGTATTGTTTGAATTCGTTAGACACAAGAGCGGTTCCTCGGTCACTTATTATTCTCTGTGGGCTTACAAATATTGACGACCCGCACTTTTTGTTGAATAAAGCCAGATAAATTTTGTAAAAGCATCGATGATAACAAGAATATGATTGTAAATTTGTATTTTTATCCATTGGACCAATGTTGTATGTTATAAGGGTCGATTCGATTAATCGATCGAGTCAAGCAAGCCTTCTCTCCTTCCAGCTTTTGTCTCATTTGTCATGCGCTCTACGCAGCTTTTAACCACAATTTCAACTTTAGATCTAAGTTTTGGTATTAAGAATTGCTTCCCCAGTAATTCTTTAAATTTACATATCCCTAAATATTCTTGACTATGGGCTGTCTCTATAACCTCCTTCTGTATTTTGTGTGGTATTTAGAGAACTTTACAAACATCTCTTGTCTATCAGTCATTCTGTTGCGCTTCCACATGCCTCATTTGAGTTCCAGACCGATGTTCAATACTGTAGTAAAATTCTCGACAAAAGCGCTCGCCTTGACACCTTTGCTAATACATCTTCTTACGGAGTGCAATTTTGTATTTTTAACCCATGACACATATACGCCACTTTTTTCAATGCTCTAATTCATAGCAGTGGTATTTTGCTTCAGTACCGTGGTCTTCCTGCTCATATACTCTATTGGGTGAAACGTCAAACCCTTTTAATTTTTTTGCACCGTAACCATGTTTGCTCGCTTAAGTATGGATTTATTTTTCGGCATTTAAATTGTAATAACGTAAGACTGACTTGCTTGTAAAGGTATCTGTGAGTTTCTCTACTGCTAGCAATTCCTAATCAACTATTTAAATTTCATACCTTTTCTTAAAATATTGGATAACGGTCTAGCGATAATTGTGTAGTCTGTCTCTGATTTTTCCATATATTTTCAAACAATGAAGGAAATAAAAAAAATTTTAAATGCTTAACTCATTAAGAGCCGATGAAATTTTTACGTAATGATACTAATAATGTTGCGCAGTGTTGTAGACATTTAGAGCATAAAAAATTGTGAAGATTAGGATGTACCTAGCATAATTAATAAATAATTTAATTGTATTTAACCTAATTGTTTATGTACTAATTGTAATATTTTTATCAAGAATATTTATGTGTTTGGATTTGTAAAATGTTTTTTGTATATTTAAAATTTTTGAAATTGAACAAATTTTAATGTTCTTTTGTATTGAAATTTTAAATTTATGAGAATGTTTATATTAAAATGTTTGAATATTTTCACTTTGTTTTCGAATTTTTTTATTGGCAACATTAAATATTCAAAATATATAACAGGAAATAAGTAAGATATCAAATTCGGAATAAAAATTTTGTTTTAAGTTGTCTTAAATCATATAGAAAGTACAAAATATAAAATAAAACAGCAAAACGAAACTGTTAGATTCGTAAGTGAAGTACTGGAAAAAATTTAAAATTGTACACATACAAATAATGGCAACAAATAAATAAACAAGTTGCAAACACGGTTGAAATTATTATTGAGTAAGCACTAAGAGGAGAAATTCATTTAAGACATTTAAGACATTTGCGACATTTTTCAGGACTAATAACATTTGAAACAATCGGTCCTTTGACGGACCACCAACATAATAAAAAACAGATAAAATCAATTTCAGTTCGGCTTTTTCAAAACTTTTGAGTACAATAAAACGAATAGAACTTTTGTTTTGCAGCTAAGAGCAGATTATAATTTTCAATGGATCGTAACGTTAATACGTTTTATTCAAAAATTACTTTTAAATGAGTGTTTAATATTTTTTTGGTTGGCATATCATTTTATATTGTAACATTTTTCCTACATTGTGATGTTTTGGTTCAAATTTGTTAAATAATCGTTTTTTTTGCAATCCCTGTTAGCTTCGTTTTATGAATTTTTTACTCTTAAAAAATAAAAATATATATAAGTAATACAACTATTTATTTTTATTTATTTTTTGTTGAATTCTCGCCCAGTAGAAAACTACAGAATTTACGATTTTAAAAATAAAAACTATTTATTTAATTTGAAACTAAAATTATTACAATAGCAAAAAAATAATTTTAATTCAGTTATGTTTGTTTCTTATTAAAAAACAAATAACTGATGTATATACATTTTTAAGTTTAAGTCGTTTTGGTATTTTGCGTTTACAAAGCAAATAATTATTATTTTGCAAATAATAAAATTATAAGCCCATAATTATAGTCTATATCTATACATATCATAAAACAATAATGGGGTCATTTCTGTATATAAAATATTTTTTTAAGAATTTTGGTACTACAACAGTTGTGAGTATATTTTATTTTTGTAGATATAAAGTTTTTAACACTGTTTACAGAACTCTGCAATAAATGTTTAAAAACACATGTTTCTTAGTTATAATTTTAAGAAAATGAGAAATTATACCCGGCCGAAGTCGTGGGATTTGCTAGTCGTTAATAAATTTACGAGTTCTAAAGTCTTGTTTTCTTTCAAGTGTTTTATTTTTTCCTATTATAGACACGAAAAAATATATTTGAGAGGTAAAAGCCAGTTTTAAATTCAAAAACAGTTAAATTTATTTTTAATTGGCTTAGTACCGACTTTATCAAAACAATTCTATAACGTAAGCTTTCCTTTCAAGTTTTTATGTTAAAATCCATTTTTATACAATTTTCAAAATTTTTTCTATGCTTTTATTTTTTTCCTATACAAATTTACTTTTGTTTTATCCACAAAAACAATAACACAGCTGACCAAAGCTGGATAATCTACTGAACTGTATTTTATTACACATTGTGTACAAATATTTCCTTTATTTTAGGTGTCACCCAGTTAATACTGATTTAACTTGTACTGGTCCGGAGTTAAAAATAGGTTTTAAAATTAAAGTAGAAAGAAACCGATTTTATTGTGTGAGTATCATTATGGGCCATTAAAAATAATAACATATATATTATTGCTATTAAGATACACATTTTTTGAGATGTATAGTAACACCGAAAATACTTAAAAATTTTATTCGAAGGTTAGGCTTCAAATAAAGCAGATTGTACATTGTTTCTTTTAGATTAGTGTCCTATTTTAACTGCTAGTAATTTATGCATATCTATCATTGTAGTTGCTTTACCATTGTGTGGCAGTTGCGATAATTGCATACCAGTAGATTTTCCGAAAGAAGAGAATATTGCTTCCTGCACCTTGGTGGTGATTTTTAACTTCTTAGCGATGGCATCAAAAGCATCGGTAATTTTGGCATTTCTCTCTGCCCGTGCCCTTTAAAGGCTTACGCAACTTTTTGCACCTTTTGTAGTCGAAGTTTTCATTATTTTATTGAACATTAAATAGCTGCTATCTATGAGACGTTTCTGTGAACATATCAATGATTTGAGTGGATTCCTGCTTATAAATCAATTTTGCTTTTAAAAAGCTTAACAAATTGTTCTCTTTACTAACGTTTGACAAATTGCTGGATATTGTATGCAAGGCAAAAACACATTCAAGGAAACAAAACTTATTACAATAGTATAAATGAAGCCTGGAAATATCGCCTACTCCTTTACCCGAATGTTTCGACTCTTCTCTCTTTTTCATATCAAAAACGTAACCAGATCTTAAATATAAAATTTTTTTAACCTCCTCTTTTCTTTATTTCTTTCTCTATTCCTCCCAGGCATCTGTTTTAAGATTCGCTATTTTACAAAGTGAACTATAGTTATCCCAAAGACCAGTCTTTTTGTGTTGAGCTAAAAAAAATAATGATCTTTTCTATATAAATTCTTGCTTCAAATTTGTAGAGTAAAAGCGTAAAAATTTGAAGTATCAAAACACAGTATATATGAAAAGAGAAGCTAAAGTGGAAATATCAGTGAAAGATAAAGAAATACAATTTTACAAACAATAAAACCAACTGAATAATTAAGGCTAGGTTGTACTTGGAATATTTACAATTAAAGCTGATATGGGGCTGGAAAGAATCTTTGCAACTATTGACTTGTTGACATTTTACATAAAATTGTTCTCACTTTTATTTGATTAAATATTTAATAACACGTTTTTATAGTAAAATGGAAAAGGTATGTTGCAATGTTATCAAGTTTTTAATTACTATATATAAACTTTAAAATTGCAAACATTTATCAATCATTAAAAATGTCTTTATAAAAGTGCTATCTTTGGTAGACAATCTCATTTTTGTTATATTTTGATTGGGGCGATTATTCTTATTTCTTATTTTCTGAAACGTTCTCTTACACAATCCTTTCACTTGCCTTATAATTTTTGTAATACAGCTTTTTTATGTTTATCGTTGCTGGTAATGGTCTGTGGTTGGAAAAATATCAATTTTTCTTGGAGTTCGTACTAAATTGAAAACCACAATGTCTTCGTTGTAACAAAATATAAAGCTTTCCAAACATTTATGGATAGATTTACGATTTCAATTGAAGCATCATTTATTAAGATAATTTTAAACTGTAGTATATTTGTGGATAAAAGTTGCAGGTACTTACAGTGAGTACCAGGCGATCTGATGCACCCAATAATGTTTACACAAAACCATTGAGTTTTAAAATAAATTATTAGAGAAACTTTTTTAGTATTTTAACCAAACGCATTATTAATAATCTGACTTAAGTTCACGTATATTTACTTTAATTTCTAAATTTATTAAGAAAGAAAACTTCATCAAATCATTTAAACTTTTCAAGTAATTACCTGCATTTTAAAAGAATTAGAATTAAAAATCAAGGTATTTAAAAAATAACGTGCATCGCACTTCAAAATAAGTCGTTTTATTAAAGCATCGCAGCTTAAACGGACAAATGCTAAGCTTTTTAAATTTTAAATGCTCTCGTAGGCAGTTCAGCATCTTCAAGTTATTGGCTTCACCTTTTATCAGTACAGTACTTTATTAACTACTAAAAAGCTAATTTTAGTAGCTTACAGTGACAGTAGTTGTATTATAATAACCGCAAATGAAGAATAATGGTCACGAGTTCGATAATAGTAATGCTAATGTTACCTCCTAAATTTCTCCATACACTTTATCGGAAGAGTGAAGAGGTAGCAATCTAAGTTGGAAAAATTCCACATGAGTGCCAACTGCGAAAATCAAGTTTACCAAGCAAGCTTTTTAACAATCTCTTTTGCGACGGCCACACACCACAGTTACATTTTTTACTATAAAGTCGCCTAAACCTTTTCATGATGAATGCCTAGGTATTAGACTTCCGAATATTGATGTATCATTCAGTGATTTATTCGCACACGAGGGGAAGACCCTGCGCAATGTGAATGTTATGTGACAAATTGTTTTTGTAGATTTAAATTAATTTAATAGGGCTAAAGAATTATTTGGCCTCGAAACTATTCATAAAGCTATTAGAAATTAAGGTATAAACCACCAGCAACGAAAACAAGCAAATAAATATATAACAAGCAAATATATATATATGTATATAAAAGTGTATTTTCAAACAGATTTTCGCAATAAGAGGATGATTGTTCTGGCTTTTCTCCTCTTAGACAGATGGGAACAAATGATAACGTCTAGAAACATCACCGAACGGCAGCAAAGGCTATTCCTGAGATTATGTCGTTTTCTAAAGTACTTAAAAATAATGCTAATAATATAAGAGAAGAAACTAATGCTAGAAATACAATGAATCGACACAGAGAAGTGTTAGAAGAACATTTTTATCGTTGTCAACATGAAAAGCTGGCCTTTCCACCACAACCTCAAATTCTGAATGCAATCCAAAAACCTGACTCGAATCGTAAGATGGCCTTGAATTTTTTCACAAAAACTTCTAATGATCCGGAATCTTTTTTACAAAATTTTTTTACCATTAATTTTTTTCACCATTTTTTAAATCACAACTCTAACTGAGATACATGGTCTTGTAAAAACTGGAATGCTACATTGGGGCTTTGGTGAATGCTTAGAAAACAAGTGTGAACTTGGTGGCACATATCAAAAATATAAAAAGTATAAAATTCATCCCAAAAATGATGTCTTGTGTAACAGGGCTTTAATTGGCTGAAAAGACCCTTAAAGATCTCCTTCTTTAACAATAAAATGAAGACCTGGTGTTATTTTTTTTTCTAATTTTAGACTTGGTAAACATTTGCTTTAATTTTCTCAGAGCTTAAGCCATTCAATGTTTATTTTTAAATACCGAAAATTAATTTTCATATGATATGTTTGGGGAAAGTACAGTTCTTAAATGAGTTACAAGTAAGTTGCCTTTTTCTGTATCTTGTTTTTTTTCAAACTGGATAACAGGTCTTTTAAGACTTTTAGTTGCAGGCTTTAATGAGAAATTCGTTTATGGAGTACTGTAAAGGCTTGCTGGGTGCATGAAACAAGCTAACATACACTGTATATTCACGGTATAATATTTTCAAAACAAAAAATATCATAAATACATATTTTTCGATGCTAGGACTGTTTTTTATAGATACGTTTGCCACTGGATTTAAAAATGCACTTGCTATAATTGCAGATAAAGAAGCTAAAATTCCATATTTGGGTGTGTCGAATACAATATGTACTGCAAAACTAAAAAAAAATTGCGAATATGCTACTTTGAAAACTTTTGAATCAGTGTTTTTTTCATTTCTTTATAACAACAAATAAATATATTCTGTATTGTCAGTCATACCGGTGCGCTTGCTTAACATTTTCTAGCTTACCTTTTCTAGATAACTTAAAATTTATTTTTATTACATTTTCGTACATAGTTTTTTTTTCTTAAAAATACACCCTTCCTTTAGAACCTATAACTACTACAAGTTTTTCTGATGACGTTTTATTATAAGTTAAGCTTTGTACAGAAAACACCTAACAACTGTGTGAACTTACAATTGTTATCTGAGAATATGCGTTGTGGTGGCAATTTTTGCCAAGTCGTTGTCAGAGCATTGTAAGGTCTGACAATATTGTAAGATCTGACAACCGTCTGTAGGAAACTTTACTTTGTAGAGGAAGCTCTCGTAACCCCGTCCTTCAAATATCAACTAAAAAACACATGTTATTTTATTTTATTACAGTTTATTTTATACAGTTTGATTAATAAATATTTTGTGTGGAGTCCCGATTCTAAGGCCCGTTCGAAAAAAATACCGATATTGATTTCCTGTTCATCGATAAGACAGATTTAAAGATCTAAAACTATCGGTCAAACCGTTTGTCTTCCTTTAAGTACAAAGAAACAAACAAACATAAAAATAAATCGAAATAATAGCTATTTAACACAATTTCATTATAAGTTACTCACTTTGTGAGCAACTATTTTGATGTAGGGTGGCGGTTCATATTGCATTATTATTGTACAATATTACTGTTCATAAGAGGTATTTGTATAGAAAAATGCAATGTTTTTGTTTTTTAAATACACAAACTAATTTAGAATTTCCTTAAAAGAAAAAAAATAAATATGTATGATAAAAAATTTATTCCTCTGCTTATCGCTTAAAAAGCACAAACTATTTGCTTATTTATTTTTTGATTGCGTAAATTGATGAAGTATATATCAAACTTTAGTTCTGCTCGTATTATTTCTCAAGGTATAGGGTTATAAATTTTAAATATATGCATAAGCTTGTATGTAGAATTTTCCTCAAGATCCAAAACATGCGAAATGTCTATCGAGACGTGCTTTCACCTTCAATCATCAATATCGTTGATTTTGAATTTTTTAATCGTGAATTCGGTGCATTTAATCTTAATTTATACAAATTCCTGTAAGAAACCAATAAAAAGCAATATCGTAGTGCTACAATATACATATGATTTGAAAAGAAAAATTGAAGTTTCGTTTTCATATTTTTATTAATCGTTAACGATATTGCACACAGTGTCAATACCAATAAGTTATCATTTGATGACTACATGCTCACATACGAGCATTGCGAAACCAAGATACAAATGGTGATTGACGTGTCAATTTGTACGATTGCGGTAAGCGACAATAACGAACGCTCACACATACCCAAGTTTTTTAAGGTTTATTTAATCGTCTCTAAAGCACTTTAGATAAAAAAAATATTTTTTGATTCCTTATTATGAAAACACATCTTTCATCTTTTTGTCTTTCTTATGAAAACAAATTTTCTTAATTCTTTAATAAGTTTTTAGGTTTACGTAATTTGCTTCAGAAATTTATGATTTATAGTAATTAAATAAACAAATAAATCAGCGATTATTAAATTGCGGATCCGATTCAATCAAAAGAGACCATTTGCTATGTAAACAAGTTTTTTTCAAATTGCCTCAATTATATTCGACTTTACCTAAATTTTATTTAAAATTTATCCCACGTTTTACTGAACGTTTTTAGTTTCAAAGATACTACAGATAATTATTATTCGGTAAAATATTAATGAAAAAAGTTGATCAAATAAAATTTTGTGCGTACCTATAACTGACCAATTAGTGTGAACATATGTACGAAAGCGTCCGAATTTTGAACTTTTCCCAATTTTGTCCATAAGTTCCACGTTCGCAATAGAGTCATGAAACACTTTAAGAATAAATGATTGAATTTTTAAAATCGGCTCTTTATTTAATTTATTCAAACTTTAATTGATTTTAAATGAATTTTCAAGGTTTTTAAAATCAAAAAAAAAAAAAAAAAAATGCCTAAATCTGATGAAAAGTTTACCTTTTCGAGGAGAATGTATACTAAGGCAAACTTAAGTGTACATGCTCCCCTGTTGTTTACAATTTGTGATATATTTTCAAAATATCATATTTCTGCCCCACTATGCAACCGTCAAAGGACAGGTATAGTTTTTGTTTATAATTTATGATCTTTACAAAACTATTACATCGATGTTAATTTTCAGTCTTAACAAAATGAAGTTATTTATAAACAACGTATTTTTCCATGATCTGAAATTAGGATTTCGACACATATTACAAAATCGTACTTTTGAATTTTTTAATATTAATAGAAACATAGCTTATATCTTAAACAAATTTACTTATATGATTTGAAAACTCTGACTGCACTATTAATGTAAAAATAATTTCTCTTCTTCTTAACTTTTTAATAATTTTGCTAAGTTAGTAGCCTTGTTTAGCTATTTTCTTTTTTAAACATATTAAGTATGTTTATAAAATGCATTTCCTTGCGTAACAAAATTTAAACTACTAAAAATAAAGAATAAACAATTAAAGAAAACAATAATACACTACTTGTAAAATCCTTTTGAAGTCTAGAAGTATGTGTTTCTTATAAAACTGTTTTTTTGCGATCTATAAAATAAAAATACAAAAAAGCTACAAGTATTAAAAAAATAAAACTTTCTTATAATAAATATACAATTTCTATTTCCATTGTCTAACTAAAAAAAACTACGTGTCAATATCATCCATTCATATTTATTTGTTGATAAAAAAATTACACATGTAAGCGAGTAAGTAAAGTAAGCAAAAATACAAAATAAAATAACAGGTGTTAAATAAAAAAATTTTTTTTTGAAAAGCAAATAGCTTTAAGTACCTGCTGTTGACAAGTAAATTGTGGCTAAAAAGTATTCTTTAATATTTCTCTTCTTATCAAATTTATAATCTATTTAACTATGACAAGTTGGAATAAATAAAAATTTTATAAATGAAAGTAAGTAGTAACTCGCGACAACAATTTAAGCTAAAAATACTAAATGGTTTATTAATAAATGTTTTACTTTAAATAGTGAAGTTATATTATTTTAATTACACTATATATTAATAAAATATAGATAACGATGTGCGATGCGATTGGATATTAGACGGCCACCTTTTGCGGTTACAAAAATCAGACAGTAAATCGGCTTTTGCCAGTAGACCCTGAAACAGGTTCGCATCATCCATTACTCGTTTCAGACATTTGTTTTGAAATCGCAGGTTTACGTGAACAAAACACTTATGAAAATGCCAAAAGTGGGACAATATTTTTAAAACCGAAAAAGAGTCCGATGTTGCGATTATTTTCCTAAAGTTTGATATGCTTTTTTGCAATGAAATGTTATTGTTGATTTAAAGGAGAAAAAGCAAGCTCAAGGCAATTTAAATTTTTGAAATCGGATTTTAGTTAAGAAATTTAAGAGTCATAAATATTTTTGTACCCGAAGTGGTAAAATTTCGCCCACTGTAGCTTTGTTCGCGCTTAAGCTACAACGCTACCAAGATACCGTTTATAATTCCTGACTCGTCTTCTAAAGACTTTTAAGATATAAAATAAATCCAATCAGCATTTTAAAAATTCCAGCTTTTTTTAAAATTTATTTTGCGAACGTCCTATCTGAGCTACTAATACCCAACTACATGCTTCTTAATCATTTCATCTCCTGCTCTTATACTCAGGTGTTTAAACCAAATTGTCTGACACGGCTTCAGACCAAAATAGTATTCTCTTTTAAATCTTGTATATTTAACCAAATCGTCATAAAACATTTATTTTTGTTACATATATGCACCGCAGTTGCCAATATGAATATTAAATTCTGATCTAATTAGTAACCCTAGTCGGGAAGGAATGTGCAACTACAGTGGCAACTAATGGCAGACTATTAAGCGAACCTAAAAAGTATTCAATTCGCTTAATGTGATAATGTTGAGTTTGTATCTGTTACAAGTGTAAAAATCAGAGTATCGAAAAGATAACTTTTGAAAGTAGAGAAATTCTGGCATATAAAAATGAAAAATGCTAGCTTTAACATAATAGCGAAAGAAGCAAGAGTGCTATATTCGGCTATGCCGAATCTTACACACCCTTCACCATCTATGTAAATTTATTTAAGTAAATTTATTAAAGACAGTTAATTAAAAAATAAGAAAAAAATTAAGTACTACATATATATAATTTAACATAAAATGCCATCGGCTCTTAATGGGTTAAGCATTTAAAAAAATTAGTATTTCCTTAAAGATCTCTTTAAAAGCTTTGTAAAATTTCAGAGGCCCGTAACGCGGAAAATGTGGACGAGCACCAATTTTTTCTTATTTGTTAATTTTTTATCGCCCCATTAATTTCTTTCTTTGATTAAAATTACTTCATTGTTCCGAACGATGTGAAAAAATTAGAGATATGCATTGTGTTTTGCCCGCTACTTCGAAGGATATGGACCGATATTGCTGATTTCCAATAGCACCTCTTTCGACAATATGTCTGATCGATTGGCGTAAGTTTTTTCTAGCTGATATAGTGCACATTTTTCATAACATTCTCACACATTTCACGCGGCATTTCATTGATATTATCATGAATATTTTGTGTGAGATGCTCAAGCGTTTCTGGGTTGTTTTCAATTATATTACGATATCCTTCCGCATTCACAGTTACTGTTACGCTGTTTTCATTTTCAAAGACGTAAGGTCCAATAATTCCTCCAGATCCGATTGCACACCAGACTGTCAATTTTAATGGATGCAAAGGTGACTGATGATTAGCTTGAGGATTTTGCATTGACAAAAACCGACTATTCTGTTTATTCACATATCCATCCGAATGAAAATGTATCTCGTCTCTCTTGGGGTTATCATGGGCGAGATGACATATTCGACATATTTACGAAGGCGTAAATTGTCTTGTGGAAGAAGCTCTTGTGTAAACTGAATATTAAATGGAAACAAATGCAAATCATTGTGCAAAATTGTGTTCAAAGTTGTTCCTTAACTACCAAGCTCCAGAGCACGGCGTCAAATTAAGCTCAGTAGATTCTTTTAAACACTTTCTTGAGCAGCTTTAATGTTTTCAGCCGATCTTTTAGTACTTTGTGGTCCACGCTTTGACCTATTACCTACAGACTCTCTTCCTTCGAAATCATTCACTTCATGATAAACAGTGCGTTTTGTTGGCACGTTGTTTCTTGGCGGCAAAACACGTGACATTTGTCTGCATACTGTTCTGAATGTAACATCTAGGAATAGCGAAAAATTACTTAATGAAGAGAAAATTGTAGTTGTTAGAGGGGTTTCACTTTTTAATTATTACTTTTTTAATTTTTTTTTTTTTTTTTGGCCAAATTAAATAACTTATTTTTTGTCAACAACTTGGCTATTTAGTTATATTTAATTTGAATTACTTTAAAGCTTTAAGTGTAAATAAACACAATTATTTGGCCACCTTGAAAGTACCATCATCACTACTTTAAGTTCCATTCGACGATCCGTTGAAACCTATCGAATGCCATATTAGACTCTCAGGCACATCGATAAAAAAAATGAAGCATATTGAAATGAATGAATATCTAACTCCTTGAGATCCACTGCTCCCTCTTCGATCAATCTATAAAAATCAACGCGACAAAAAGAAAAAAGATTATTATTAGTTTCCACCAGCTGGTTTGAAGAAATTATAGGTTATTTTTTACAATAATGCTTCACTATGCCTCTATTGAAATATAAAATTTTGTATGTGTAGCCACTTTAGTAATAAAAGTAGATAGAGAAATTTATAAAATTACATAATTAACTGGAAAATTGACTGTCTTGGCATTAGAACACTAGGTACGCATACATATATTAAGAGCAATTTCACTGTTATTGAAGTTTTAAATGTGAATATAACTAAATAATACACATCCCAGACATTCCTTGGCCATGATTTTCTTTCCTGGCTACATTTATTTGTTTGTTTTACCATATATATTTCAGAGCTGCTGTATGAAAGCAAAGCTGAATAAAATTAACTCTGCAATATGAACGAACGGGCACATTGGCAGAAACTTTACATTTAGTTTGTATTCCTTATTTATAGTGTGTTTTCAAATTCTACAAATAATTAATGCAGCCTCTCGTATATTAATAATTAGAACACAAAGAATTATTCGTGTCAGCTATTAAAGCTGCATTAATAACCGTTAAACTTAGGAGTTGTTGGTTTAATTCAATAAAAAAAAGCAAGTACAGCGAAAAAAAAAATATTGTTGTTGATGCAACTTGGAAGGAGAAAAGTTAAGCGCAAGCGATGGTATATGGAAAATCCAACTACTTTTGAGGGTTTAATGAAACCTTTGCTTAATGGCCTCTTTTGGAAGACGTGTTTGTTTTAAATAGAGAATTTACTCGCTATATGGAAGAATTTTTATAAATACCCCAAAAACCTGGATGAAATATTCAACCGCTTTGTCTCAAAAGGATTCTAATTGAGGCCTGGTCCTTATAAGCTGTATATTTTTCTTAACAAAATTTGGTTAGATTTAACTAATAAGTTTTAAAAGCAGTAGTGGAATGGTAAGATGGATTTGCCTTCCCCGTAATAATACCAACAACTAACACAAAACATAACTAAACAAACATCTGTAATTTCTGCACATGAAATATTTTTTAAAAATTTTGATGTTGGTGTAGATAGTAATAATATGGAATACAAAACACCTATTTTTGGAATTTTTGTCTGTCTGTCTTTCTGCGTTCGCATCATGTAAAAACTGTTGGATGGATGTAAATAAAATTTTGTGTGGAGGTCTCTTAGAATCATGGTTCATATATGGAATAATTTTGTTTCATAAAAATATGTAATTTCCTAGAGAAAATAGAGAAATGTTGTTAGTGTAATGATACAAAACAATTGTCAGCGCATTTAAGTTTTATATATTAAAAATTTATAACACTGTTTACAGAAGTCTACAATAAATATTAACAATAACATATTTTACTGAATTCGAATCTTATGAAAATTGTAAATGACACGCGGAAAAAGTCGTCTGCGCTGCTAATTTAAAATAATCCTACTTAACTTTCTCTATTATTTTCTTTTCGTAGCTTGTTCCTGCCTGTTACATAAAAACCTGTTTTTAAGCAAAAATACAAAACGCATGCCATGCATATTTGTATGTTGAACATAGTTGTATTCATCCAAGTATTTGAAAGAGTTCGCAAATATTTTTTGAGTAGCTAAGGTCTGTGAATTTCCATCCTCTAGGTAGTAAGAAAGACGGAATAATGGTAAAATCAAATATATATCATTTGGGCATAACAGCCATCAAGGAGAATTCAGTTAAAAATTTACTAAAAATTTTAAAATATAAAGAGTAAACCAAAAATTATTTTATCGTTACGCACAAAAAGTTACACGACTACGAACAGTAAAAAACAGAACAATTTTATTACTGTTGACATAAGATTATGCAGTTTATTCAGCGTTCGTGCACAAAGTTTTTGATTAAACATTATTTTTTGCGAAAGATATGATTTATTCAAGAGTATATTCTAATTTGCTTAAATATATTCCAAAAAAACCAATAAACAGGACAACGCATTCTAACTTATAAGCAAATTCGGTTAAAAAATCTTTAAATGAATTTGAAATATTTAAATATATCTAATATATGATGTAAGTTTCAATCCAGGATAAATTAGAACTAGAGTATATCTCTGAATTAGTTTGAATCATATTGTAGACTTAGCTCAATCTGAGAATGTTCACTTGTTTCACTTGTTTGCACTTCAAATGACTAGTGATTATGAAAACAAAGCAAATGGATAATCATACTTCACTTTATCTGATTGCACCTACGAACATTATCATTATCGTACTGAAGACGCTAATATAGGATGTATTTCGAAATAGAATAAAAGTGCGCTCACTGAGCGCCGCTCAGATTAGTCAAATATTTGACCAAAAGAGCAAATTTCTTGCTTATATATGTTCAGTTTTTATTTTTATAAAGTTTGTGTGTAATCAAACATAAGATACTGTTAGATTAGTCAAATACTTATATGGCGGCGTTGATATATTGTTTTATTGTGGAAGTACTTTAACTGAATCAATGCCATTGTAAACAACTAAAATTAAGTTAGGTTACACAGGCTGCCGGTCCCATATGTAAGACTGACTCAGTTGGCTCCTAATGGTCCTCTTGTGATGGCCGATGGTGGAATAGAAGTAGATTTTCCAAAGCAGTACTAAGGTCAGTAGAGGACGATGCCGAAGCCTAAAAAAACTATCATATTTAACTACAATTCTGATTGTTACGGAAATAAATTTTTTGTGACCATTTTATATTAACATTACTGAATGTGTTTCGCTTTTCGATTTGTGTGAGATAAAGACCAAAGGAAATATTTCGTAAAAAACTTATAAAATCATATTATAACTCAATTAATTATATTATAAAAACAAAAAACTATATAAATATCTGACAGTATAATTAAGAAGTGAGATCTAAAAAAAGAATGTCGAATATAAATATTGTCTAAATTTTTCCATTTCAGTTAACTGTAATTTTCTTTAAAGCCCGATTAATTTCAAAATGCAGTATTCTTAAGTTATATTTTAAAACCGAAATGCCGCCAAACCGTTTTGCGAGTGCTATATTATATTTAATATTATTATTTATATGTATTTAGTATTATTATTTATATTTAATATTTTGCTAAATAATCTAATCCAGTTTTGCAAGGTTCTATCTTGTGTTGCATTAGGTCTCATTCATAAAAACGAGTAAATGCACTGAGTTGAGTCAGGTGAGCAATTGCTCGTAAGTCGAGTTCAATTAAACAGCAACAGCTTTTGTTCAATTTCATATACATAAAAATGAGTTCAAATCAATTGCAATTACTTGAGCAAAGGAGCTTCAAACATCTAATTGTTATTGAAGTGTAAATATGTCGTCAAGTGAAAGTGAAGTAGAATCAAATAATAAAACAGAAACTGACAACATTTCTAAATTTTTAGTAGAAAAAATAAAACAAAATAAATATTTTCTCGAAAAGAGTCAATTGCCAAGTATTGAAAATATAAAAAAACACACAATAGAAACATGTGCAAAAGAAATTAAACAAAAATTTGGCAAACATAATAAAAAAATAGCTAACATGAAATGTCGCAAAAAAATAAAATTGATTTTAATAAAACAGGCAACAAAAAAATTATTTTAAAAAACTGGAAAACTGATTTGTCACAATTGCTTTGTGCTAATTCTAATCCATCAACAAACTTCCAGGTAAGTGTACCTTAATCGAATTTAAATATTGTTGTTTATTTTGCTTTTCGTTTATATTTTTAAAGTTCATCTCTCTCTTGGAACCAGTGGTGTCAACTGCACATTTGATACATTAGAAAAGATATCAGCAACAACAACAACATCAGCAACAACAACAACATCAGCCACAACAGCAACATCAGTATCAAAAGCGCAAAGAAAACGCCGTTGCACTGATTATGATGACCAACCTGTATTTTTTTATTATTTTATTTTTCATTTTGTTATATGTTATTTATTTTTGAAGGTTAAGGAAACTGATGAGACAAGGGTGTTGAAACAAAGTATGTACTTTCTATAAAAATGCAGATTTTGCAAGATAAACTGTGGAAAGAAACTTGTATTTTGAATTTTATTAATAAGTAATGAATTAATATTTAATGACTAAAAGTGCATTACATTTATATTAATTTTACATGAAGAATTATGTTTTTATACATATATAATAAATATTATGGGTACTCGTTCAATTCTTAAATGCCTTTTATACCTCTTAAACTCTTAAACATTAAAATTTTTATATGAAATTTTTTTTAAGAGGTTAAGAGGTATTTAACCGATTAAACGTATACCCATATTATTTTTGTAAATAAAATAGTGAATTACATATATTGTATTTTTGTCTAAAAAAGTGAATTATATTTACGTTTATTATTTTTATAAACCAAGAGAAGTAAAATATTTTCAATTACATATGTATACTATGTTAATTATAAACTAATTAGATAATAAATTGGATGGTCATTTGGCTTCAACCTCTGAAACAATTGGACTTTGTTCGGCGTCATACCAAGGTCCTTATGCAAGATTCGTCTCAATGATGTCTCCGAAATGTTCAATTGTCGAGAATGGTGGTGAATTGATCTTGATGGCGCCTCACGCACACTTTCTGCCACAGCAGCAATATTCTCGGGCGTACGCACTGTTTTTGGCTTTTCATGCTTTGTTTTATCGATAAGGATGCCAGTTTCTTTCACTTTTTTCACAAGATAACGAACATACGGAGCTGACGGTGCTTCTCTTCTTCCAAAATACGTACGCAATTTTCGCACACATTCCACACCATGATTTTTAAAGTAATACCGCAATATTTCCCAGCGTTGTTCAAGCAAATACACAACAATATTCGTTCAGCGGAAGGGTAAAACTAATTAGCCGTCAAATAAGAAATGAGCTAAGTGTTACCATTCACGAAATAAGCACTAGTTGAAAAAAAAAAACGTAAGATGGCAGACCCTTTATATACTTTAAAGGGTCGAACATATATAATGTAAAAATAACAAACAGAATGATAAATTTAAATGTACCTTTTCCACATGTGTTGAAGGGTATATAAATGGAACGGCATTTTTCTTAGGAGAATTTGTGATTACCTATAATTTTGTCTACCATGAAATAATGTTTCACAATTATTTTTTTAAATTAGTTTTGAAAAGGCTAAAAACATTTTTCAATACACATCCACATAATTAACAGACAACAGAAATATACGAAACATAACTAAACAACAACAACAACATTTGTTTTGCCTATAAACCAAACAATACAATAAATGCAATATTAACAAAAATTAAGGCACCTATTAATAAACAACAACAAAGTAATATTGTTTACGAAATACCATCTAAGGGAATTGGGACAACAAAATGCAATTTAATATGTATAGGAACAACAAAAAGAACTTTGTCAACAAGAATAGCGGAGCATCAAGCGGACACAATAAAAAGAAAGGAGACAACTGCATTGGCACAGCACATACAAAAAACAGGTAACACAGCTGATTTTGATAAAGTTAAAATATTGGTTTTTCATGTTCAATGTAATTTAATTTAATACCGTTTTCAAATTGCAACTTGAAAAATATTAATTTTAATGAATTAATTAATTATTGTATATACTTTGATTATAGTGTATTAATGTTTTTATATTTCATAATTTAATTTAATAAAATTTTAGACAGATTTTAGAGAAAGTCGACAAACAATCGACGAAATGTCGTGTAAAAACGTAATTAAATTGTTTTAATTACTTTAAAAATCTATAGGCCTAAGTAGCTTAATGGAAAAATACCTTTAATATATTCAGTTATATTTTCACTCATGGTTCGTAGTTTATCTTTGCCCTTAAACAAAATTATTCAATAATTGTTAGCAGCAGACAAGTTGAACATAAATTAATAGAAGCAATTTCTATCAATGTAGAATTTTACTTCTTTAGCCTTATTAAGTAAAAGTTAATCTTACTTTAAGAATTGCTAGAAAAATTTTAATATTTTAAGCCAATTTTGTTTAAATTTATTCCCGTAAGCAGCATTGTATAAAATTTCGGAAAAGGAATTAGAGATTTAAGAAAAATAATATAGAATTTAATTTATTCTTTTAGATATTTCAAACGATCTATTGTCAGTAAATATTTAGGGGCTAATAATAATAGTTTTTATTTTTGTCTTTGTTCAAATACCAGTTAACTTCAATGTAAATTTTATGAATTTTTTTTTTCATTCAGAGAAACGCCGGAACATTGGTCCATAATAACCGGATTGCACAAAAGAAGGAAGAAATACATTAAAATCTTTTACGAGGAAGAATAATTTATCAACCCCCATTTTTCGTTGGAATATTAATTGTAAACAAGGTTAGTAAATTGGTTTAAAAAGTGAATTTTTAAGAAAAGTAAAAAAAAAAAACATAAGTATATGTACATATACATACATACTTACGTGTTGTGCATTGAAAAAACTAAGTTTGGTTATAAAGAAATAAATAAAAATAAATAGATCAGTACCGTCAGGGACTAATGTGAAATAAAAGTGCCAATTTGGGTACTCTTGTATTTGAGTGCATTTCGTGGAATAGTTTGTTTATACAAAAAATAATTATCTTGATTAAAATTGTAGTAAATAAATAAAAAATTTTATTCACAAATTAATTATACCAAAAATTATTAAATAAAAAAGTGCCGAATATAAGACATAAATAGTTGTATGGGTATAAATATATGAAAAAAATAACCATACAATAACCTTTGTTAAAAACCAATGCACGTAATTGGTTAATTAATTTGTGAGTGTTTTTACTGCAATTGTTAGATTTGTTTTTACATATATGCTACCTTTAGCACCTGGATGTCATCGAAGTTAAATTATTTCGTAATTTTAAATTCGGCAAATTTTTGCGTAATTTCCTACGAGATGTATTCTTTTTTTGTGCCCCTATTTATAAGTGGTCACCCTACGGTCGGTCGATTCGACATATATAAAGTTAGTCGTTTCAGTTTTATCTGATTATTTGGGTTTTTTTTCTTTTATTATTTTATAAAAATGTCAAATACTATTGAAACTTTTGTTCGCGCTTCAGATGAAATACTTAAATTTCAGGAGAATTTTAACAAAATTCGTGACGAAGATTATCACGTTTACACTAAAGAGGTTTTGACTAATGAATTGAAATCATTGTGGGCAAAAGTCAAAAGTGCATATGAAGACTGTGTCGAATACTTCGAATCGTCAAAGAAAGTAAAACCAGAGGTTCTCGAAGTAACTGAAGGAAAATACCAGAGCACTCTCACTACTTACGCTTGTTGTATAAAAACAATGAGATTAAAATGTGATGAGTTTGGGGCTAATTCGGAACCAAAAGCTCTGTTTTGTAACAAAAATGATCCGTCATCGGATAAATTTTGTCATAATCTGCCACTTCCACCATGCGATACAGATATCCTTAATGGTGATTATTTGTATATAAATAATACACGGCTGAGTAATATAGAACGACTATGCTATTTAATTAAAACAACCGGTAAAGAAGCTAAGGAAATTGTTTCAAAGTGTCCGCTTACAAACTCTGGTTTTGATGTGGCATGGAAGTTGCTTGTTGTATTATATGTCCAAATCAATCACATCTGCTCCGATTTGATCGTCGATTTAAGAAAATGTCTGTATCTGAGCGTTTTTCTACTGTTAAAAAACCTTATTGCTGCATAAACTACCTATTAAGATCCCATGAGGTCAAAGATTGTAAGAGCGAACATATCTGTTTTATTTGTAATCGAAGACACCATGCTTTACGCCGCAGTTCGCCTACTGAGAATATGGTGACTAATAATTTGAACCAAAGGTCAATGGTGAATACTGCAACTGTAGAACAGGAGATGCCTTCGACTTCGGCCGTCGCTTAGGTTAACTCAAATCGACAAGTTTTTCACATTTCACAGAATTCGTCTGTTTTATTAGGAATGCCATGGTTTTTATTGTTTGTCATGATACTACGTATCCGGCGAGGGCCTTAATTAACCCTGCATTCAGAAGCTTCGTTTATTTCGGAACGCTTGCGAATTCAGTTACGGCTTACGTCAGATTCTACGAATTTTAAGAGTTTTAAGAAGAATTAGAATTTTAAGAAGTTTTTTCAAGCTACAGAAAACTTTGTACGATTCGAGTAGGATCGTCCCTCGACTATTAGAAATGAACTAGCTAATATACAGTTAGCGTATATGAAATTTTACAAAAGCAGGCCAGTTGATATTTTGCTTGGTGCCGATTTATACTCAAAAATAATTCTTGGTGAAGTTCGCAGAAATGTTTGTGGGTCTCTTATGGCTCAGAAAACTGTCTTTGGATGGATTCTGACTGGTCTCATTGGTGTTTCAGTTAATGATTCTATTAACGTTTTTTCGACTGCTGTTACCTTTACTGATGACGATAGTTTGAACCAAAATCTTTTGAGATTTTGGGAAATAGAAAAGACTCAAAGAAGAAAAATTATGTCTCCTTCAGATAAATTTTGTGAGGAGATTTATCAAAACACCCATAGCTACAGGTAGATATATTGTTTCGTTACCTTTCAAACCAGAATTTCCTCGTGAAATTAATTTTTAAATATCAAGGTCCAGCGTTGTGAAAGAATTTATCAGAATAGAAGCTTCCCTTTCTCGTAAGCCGGAAGTGACAATCATGTATGATGATGTCTTGAACGATTATTTAGAATTAGGCCACCTGAAACCGACTAAAGTTAGCTACGACGCTGTCACAAATTCTTGCTATTTGCCACATCATCCAGTAATTTAACTGGGGAGAAAAACGACAAAATTAAGAGTCGTTTTTATTGCGTCAAACAAAACATCCAATGTCAACAGTTTAAATGATTATCTTTTTGTAGGGCCTACACTTCAGGCTGATCTGGTAAATTTAATTTTACGCTGGCGAACATACGAGTTTGTATTTAACTGGAATATTTCGAAAATGTATATGCAAATTTGTGTTCATTCATGCCGTATGGCATTTCAGAGGATTCTTTATAGATCGTCCACTTACGATCAGATAACGGACTATGAACTGCAAACGGTAACGTTTGGGATAAATTTTGCCCCTTATTTGGCAATTAGAACTTTATTGCAATTGGCTTATTATTGCGAAGAAGAATTTCCCTTGGCTTCAGAGATTTTGAGGAGAGCACACGATATTTGTAGTGCTTTGTTGGCCAGAGATAAGTTGAAGAATGCGTTGTTATCAGCTGGCTTCGAATTAGGAAAATGGTCAGCTAATTAAAAATCGATTTTGAATAAATTGCCTCCAAATCATTTAGTGGATGCAAAAGTTTTGTCATTCGAAGAGGTTAGTTATTCAAAAACTTTGGGGATTTTTTGGAATGCCCAATTAGTTTAATTTTTTTTCAAAGTCAGGAGGGTAATTTATATTCGAAGTAAAACACCAAATGGAGGTACAAATGTTCATTTGTTATCCTCTAAAACAAAGGTCTCACCTCTTAAATCTGTTTCATTACCCCGTCTGTAGGTGTGCGGAGCGGTCTTGGCATCGGAATTATTGAAGGGTATCCCTAGCGAAGTTGAGATTACGATCGGACGTGTTTATTGTTGGGCAGATTCAACAATTGTATTGGCTTGGCTACGAACACCACCTTGTAGGTGGACCTCTTTTGTTGCTAATATGGTTTGTCGTATTCAGGAAAATACTGGAAATCATAATTGGTTTCACGTTTGCTCAGAAGACAATCCTGCTGATCTGGGCAGTCAGGGGGTGAACCCATTCACCTTAACGCAAAGTGAACTGTGGTGGCACGGGTCAACTTGGTTGAGGCAGAAAAAGGAACATTGGCATGTACACACCCTGTCAAATATCGATATTGACATGGAAAGTCGAAAGGTAAAGGTTCATGCTTCCTTTTTTTACGAAATTTGAGGACATTTAAATAGATTTTCTTCCTTAGACAAGGCCATGAGTGTTATTGCTTACATATTTCGTTTTTTCCATTCTACGCACTTGGCTCATAAAGTTCGCTTCAAATATAAAAACCGTTTAGTGTCTAGTGATGAAATCAACATGGTAAAGGTACGATTGGCTGTGGTTGCTCAGAACGTCTTTTATGCCGATGAATATAAATGTCTTGTAGATAAAATGCCATTGGAATGAAAGAGTTCCTTAATACCCCTAAATCCCTTTCTTGATGCACAGGGAGTGATGAGACTAACTGCTCGACCAATAAAATCACCTTCGCTAATATATCGTGAACAGTATCCGACTATTTTGCCTTATAGATACCGGTTCACGAGGTTAATGGCGGAATTTATAAATTTGCTTACGATTCATGGATGGAATTAATCAATGTTGTGAATCTACCGATGTGGGTATTGGGTACCTCAATTACGAACATTGGTCCACTTTAGTATTCGTCGATGCAAACGTTGTTTAGTTGATAGATAACGATCGTGCAGTCAAATAATGGCTACTCTTTCCCATGAATGTACCACTTTATATATACCATTTACGACAACAGGCGTTGATTTTGCTGGACCATTTGATGTGAAAACTTATAATGGTAGATGGTGTAAGATTACGAAAGGGTATATTTGTATTTTTGTCTGCTTTTCTGCGAAAGCGATACACCTAGAAACTGCGTCCGATTTATCTACTGACAGATTTTTAGCGGCTTTCAATCGTTTTATTGTTAGAAGAGGATGTATTCATATTTTCAGACAATGGTACAAATTTCGTTGGCGCGTCGAATGGGATTTCAGGAGAATTTAAAACTTTCCTCAAGGAATGTCAAGCTAGAATGTGTTCCACTCTTAGCCATAAAGGTGAAACATGGCGATTTATACCGGCTGTTGCCCCTCAGATGGGTGGTCTTTGGGAAGCCGGTGGGCGAAGTTTCGAGCTTCATTTCAGAAAAGAGGTGCAATTTTGTTCCTTAACCTTTGAAGAATTTACTACGATTTTGACTAAAATAGAAGCTTGTCAAAATTCTAGCTAGCCAGTTGCTCTGACACCTGGACATTTCTTGATTGGATCGGCTATACTGGCTTCACCAGAACCGACAATTTATGATAGTGCGATTGGTACAGTTAATCGATATCGCAAGTTGAAAGCTTTGTAAAAGATGGAAGGAAGAATATCTCGTAGGTCTACACAAACGTTATAAATGGCAACATCCCCAAAGGGAGGTTTTGGTAAACGATTTAGACGTAGTAAAAAATGAGCAGTTACCTGCAACTTCGTGGAAATAAGGCGTAATAGTTAAAATATATACTGGTACTGACAGTCAAGTTCGCGTTGCCGATATTCGTACTCAAAACGGTATAATCAATCGTCCTATAACCAAACTTGTTATTTTGAGTGCAACTTGCAAGCATTGCAAACAAAACCACAATTCTTTGCTTCACGAGCATAAAACAACTATAACAGGACGAAAAAATTGTGTCAAACCGTCGTCTGTAGTTTATATCCAATTTCGCGAAGCCGTAACCTTTTCGTCTACGCTTCGGTTAAATTTCCTTTACGGACGTTCGCGTATACCGTTACGTGCGGGTTTAGATGCTTGCTGTTAATATAGCTATATTTGTAAAGATTTAGCCAATAAGCTTAGAATACCGGTATTTTAAGTTAATAGTGATCAATATTGTCGGATTAAACTTGGATCGATTTATGATACGTCCCAACGAATTTTTGTCACGGCACGCTTGAAATGAATGGTGTTAAAACGCCGCCCGTATCCGTTAATTCCATTTTGTAACCGTTCCAGGGCCTCCAACAACCTGACCTGAATTTTCATCACTCGGGCAGTGTTGCGTATGTGTTGGGTCCTGAAGTAATGTCACTAATAATAAAAGGCAGAACTCAGAGCAGTCCAGGACTTCCGCTAGCCCAGTACACGGTACTTGAATTGGTTATCTTGGGTGTTTCAACGTATTTTAATTTATTTCTAAATTGGTCATTGACCGCAATAGGGGCCCATCATGGCTCATTAATTTGTAATAAAGCAACAGGGGTCCTTCATGACCCACTAAGTTCGATGTATGAACAAAATTAGTTTATTTCCTACAGTCCACAGGAGTCCGTAATGACTCAATAATAATAAAATATATATAGATAATCAACAGAAGTCCTTACTGGCTCATCTTATTTATTAAAAGCTTATTTAGTTGCAACACTATTACTGTTGCAAGGTGGCCGGCAATGTTTAAAAATCAGTTAACTTCAGTGTAAATTTTATAATTATTTTTCGGAGTATTTTAAAGTCAATTGAGACTACCTTTAATTTGCACCCTTGTTGGAAATCTTCTTTTTTGTACTTTCAACGAGTAAGCCGATAACGGTTTTTAAATGTTGTTTGCCACTTTTCACTTAATTATAAGATTCTGGTGAGTTTAAAACTTACTTGCTTTTGGAACTTGTCTTATCGCTACTCAAAAGGTAACCACTTTTTAATACATAAATAAAGAACTATAAATCCGTTATTTATATTGAAAGTTCTTGAGTTTTTATTTTTATGATTTTTTTCCATCGGATATACGCCGAAACAGTCTTCCTTAAAAATAAGAAAAATATTTCTTTATATTCCTAGCTAATATAATAAATAAAAGATGACCTGATCGGACAGTAAAATAAAACTGTTTGAAACAAGGTTTGTACAAGTATGCATACGCTCGCTCTTTATACACATCACAGATGAAAAGGGTATATAAACTTATCACTTCATTTTTCAGTAATTTTTCAATATTTGAAAATGTTCTCAAAATTAGATTTTCAATTTCTTGCTTGCTGTATTTACGTTAATATGACCCAGTTGGCCGATTAAAACTGATATATAAATGTTTTGAAGCCAGGACAAACAGTTTTTTAATTAATTTAATCCATAAGAGAATATCAGGATTAACTAAAATTTCTCAAAAAAAAAAAAAAAAAAAAAAAAAATACTTTATTTCGCAAAGGTAAAGGTCCAGAATTAAGAAACTTTTTAAATCAAATTTTCTCGACAAGTAATCAGAACTAAATAAGCTTTTAAAACAATATAACCACTTTCTACTATTCGTTGCTACCTTTGAAAAAAAAACATCAAAAAATTGTAGCAAATTTTTCATCACAAGAAATTAAAAAAATCAAACTTAAAAAATTTTTTAATATTTTTTTTAGTTTTTGCCTTTAAGACCAACATGCAGACAAAAAAATAAAATATGTATAATTGAAAACTTTAAAATACGATTTTTCCCTCGAATTTAATTTGCTACACATGCGAGGTGTACAATTTAAAGCAAGGTACCATCTCCCTTAGCAATATAAAATTCCAATATAAAACTTTACTAAAATGTTTATTATAGGCGCCTGAAGTTTTAACTAAATTGTGCTACCAATTGCCGAATTACAAAACTATTTTCATTTCATTGTGCTTAGGTGTGTGGCGCAATTATTGAAAATAGGTACATGACGAGCAAGTTGTCTGAAGACAATTTTAATGAATGTTAATCCTTCATAATTGCTTTAGGAATACCACTTATGCTGTATGAGTATCTTTTGAGTAACAAACATGTATTGTGTAATTACTGGCAATGATTTTCAGAATAAAGAGTTGGACCATGTTGCGCTGGCGTATGGGTATCTACCCAGCAAAAAATTAGACATTACCTTAAAAAGTACTTGCCATATAATGACTTACTTTTGTGATTTCCACATTTTGTTACTCGCTTTAAGTTAAAAAAGAACACCTTAAAGTACGTACTAATAGTTATTGGTATTTCCCGCAATAGTCAATGTAATCAATTCTCAGTAACTGATTATAAAGGTCTCATGCTTTGTTTAAATCATTAGGTTGATAAAATCATTGGGAAGTCCTTCCGCCGAAAATGCTTAATTTCACACTCGCTGGGTAAGTACTTTCAAGCTTTGATAATATATTCTTATTTCCATTTCCACTATCTTAATTTTATATACTATATAACATAGTTTTTCAAAATGTTCATTTGTAAAGAAATTTTGCAGTAGAAAGCAGACTACATAATCATTGTCAACAACGTTTTAACATATTAAATTAAAAGTTTTGTAGATCAATTGTCAACCCAGATAACATATACACTTTCATGCATTGCGCATGGTAAAAGAGACGTGGGTCTCGTTTGTTACGTCAACCCATTTAGTGTTGTCAGCATTTTATGGCTTACATTTATGTGTATTGTGTGAATACTGCCGTTTACGCTGTAAGTTTACATTTACAAAGATAAAAGATGATCATCAAAATGTTTGCAGGGAAAACTGCAAGCTTTTTGAAAATCTTTAAACTTATGTTACCTAATAAAAAAAAAGATATATTCATTAGTTAAATATCAAAAAATAAGCTTAAAAAAATATTCTTTAAATGAAGTTACAAGAATTAACAGAAAAGGTTTTCTATATATTTTGCTATTTTGAATTGAATTAATTACTCATAAGTGAATGCTTAAGAAAATCTAAATTTTGTAGTAAAGATAAGTGCAAAACCAATTAAAGCCAAAAATAAAATTTAAAAATCACTCTAAACCGTTCGGCGTATTCCTTAAATGGATGACTGTTTGCCCGTTTTCGAGAAGCTGTCGATTACAACTGAGCGATGTTTTAGGTACAACACAATTTATTCTGCAGATCTTCGAGATCTCTACTAAAAACAAGAGTGTAAAAAATAGTGGCAATCACTCTTTTTAGCTTAAAAACACTATAACAGACCAAAGGAAAGGAGGAAACAGCTATATATATCACTTACATCAGAACAGTTTTATCTCATTAAAAATATATAAAAGAATCTGATTATTTTGCATGACCTATTAATAGAAGCCTTAACAGTTTTGAATCAGCAGTTCTCTAAGAAAAACCATGAGTTAGGTGAAACTAAATAAAAATAGTTTTTTTTTTAATTTAAATATCATGCATCTCCCGGAGCGTTATTTTGCAACATAGAATATTTTAATTGTTACCATGTTATGAAAGCCAGAAAAGTATCATACAAAGGTAGACTCATGTTGACCAACAAATTATTTGAACGAATGTTTAAAAATTGAGACAATATTAATAACTAAATGGAAACTTACTTGAGAAGGCAACAAAGCACTACTAAATAATATACAGATTAGCAGATGTAATAACAGACAACCTTTAAGGAAAAAGAAATAATGCTTCTCATCGATCTATTATTTAAATTAAAATACACTTTGTGCAAGAACTGATTTGATCTATTAGGCATATATTTTACTAGTTAAAGTTTAAGAACGATACTTTTTTAGCGCTTCCTAATCGATGGAAGCAGGAGTTTCCCGAGTCCACATATCGACTTTTGCTGACGACAAAACTTTTTTTAGTATTCAGGAAAGTCCATACGTATCACTCAGATATACCTGACCATGTATAGCATTCGAAAAATAGATGAATGAATGAAGAAAAAAGGTATGTTAACAAAATGTAAGTAACCAAATAATACTTCAACTCTCAAATATTGAGTATCTTAATAGGAAATGAATATGCAAAAACAATAATTAGAAGCGAAGCTGACGCAGATTAAATTAAATGATATACAGCTGATCAAGATCATTAGAACAAACTTTAAACTAAGCGCAGAATTTAAACTTTTGACATATAAAGCACTTTTCACAGATATATACGGAAATCAGTTATGGGACACTCCCTGTGCTTCAAATTAAGAAAAAATAAAAACCGCCATATAAAATTTTACCAATAATCACAACACCCTCTGATATGTAAAAAAATAGAACCTCCACAGGGAAAGTTGAAATCGTTAAAAATCCAACATTATTTGCAATAGTTGTAACATGCAGTAATTAAAAAAAAATTTAATTTTTTATTACAAGTCCGCAATATTTACCTAAGAAAAACAACATAATCGTTGTGGTTCCTCTACTATGATATATATTATTCTTCGTCTTAAGTGTGTACAATTAGATTTAAGACATGAATTTTAAATTGTAATCAAGTTCATTTGTTTTAATCTTAATTCACGGTATTAAGCTTTTTTGTCTATATTTTTATACAGCTGATTGTTTTAAATCAACGTGTTTCGTTTTCAAAATTTTGTGTAAAAAAGTATGTAAATTTACTTATGACTCTGACGTAAATCAAATATATATTAACGAAGAATTATTATTACTGAGCTCCGTCTTAACCCTGAATAAGGTGTTGTACGTTTTCTCGTTTAGATGGCTATAAAAATGTAAGTAAAAACATATTTGAAGAAAGAAATCTATGAAAACCAAAAATATTCAAGTTTTTTGATTTTAATGTTTTGTCTGCAGCTGTTAAAAAAGGAGGTGCAATGTTAAGGCCTAAGCTTCTTGTGTATAAAGATTATTACGAATTTTCATCTTCATAACAGTACATTATAAGGTTGCGAAAGAGTATCAACATAATCTCAATATGCCGGATTTTTTTGCAAATGGCATCAAATGTTATTATGCTTTGACAGTCATCTACCTTTATAATATAGAGAGGGCAAATTTATTTACAATAAGAAATAGAGTAATACACACCTGAACAACGTGAAATTAATAATTTAACTTACTTGAAAAATTTTAAGTTCGTAAAAATTCAGTTTAATTTTTTATGAGTGCAAGTCCACATCGCACATTGGTTGAAATTCATATAACGAGCGGCAAAATCTAGAAGAAATTGTCGAAGGACAATGAAACTTTTTGCATAGACATGTATTATTAAATCAAGAAAAAAATGTAAAAATCAAAATGATCCGCCAACTTTTACCATACAAAGTGAAATTAAAATTTTGACCTATGTCGTTGTTTTCAGTCACATAGCATTTTAAAATAATCATAATCATTTGATTGAAATTTGATAAATATCCGCCCACTTTTACGCACACTTCCCATACAATTTGTATTGAAAAAGTGGCATAACTCCCTTGATTTTTAATGTATGACTCAATTTTCACAAAAAACAAATATTTTAATTGTAGAATAGACTCCTGAACATATATTCTTGATCCGCCTAATTTAACGCCCATTTCTTATAGAAAAAAAACATGAAAAAGTAATTTAAGCATAGTCTTCTAAGAAATTTAATCATTATTATCGTACTCCAGTTTTTTATTGGCGAAATTAATTTATAAATGGGTCTGAAAATAATAAGGGAATACTCATTATGTTTTCATTAGTAGCTACACGTCCAATTTTTCGCAAATGATGTATTTTATAGGCTCTATTGCCTATATAACAATGTACAAATTAAAAATTAGATCACTGAATAAGGGCCTTTAGATAGAGACATATCTATCGGCAGAATAGCTTCTGATATAATTTTGCTACCCTCCACCAGAATCTTACTCACAATTACAGGCATGTAGTACCAGCCAGAGAGATCGACAAACAACTTGGAAGTATTCATTCAATATATAGGAAATTTGTTAGTGTTGATCGCTAAATTACAGTTTATTGCAGCCAAAATAATTTTATATCTAAGTATTAACTCTTATTTTATGTCAACTACGTCTGCAGTTTTGGCCGGTTTATTGAAAAACCTTCTTGCCATATTGCCATCGTTTGCTGGGCTCATACCTTGCTTCTCTGCGTCCACATTTATGCCCAGTGTTTACTTCAATCTCTTCTAAATTTCATTATGTAATTATTTTAAATAGTAAAGAATTATGGCAACAAAAACATGCCTGAACGAAAATTCACATTTTGTTATTTTACCACCTTAAAGTTTTTATTTTTTTTTTGTGGAAAGGAGCAGGTAGGAGCAGCTAAATTTTATTTTAAATTTTAGCTGAGACTTCAGGCTGTAGTTTAACATTTTTCCTTAAACAGCGCTTCACAGCGCTAAAAAGATGCAGTCCACTGAAGTTGAAGAACATTGAAATTGATGTTGTTTATATTTTGTTCTACGAAATTTTTTATATTGCACTTTTTCCAATTTTTTTAACGCAAGTCTCATCTCTGACAATTTTCATTAGCAAAAATATACAACAAAGTAAGATAATACGTTGACTGTGATTGTACCAAAAGATTGATTATACAGTTAATTAACATGTCATTTTAAACAAGCGAACATATACGAACTTCGAGCGAGGCTGTCCAAACAAATAATAAAAAGATATAAAAACAAATATCTGACAAATAAATACCAAAAAATTATCTAAATCGGCGATCATGAAAAAAAATGAATTTCGGCTATTCTTCAACCAATGTGCGTCGGCTCTGAAGGTAGGATTTTGACCGAAAGAATGTATTTAACCTATATTTTTAGCGTATGGACCATCCAATTTTTTATATTACAGGGTGTGTTTTCAAAATTAATACACAAACGTAAAGTAAACGATTCTTGCTTTATTAAGATTTGTTTAGGAACTCACTTGTATATAATGTTACATGATCCAAAATTTTGTGGCAAAACCTATTCAAATAATAAATAAAATAAAGTCATAATTCAAAATAAAATTACACATTTATGGCCTCTTTATACAATCATTCATTTTCTTGCGTGTTGTACTGTTGTAGTAGTTGATAGTATTATCAAGAAAGGTTTAATGTTATATTTTGTTGATATTTACCAACACACATCTTTGTGGGTTGCTTTTTGGAAGCCGTCCAAAGTAATAAAAGTCATCATCAGAAGAAGAATGCCTGTCTTTCTATCCGGTAAATATTTATTATGCGTAAAATATCAGTTTGGGTGTTTAAAATAAAAAACAATAAATTACCATAAAATGTTGATGTCATTTACACATTGATGCTGTGTATATGTCTACATTTGTGCGTAAGTTATGTTGTCTTTGTCTGCTGCTGCTGTAGATAACAACAATAATAGTAAAGTTTATAAAGGGCAAAATCAACAGGCAAACGATATCATGTCAACAACTATGTTATTTTATTTCAAAAACTGTCGGCTGCAAGTTTTAATAACTTTTTGCATTAAATGTATGTGACCTCAGAATCCAAAAGATTCAACTTTATTTCGTGTAGATTTACACCTTTACTGAAGTTAATTTAAAAAAAACTTAATTCACAAAAAGGATTTAATTTTAAAAAGTAAATTGCTTTACAAATTTGATAGAAAAGAACTGTGACGGTATTATGATTTAAATTTGACAAACGTGTATATATCTGAAATACAAATGAGTGACTCTGATCTGGAGTTCGTAAAAGTCTTGTAAAAAGTAATATTTCTGTTATGAAAAGTTTAGGTTTGAATTATTCTTAATATTTATTTTACCCATAATATTTTGGGTTATATAGCAAAATAATTATAACCCCATTATATTTTTATTTTGAGAATTTATTAACCGTTAAAATTTCATTTTTGGAGTTTTTAAGAGCCCGTTTATAATTGTACAAAAACCGAACTTCGATAATTAGAGAAAGTGTTTAACGTGCAGTTGTATTGGTGATTTCATAATGAAGACAATCTCTGCCTTACAATTACAATAAATAAAAACTTATATTTTCTTTATCTCTTGGGTTATTTGATACATAAACAGTGAATTTTTAATAATTAATTTAGGGAATTTTTCATTGCATGGAATAAGCTGTTCTTATGAAATTTCTGAAATTAAAAAAAAAATTTATTGCAAGAAATATGTATACTTTATGGTTATTGGTAAATATTCAATGTGGTTGTGAACAATACTGATTGAGATTTCATATGTTTTGCTCTCTTTGTTGAGAGTTTCTTTTGGGTTTGTGTTGTAAATGTGTATCCATGCGTTTTTCAATGGAAGTATTTTAGCAGAGATTGCATGTAATAAAAATAATAAGTTAATAAAAAAGCAAAGACTGCAGGATTGCTGTTCCAAATGGTATCATTAGAGAAAAATTCATAATTTTTTTTTAGTTGTAGAAATTCAGGGATTAACTCTTGAATATAATAAAAATATTTTTGGAATATTCAGATTGATGGTTTCTCATTTTGAGTATGTTCTCCATTACCACAAGATACGGTTTGGATCCCGTGAAATTTTTAAATCAACATTTACTAATGATCCCATTTGTACATAAGGAAATTGTCCGTCTCTGCGGTCCACTTATATATACCAAAGCAAAACTAATCATAAAATACTGAAAAAAAACGAACTTAGCGCTAGAATCCAGGGTGTCCCATTAACCCACTGATGTATTCTATACTCCCTGCAGCCATTAGCCGCGGACGTTTTACAAACATGAAAAATTAGACACTTACAGAATGCATGCAGCATTTTCTGAATAACTATATCCGTCAAAACGTTTTGTTATTTAATACATCGCCATAGCAATTTTGTTGATTTACTTAAAAACACTACTAGTTTCAACAGGCTTTTTTTAAATTTCTTGTCGCAAGCTGAAATTGTTGCTGTAGGTTCTTCTAAATATCATGAATACATAAACAGTAAAAATAAAGTTTGTTTCAACAAAGGACAATTCTTTCGGTAATAAGATCGAATTGCATACGGAAGCATAAAAATTGACTTAAAAATATGGATGACTTTATCTAAGATGAGGTGCGGTTTTAGCTGGCAGATGCTACGTGTCATACGGCGACGACCTACATTACCTTTTTTGATTTGGTCTATGGCTAAAAAAATAATTTTTTTGTTTAAAAATATAACTTATCTTATAAAGAAAAATACAGTTTCGCTTATATCCAAGTATTTTCGAGAATTTAATATGGCGATGCCTTGCAAGACTGCTTTTGGTTTTCAAAAAGCTCACGCGCTTCATGTGACTTTTTTTCATAAAGAATATTTCGTTATCATTGTAATCTTACATTCTAGATAAGGTTAGAATAAAATAATTTTGTTTCCACAATCAAGAAGAATAATTTTCAGAGCGGCCCTGTATGTGAAAAATAAGGCGTCTTGGAAGTAACATTTACTGCTTTCATTTTTGATGTGCAATCTATGTCACACAATTAAGTGCACACAGATTTTGTTGTTATATGCTTTTTTACATCACATCCATGCACTTGTTTAAAGTTATTGAATTTTAAAGATTCGACAACACGGCATATTCCTAGTACTAAGCGAAACAAATATATATTTAAGCAGATTAAGAGCTTGTGTTACGTTCATATATCGATCATGATTACTTTTAAAAATGTTTTTATTTGTTGCAAATAAGAGGTCATATATTTCAAAATTACTAAGCCGATTTAAATAAGACAGTGCACTAAGGCTCATCAGTACTTAAAAATCGATAAAAGAATAAGCAAAGTAGAGAGAAAAACAAAGCAGAGAAAAAACTTTTCTTTTCCTATTTATATACACCGATAGATAATTAATATTTATATAAGCCTAATCAACAAAGACCTATTAGAGTGTAATTACTGCTTTATTTAAGCGAATAATTTAAATTTCAAACAAATAGATTTTTATGCAGACAAGAAGAAAAACTACTTAATCCACCCAATCTGTGTAGAAATTTGCAGTCTTTGATCGTTTAATGTTATCAACAAGAAATTTCTGTTATACTGTTGAAAAAATTCACAGAATTTATTTCATTGGAATAAAAATCTTGCAAAAAAAATCGACTTCAAAACAGACAAACTTAAAATCATATCAGGGTTTTATTATGTATGACTTTTATTCCTGAGGATATTCCTTAATTCCTTCGGGATTGTATCATGAAACTGTGTGACATCATTCGACACATAAAAAAAGAGATTTCTACTGCTTAACGCACATAAAAGTTTTGATTTAATTCCAATTGTCTTTCTACAATTGTTTAATCATTTGGCCATATTCGCAAAAATTATGAAACCTATTAATTTATAATTTTAAATATTTATAGTTCTTAATATACTAGAAAAAATGGCGGACATTCTGTCTAATTTTCAAGTGTTTGTATTAAACGGTACGAATGATAGAGCCACATAAGTCAAATTAAATCAATAACACCCTTTAATTTTCAAATTAAACTTTTATACATTAACATCGGCTAAATAATTATATTTCGTATTATACTAGACAAAGTATTTGACATTCTGTCAATTTTTAACGATCCTACTATAACGGTCAAAGCAATTGACATTCTATTTAATTTGCAAGCTATTGTCTAATTTACGTCACCTATGGGGACACCCTTTAATTGTTAGATTTAGTTTTGTATTAATTTTTGTAATTAGGAGATATAGTCACACGCAGTTTTTTCTAATTTTAAAATGGTGCCTTACATTACATTTAAATTAGATGATCCCTTAGACAAAATGATAAACGTTAACAATGATCAGGAGTTTTTGGCCACTATAGATAATACCCAGTTAGATCAGGTTAATTAAGAGACGTTGAATTCACAAAGTTGGCCTATGAATGTTTGGGTTTTTTTTGCGTCTTACTTTATTGGAGTAACTATAAATTCCCAATCTTCGGAGTTTGAAAGAGTTTTGTGAAAAAAAGGGAATCTCCAATTTAATGAAAATCAAGTACAATTATGAGGAGATAGAAGGCTGCCGGATAATATAAAATGTTTAGAGATTACCTATAAAGTTTGGTGTTTCTTGTGTCCAGAGACTTTGGGGGAAGATATAGTTAAAGAGTCTATGAAATATTCTGGAATATATCAAATTAATTTAACCATAATGAACTTGCGTAAATTTATTGGAATACTCTTCTATATGACTTATTATAAGCTTCCAAACTCACGAGACTATTGGTCTGAGAAAAATCACAGTTGTGTTGATGAAATAAAAAGCAAATTGAGTAGAAGAAGTTTCGAAAAAAAGAAAAGTCCTGCTCAGAATGACCCTAAACGTGACAGGCTTTTTCTAATTAGGCCATTAATTGAGACTCTCAACAAAACTTTTGGGACTGTTCCATATTTAAGAAGGTTATGTGTTGACGAGTAAATGTGCTTCACTAAAATTGGAAGCCATATGAGGCAATACTTGCCTAATAAACCTAAAAAATGGGGTTTTAAGCTTTATGTAATGTATAATACAATGGGATATACATACAAATTTTAGATACATATATAGTGGAGGAGAACCGGACCTTCAATACTCTGCAAACATAGTTGTTCGCCTGCTTTATGAAGTGCCTCGATTCAAAAACCAGATAGTGTTCTTTGACAATTTCTATACAACTAAACCGTTGTTAGTTTATTTACGCACACAAGGTATACTTGCTGTAGGAACCATTCGACGAAATAGAATTAGGAAATGTAATCTCCCTGATGAGAAAGTAATTATGAGATTTGAACGTGGAACGAGTCAGGAATTTATTTTTAATATATATTTTGTCATGGAAAGACAATCGAATTGTTAACCTTGTTTCGACATGCGTCGGTACCAAACATATACTGGATAATAGAAATATAGAGGAGCAAACACTAACAATAAAGCGATCTTAAAAAAAGAATCAAATCGTAAAGGAATAAAGCCGTCATATAGGCTGAGTTAATTTGATGGACAGTTCAATGAGCCGCCACAAAATATCCAATAAATGTAAAAAGTGGACTAACTGAATATTTTATCATCTTCATGATATGACATGTGTAAATGCCTGGATACTATATAAAAGAATTACCAAAGATCATCAAAGATTAGGTAATGCGATTAATAGCAGATTCTTTGTTTTCCTATACTGCCATAGCTCCCTCTCAGCGTGGCCGTCTGTTCCTGGAAAAACAAATTGAAAAAAAACGTCGTAAGATAAATGCTAAGTCAGCGTCGCCAAAGGACAGCAGACTAGATATGTTAGATCACTGGACTAAGATGAATAAAAAAGGAAGATGCAAGTTACCAAACTGTTCTGAACAAACAAGGATGTTTTGTACAAAATGTAAGGTAAATTTATGTGTAACTTCAAAAAAAATTGCTTTTATCAGTACCATCTCTTTTAAATGCATGTACCTTAAGTTGTATTATTTTATATGTATATTCAAGAATTTCTTTATGTTTGTAATTTCTATCTGTTAAATGTTTAGTTTTTATTTATTTACACGATTTTTATAATAACTTTTTGCTTGTATGAATGTCATAAATTTAATTGCTCTTTAAAAACTATAGTGAATAGAATTCTTACTAAAACTTAAATTTATATCTATAGTAATTTTTGAGAAAGCATTATACGAGGAGTGCTTAATGTATCTTTTAAGATACAACGACTTTTTCCTCAATAACTTTTTTTAAAATCAGAAAACACATTTATTTTTCTCTATTTAACATACCATATATTATTAACATCGGCGACCTTGAGCATTGAAGGGTTAAATTACTATTCTTTATGTACATACTATTTATGTATATATTTCTTGCTATTTCTATTGATTTCTTTTTTCTTAACATGCAAATAAAGTAGTAGAATATAATAATATATGTGCAAAAAAATAAAGATTGATAATTTGAAAGAGTTTTTTTAAGTGGCCTTGACAATATTTAAATTCAATAAGTATTTATAACGTCCAGAATAATCTTACTTTATATTTTCTTACATAGTGTTAAAAAACCGCATTTTAACAAATTTATGGAACATTCTAAAATCTAGTGCTTCCCATATATAACATTTGTACTCTGTTTTTACTTTGTTTTTAAGTTTTTATCTAAATATAAATAAAAATAAAGGAAAAAAAATAAAAACAATAATCGACTCTTTATCATTTGAAATAACAAAAGGAATAATTCCTGATATCTGTCAATCTAACCTTAAAAGACAGTTTCCGTTATATTTCTGTACAAGTCCGAAGTGACCTTTTGGGATATTCTCTGTGCGCTACATATTTTGTAATATTTATTTGAGATGTAATTTCCGCGGTCGTTTGATTTAGTAAAAATGTAATGCTTTTAAATAATTATTTTTTACTACTGTCTATTTCAAATTTATTTATACTTTTTCTTACATTATTGTTATTCAAATAACGGCTTATTTAAATACACTCAGCAATTTTCTCGGTTATTAAATCACTTGTAATATATACCTTTAATTAAATTTTTAGGTAAGAAGTTTTTGGCTCTATTATTATTTTTATAATTACTGGATTACATAATTTATTAGCAAATAATGTTTTATTGTTTGGATATGTATATTTATTCTTTTAAAGTTTCAATTTTGAATTATTTTTGCGATTTTTCATTTTCATACCTTTTACCACCAAAATTGGAAAAAGGGTATATCTAAGTTTGTCATTCCATTTGCATTTTCTATAATATCCATTTCCGACCACATAAAGTATATATATATATATATATATTCTGAGTTCTTGTACATAGGGAAGTCGATCAAGCAATTTACTTCTATCCGCCTATGTTAGTGTTGAAATCAACTTTGCCATGGCTCTATATAAGCGATAGAAAATCAATCAATCACACATAGTTTCAACAATTTTGCTATAAGAACTATAGCATGTTATACAATCTATACAAGGTGTTTATATAAATTTTGATTGTGTTTCAAGCAATTAATCTACAAGAATAATTTATGTTTCGGTAAAAAATCATACGATGATCAGTTTATTGAACAAAAAATACATGCAAAATAATATTTTAGGAGATACAACAATATAGTCATAATTTTGTCTTTGGTGCAGAAAAAAAATGCTTGTAAGGCAAAGTCTTCAACAATTGCTTATTTAATATTAATGCCGTTTAAGGCTCATTCCCACTATTATAAAAGTCTTAAGATTTTCATTAGATCTTGTAAGGAATAAACCTAATGAGGATTGTTGTGATTGCCAAAAAATCCAGCGTAACATTAAATTTTGTTTTTACACTATCAAACTTCAGTAGAATGCAAATTACCATCAAACCTTATATGTAAATCAGAAAGGAAACTTTACTAATCTACTTATCGGAGCCATTGCGCCATTCGAAAACCTTCAGAATTTGTTTCTACTAAATTGGTTAAGCTTAATTTATTTCACAAAAGGCTCTTTGTTGTTAGTTTTTTATCTCTAAAATAGCTCTTAAATACATAGTTCTGAAGATACACATACTTAAGTGTCAAATAGAAGTCCCAGCGTAAGCGATTGTAGAGCATGCTAGGAAAAATCTAGGTTGGTCCTTTTAAAAGTATATTTTTGAAGTTATCAATTAATGCTGGGTTATTAATTAATTAATTTTAATTTTAATTCTGCATGAAAATTTAGATCTAGAATGAAAGCAATTATGTTAGTGACCCAGTTCATAGAACAATACGAGACTAATTATTATTATAATAAAATTTAATCATTTTGCATTTTTTCTTACCATATTAAAAATTTTCGTTGTGTCAAGCTCACTTTTGAAACGTTAAATTTTTGTGTATTTATTCTTGAGGAAATTTTTTGGGTTATTTTAAAGAATATTTATTTCCCACAAATAATACTGTAATGGAAAGTCATTTGTCCATAAGTGGCAAACTATTTAAATATTGATAAAATACATTTATTAAAGCCAGATATAGCAACATCACGTTAAAAAATATTGTCCACAACAACACCTGCATTCTGATAACTGATTTTTTACAGATTTTATTCCCGTGTGCTTTTGTACAGTATAAAATATTTTATTTATTTCTAGTTTTGCATCAAGCAATGTTTTTAGAATATTTGAACGTAAGTTATTAATCCCTTTTTTATCCTTTTCTTTTACAATTCGTTGGAAGAGGAAAAACCTCAAATTTTATTTTGTGTGTTTATTTTGTATGTTACTGATTTTATAAATTCAGTTTTTATTTACTAACAAAAATTAAAACGTCTAATCTTAAATAATTTATTTTTTTATTGAGGAAATAAATAAAATCTTAAAAATCATATTCAAAAATCAATAGGGATTTTTCAGTGATTTTTAAGGATTTTCCATGGTGAGTATTTTTTATACATCTCCTACATAATATAAAAAGATAATAACAGCTAGTTTATAAGAATAATATTAAGAATAAAAATATGTAAAAAAGAGGACGAAAATCATATCTACTATAAAAGGATGCTCTAGGAGTAATAAGTGTTGATACTTATAAATACAAAATAAATTAATAAACAGTGCATATGGATGTTAAGCGTGCGCAGACTCCCGTGTAGAAATATAGTTCTTCATCCTCATAGACTACTCCAAAACCTCCACAGTTGCTGAAGATGAGAAGACTTCACTTATCAGGAATATCTCTGAGGTTTGTGCGCCGTCCTGCAATTTTACAAACATTTTGATCATGTAAGCATTAACTGATAAAAATTCAATTCAATAATAACAGCAATTTTCCTTTCTTTTAATAAAAAAAGACTTTTTGTTAAAAAGTTTTAAAGATGTGTGTTTTTTTTAAATTTTGTTACAATAGGTGCGTTCCCGTACTCAATTTGTTACCGAAAACTGTTCCCGTACTACAAGTTTGGGTAGAAGAGAGAGCTTTTGAGAGAATAAAATTCTTCTTCTTTCTGACTTTTTCTTTGGGTAAGTTTGTGTAAACTAAAAAACAATCATCTGATTGAAAAGTAAACAGTAGCAAATACAAAAATTCTTTGTTGAATACACGCAAATGTTTCGCAAAACTGTTATTTGTAAGTTTTATTCCTATAAATATTAAAATAAATTCAAGAACATACAAAACATGTGTGTTCTTATGTTTAATATAAACAACTGCATGTATATTTTGCTCGACATCTTGTTTTGGGATAGAAATTTGGTTTTTTGTGTTCCCGTACTTTCGGGAATTTTTCTCTTTAAATGAGAAAAATTTATGTTTTCTCTCATTTTACCGAACTTTACCCAAAAAGTACGGGAACGGAGCTAATATAAAACAAATTTCCAAGCCTACTACTAAAAATATAAATGTTGAATATGGAAAGCACTTTTGTTTAAACTATATTTCTAACATTAACGAGATCAAAACACTTGTGCTGTAGACTGACCTACATTACGACCACCTTATTAACCTTTCCATCCAGTTTGAAAAAATTCCATAAAACAAAAGATGAACTCTCTAATCAATACTTTCCCTACGCTCCAAAACATCTTGATGTTAACAGTAGATATATTTGACTCTTTTAATACTATCATCTCATTGAAAGCGCCACTAAACCTCTTCAGCTTGTCCTAATTAATTTTCGCCTCGTAATCTAGCAGCGTATCTATAATTTAGGTAAATATAAGGTTTGGAGTTTTCCTGGAGTTTTGCATTTCCCAGAAACGGGAAACAAATATTGGATTCCCTAGATTTCCTGGTATTTCCGGAAAGGAAGCAATTCTTGAAGGAAATTTTATTTAATAAAATATTGTTAAAAATTTCACAGTACATAAGCAAACAATAAAAATAATTGCTAAGTAATAGCGCTAAGAGTTTATAAATTTTAAAAGAAATTACGGTGACAAAACATAAATACGTACATTTGTACTACATAGCGAGATATAATAAAGATTAAAAATACGGAAAAAGAAATTAACTAAATAGTGTTTGAAAGATATGATTTTAGAACTGTCAGTGCGTTTAACAATTTACTAAAAATTTGTTTCTAGTTTTCCTTGCAAAATTTCCATCAATCAAAAAAACCCTTTTACTTGCTAGTGAAGCAAGTTTTGTCAAAAGAGGTTATCTATGTTGGTTGTTCGAATGCTAGTGACTTCGAATAACTCAAATTTCTTTTCAAACAAATTATTTAGCTTCTGTTTTATATCTTACTAGCAGGGCTAACGACTTCTCACGCGTATCATTTTTAATTTTTTTAAATTCAAATTAAAAAAAAAAACTGTGTTTTTAAATATTTATTGTAGATCTCTGTAAATCGTATTAAAATTATTCAATCTATTAAAATAAAATGTGCTGACACTTATTTTAGTACTATTTAACCAATTTTGTTTATTAATTTGTTTATTAAAAAAACTGATACCAGATACAGTTTATAAATAAGAAATCGGAATGATAAGAAAGAATATTTCCTAAAGAAAAATTTTTTCTTTTTATATTTAAACAAAATTCATTTTTTTAATTATAGCGTAGACAGACGACAGCGTTAATTTGCATTAGCAGTCTTAATTCAAATTTACTTTTGAATTATCCCCATTCTAATGTGAATTAGATTTATCGTAAATGCAGTAAATCAAAACGACATTATACTAAATTTAGCTATTTCAATATGGCAATACCGTCGATAATCAACAACAAGCACTTTTCGAACTGCTTACTTTTGAATATTAAAATGGATTCAAGGGCAAAAAAGGGTACGGTATTAATTCAAAACTGATTTTTTTAATTATAAGATTTCCACGACAAAGAAACGAAGTGTGTGGTGCGATAAAGATACACAGGTTCTGCTGAAGCTGTGGGTGGAACGTGCCAATGATTTGCGGCACACAAAAAGAAATTAACTTATTTTTAAAGAAATAGCTGCACTAATGAACAAAAAATTTAGTTTAGAAGAAGTGCACGTCAAGATTAGAAATTTCATGCAAAAATACAGGCATTTTTTTTTTCTAATAATAACTTTTTTGGCTCAAACTATTTATTGGCAATTGTAGAGATGCGAAAAAGTAAATGGGACCTTCTGATGGAAGTCCATCATATTGAAATTTTTACATTGCTTTTCACCGAATAATTAAAAGCAATGCGGTCATATATACTGAAATTGATGAAAATTTTTATTTGTAAGAATCAACGTATTATACTCGTATGTATATTCAAAAATAATTTTATTATAACATAAATTAGGTAAATACACCAGATGCAACTTGGCAGCCATCGCCGGAGTTGCAACTATTACCAGGGCCAGAGTCGCAGCCATTTATATCACACGTGATGAACTGGTCGCCTTTTTCACCACTCTCTCCTCGATACTAAATTCTCATCAGCTAAAATAGCTTCATCGTCCTCCGGAAAAATGAGAAACCAATTAGGTGAATTCAATAAAATAAAAAAGGAGCAAAAGTTAATGCTTAAAAGTGTGGTAGAAGAGAGCAAGTCGCTGCAAACAGAAATAGTTAATTCGAATTGGGAGAAAAATGAAAGTTGCAAAAAGTTTATAAATTAAATAAAAATATTAATAGAAAAGATTAAAATTATTGTTATTCTATGCATAATAAAAGTAGGAAATCTTATTTTATACCGTACTCATAGTATTTGTACTTACTAAAACTCAAAGCTATTGCATTCCTGATAGTCGATGATGTTACCTTATTTTCCCCAGCTGCTGTTGAGTGGTTGGGCATGTAGTTAAATCTCCTGCAATATTTTCTATCCATGAGAATAAAACTTCACCGTTTTGCATTTTAAAAAAATTTTGCAAAATGCAGCACGTTTTTATTATAATGTTAACATTTTTTGGTGCTGCCTGCAACCCTCTTCCAATTCTTCGAAATCTAGCTTTAAATTGTCCCAATGCATTTTAATTATCTGGATAGCCGGTAGATGAAGGTTTTTTCTACATCTAACTTTTTTATTGAGTACGGATAGGGATTCATCGTATATCCCGATAAGCGAAAAGCAAAATCACCAGTAAGCAACAAACTAAAATTTCAGAATTTTCATGAAATCTTTTTAAAGAACTTTTTTTCTTTTTGTTTTCTTTTTTTGTTTTCAATACAAGTATTTGTTCCCATGTAGAGAAATCAGCAGTAAGTTTATTAAGGTATTAAAAAAACACACAAATAAGAAAATATGTTTCTGTTTAAACAATTTAGTTCCCTATAATGCAATTAAACAATTGCTGCAATACAGTTGACAACACAGTATAAAACATAAATTCTCTCTCTTCCCCTTGAGAAATTAAAAAATAACTTTGTTTTTATTTTAAATACGCCTAACGTCTGCATTAAGTGTCGGCATGTAACCAACCTATTGCAGAAGGGAATGTAGGAAAAAATAAAAACGTGGTTTGTTTGTTGGTAATTTTTGTTAAAGCCTTTACATTTTTCTATTGGCTTCCGAAATAACTCTCATGTTGTTTTTAAAGTTTTTATACATAATAGAAATGTTTTTAAGTTTTCTCAAAATTGGACAAAGGTTTCCTGATGAGCTGGCTTGAGCAACCAGCGAAATACGTATGAAATACTTGCTTTTCCAACCAATGAATAAATTGTCTTTTTGTTTTAAAATGTTAACTGGGATATTAGCATAATAAAATAAATAATATTATTAAAATTGAATTTAAATTTACTATCTTGTACAGTCTATATTTTTTTTAGTTGTTATAACAATTTTCCCGTGTTGCGAACAAACAATTATGACTTCATATCAGTTAAGCGAGAATAATAAATAAAGGGTGTTTTTTTAAGCACAATAGAACTTGAATTTGTAGAAAAACACACAAAAAATTTAATTGATATGAAACTTTTTTTTTATACGAAAGGTCAGAACATATCGTTAATATTTAAAATTGATTTTGGGCATATGGCCACCGCGGTAGGGCACACCAAACGGTGCATTTTTTCGGATGCAGATTTTCGGCTAATGAAATTAAAGCCGCTGACCAATGAATCTTAATGCGATAACAAACCTTACGTTATACCCTCGATGGTGTAAGGGAAAGAATTTCATTTTGTTTAGTTTTTTCTTTGTTTTTATATTTAGAGACATTATTACAACTTGCGGTTAGTCTTCTCGATAATTAGATTTGCATTATAAAAATTTATATCTTTTATTAATTAATTAATTTTTAATAATATACAAATATTCAATATACAAATATACAATTTACTAGTCCAACAAAATCGTGCCTGTAACTAGCGGCAAGTTATAAATAAAATAAATATTTTGTAAAGAACAAATAATTATTTGTTAAAAAGTACTCAATTTTACTGGCTTAATGGTACTTAAACAGTTGTCAGCACATTATGTTGTTACAGATGAAAAATTAACACTGTTTACAAAACAATAAATATTCCAAATCATATTTTTATATGTTTGAATTTCAAGAATATAAGAAATGAGACAGTGACGAAGTCGTTAGCACTGCTAGTGTATTAAAAAAAACTCTACCCTCTAGATGATTGCATGTATTTTTAAAGGGAATTATTTTTTAACACGAATTAAGAAAGCTTAAACAAGGAATAAAACGAAAACATTAGAATGGCTAACTAATTCAAAAAGATAATATATAAATATGTTTGCCCAGAGATAACAAGAAAACAGAGTTAAATTTCCATAACTCCTAGGATAAGTGATATGTTTAACATGAAAAAAAAAAACAATTTTTCAATTTTAATAAAATATCAATAAAAGTTTTTATAAAATAATCAAATATTAGCTAAGACCACATCCTCATTAATCGTTGCTTGTTTAACCGATTAAAGCAAAAATACTGAACAGTTAAAGACTTAATTTAATCTTCAGATTATTTTAAAAATGCTGAAAAAAGAAATTTTGTCACATTATCTTATTTCGTCTATTATATTTATCAATAAACATTGATTGCAAAAAAACATCGTGACGCCCAAGCGCACAAAGATATATTGATTTTGCAGTTTTTTACCCTTCAAGACAAAAATTGGGAAAAGGGTATATCAAAGTATATATAGATTCTGAGTCCTTATTTATAACGAAGTCGATTAAGCGATGTTCGTCTGTTCGTGTTAGTGTTGAAATCAACTTCGCTAAGGCACTAGATGAGTTGAAGAAAATAAAAATACGCCAATCAATCAAAAATAGTTTCAAACTCGAAAATCACCAAGATCGGCCCATGTCCTTCGAGGAAGCGGACAAAAGATCACGCATGCCTCTATTTTTTTCATATCATATGGAACGATTAAGTAACTGCAACTAAAAACAAATGTATAGGGCGATAGAACATTAAAAAATAAGAAAAAAAAACAAGTGAAAAAATTTGCTTTCGCCCATATTTTTCGAGTTATGGGCCTCTGAATTTTTATATAAAAGAACGATTGATTTCGAAGAGATCTTTCAGAAAATACTAAAATTTTTACAAAATGCCAATGACATTTGTTTTTTTTAATTTTTTAAATATCTGTCACCTCAATATTTGTTTTTTTTTAATGGAGTTACATATTTCATTAAAGTAGATTTACATGCACTCTTGCTTGTTAAAAGTACTTTTATTAATATTCTTACACCACTTCGGGAACACCCTATTACCTTCTACAGAAAATATATTTATTAATGTAAATTGATGCTGTTGATGCTTAAAGGGAATTAAAGTTAAATCGTTCATGTCAGTGATGAACTGAAAATGGCTTACTGCCAACTAACACGTAGTTAAGGAGTACAGTACTTGTAATAACAAAATAATTTAACAATAACAAAAAATAACAGTCAAACTATATTCTAAGTGTTTTGTTTTACTTTTTTATAACAGCTTTATAATTCTACAACAAAAATTAAATACGCTGCATTAAAAGGGTATGAATCTTTGTTCCTCCTATGTTTCCTCAATGAAGATTACACATACGTGTATGTATGTATGTAAAGGCGTTTCATGCACATAATTACATGGGGTCGTAAGCATTACATGAGGCTTAACATTTTTAGTACATACTTAAATGTTAGATTTATTTTGCTTCACATATGTATATTTATATTTTAGCAAAAAGAGAATTTTTGCATATGCCGTTTAGAATAATAAAATTACAAAACATATAAATGAAATTTTTCAGGCAATTTAAAAAAAATGTATGGATACAAAATAGTGTGAAGTTAAATATGTCTCTGGGTTTTACAATTATCAGAGAAAACTTATCTAAGCTCGTTGTAAGACTGTTTTATCTAAAAAAAAACTTAATTATTTGGTGGAAATCGGAATGTTGTAATTATCCTCAGTTCTTCAAATATTCCGACTTTAAAAAAATGATCTGTTTTACGATAAATACAAGTAGCACGCTTTTATTGTTGTACAGAGCTAAGAGAACTCACTATATATTGGGATATACACAATTTTAGACCATATATTAAGCCAAGAAGTTTGTGATAAAAAGAAATCACTGACCTTAAATCTTGTTGTTTTCTTTAATTTATTCCATTACTAAAACTTACTGTCATAAGGTTGGATACAGCTGGATATTAGGTAGCGGTTTCAAGTATAAAAGGTAAACGATCACCCTAGAATGTTACAAATCTTGAAAAAATAGCTGATAATATGAGAATGTCGCTAAATTTAAGCCAGAATATTACCTTATGATCAGACAAATAAATTATAATTTAATTTGCGTAATGCTCAACTTAGCGTAAAGTTATATTACACCTCGAATTTGGTTTTAAAAGCGAAGATCATGTGATTATTATTAAAATTCTTTCTACTTAGAAACATAATTTTTTCTTTTCTTTATGCATTTAAATTGCTAAAGGACACCAATTCTTTACAGAAAGTAAAGCTATTTGAGAAAAGAACACTTTATTATAAAGGTAATCGATGCAAGCAGAAAGAATGATTTGGTCTTGTTGAGACTTTTAGGAGCACTGAAAGTAATTTCTTCGATTTCCAAGAAAAGTCAGTACGTACCACCAAGGATAGTAATATGTTGTGAGGCAAGAAGGGAATCTTTTACACTGAATTCGCGCAAAAAAAACCATTGTAGACTGCAATATTGACATACATACATGCGAATTCAAGTCCTTATCATAACTACTAAACAAAAATAAAAAATATAACAATGCATGTGTAAATTAATTGACGTCAAAAATTTTTATTTTTCTCGGTTTAAAAAAGTGCTTAAATTTTTTGGGAGAAATGCGACTCAGCTCAAATTCTGAGAAATATAAGTAGCTAACACCTGCTCTATCTTACAACACTTTCAAGGGCGTATTTAGGCGATATACTTTCTGTCTGATTGCTGGAGCAGTCTTAACGGAGTCTCGGGTCGTTTTCGCGATTTTAACAAAACATAAAATACGTGCTTCTAACATTAACAAATCGTTTTAAATATAATGATTTTCGAAGCTTAGAATTTAGTGGCTGGAGACTGGTGCGATGGGACACTAAAATGTCAGACAGCCTTTGGGCTACTGACATTGTAAAACTGTTGTTTACTTGATTGGCAGAAGTACGGGTGGCTAGTGATGTAGATTTTATCACTAAGTAACTGATCTACCCGTTTAGTTCAATTCCCTGTGGTGCAGTCACGCAGTGTATGCTTCTCTGTTTAATAACTGTAGCCAGTCGATTAACTAATCCACCATAAAATATGATATAAACTGATCATTCGATTTACAGTATCTCAAAAAATAAAAACTTATTGAAATAAACCCTACACTGAAACCAACGAATAATACTATGTTACTTGGGTTATACAATAGCTTTATTTGTTAACAAACATTTATTGTTTTATAGTTAATAATATATGTATACGGCAAGCAAATTTAAAAAAAAATGTATAAATGAACATTTATAAAATATTATATCCAATATAATTTGCTGCAAGATTTTTCATAAAATATAAAACACTTGAATATGAAAATATTAAACACAATAGAATATATTAAAACTTTTACATCTGTAACCTTTTTTGTAGTTTTAACTGCTGATTTTCCTTTTGTTGTGATTGTTGTTGTTGCATATTCACTGTTGTATATGCATCAGTGACCAAATCGCCTGTCCTTACTTTCGTTGCAAATATTTTCTTTTTGGGAATTCTCACAAATGCCAGCACTCATTGCAAAGTTGATTCGTTTGTATTTCAGAAAGTGTAATGGGGTATTTTGCAGAGATTCTAATAGTTTTTTACTTTTCCTCAAGAAAATAGTTGCGTAATTTACTTAGCTTAAATCCAGAGTTAACTTTTATTTAAATTTCTGAAAACATCAGTAGGTTTTAAGAAAAAAAAAAAAAAAAAAAAAAAAAAAAAAAATATATATATATATATATATATACAAACACTCTAGCATTAGCGCTAAACTGAATAAAAACATTTTCGCTTAATTTTTTTTTAATTTATTTTTCCTTAAATTTAAAATTTTTTGATTTTTCTATGTTCATCAAAATTTAGAATAAAAAATTTTACACATATCAAAGACAAATACAACAACGACATTTAAAAGAGTCAAAATATGCATTATATACTAAAGTGGAAAAATTAATTATAAAAAGATAGCTATGAAAGTACGTCTGAAACCTTCAAAATGCTTTCAACTGATTCGGATAATTTTAGTTTGCAAATTTTTTATTTTATTAACGGCTGCACAAAAATATTTTTTAAATACACTAAAATTAGTTGTAGAACTGATGAAATATAGGCTATTACAAAACTAAAAAACTTTTTCCTGAATTCAATGTCTTTTTCGTAGAAAAAAATAAAAAATTAGATATGTGGAAGATATTAAGAATAACCGCAAAATCATCTAAATTATTATCCAACTTGAAAAAAATTGTTAAATTGTGACAAGGGACAAGTTAAAAGAAAGAAATGTGAATTCAAAGCAGTTGTCTATTTTTTTTTCTATGAATGTCTAATGCAAAAACTTTACTAAATGCTTTACTTTTTGATAGATTTTGGATTCTGTTAGTTAAAAAATTAAAATTCATTTTTTTTAACTGGTATTTTTGCACAATATATTTCAAAAATTTTCCCTTTATTTTTGAATCTAGAAAAAAGTTATCCGTCTCATAAATAAAAAAAAAGGATATTGTTATAAAAATAACATGTTTAACTCTAAGATATCTGTAATAAAAAAGCAAAGAGTTTATTTTGTTCTTATAGTCTAATTAATATAATAGTATAAAGGAAAAAGTAGAAATAAATTGGTGAAGGCACCTGTATTGTAAAACAGCAGATGATTCGGTGGAGCCGCATATATTTTAAAAGAGCAGATGAGATAGTTAACACACCTGTAAGAAAGAAGTCGTGGTGAAAACCTAGTTAGTTTGTTAATCGAGGCTGAGTTGGTTAAGAGGGTCTGAATGCAAAAAATCAGATCGCAAGTTTAACTCTCGCCAGAGCCACAGTATATTATGCCTTAGATGGCTGCATTAGGTAAAAAATTAACAAGATTTCGAGCAATTCCGGAGTGAGCCACAGAGTTTTATTGCAAATACGGCTGTGTGAAAAAAACCGCATGTCAAACAGAAGATCGTGAGTACATCGAAGATTAAGAAAGAAAAAGCTTTCTTGGTTGAACTTACAATCAAAAGAAGGTCAATGTGTAATCTGATGGTCTAAAAACTTAAAAAAAACTAAATTAAAATCATTTTAAAAATAAAATATCTTGAATCTCATGTGAAAAGGGGCTAAGTTTTTATAAAAATATGAAGTGCACAACGTTTGACTACTATGTATTTAATTTTTAAGGTGTAAAGAATTTTAACAGTTAACCAAGTACACTTATCCAAAATTAAAATTAACTATAATGTTTTCTATATTACTTTTATTTAAGTGCTAAAATAATATGGCGGCACTTATAAAAAAACTTGTTATAAACAATACAGCGTACATTCACTTTAGTTTATCAAAACTTGCCAATAGACCAATACTCCACTGTTTTCATTGTGCTTAATAATTTATGAAGAAGGATAGGCGTCACATTGCGAACACCAATACCTCCCATTACTGTCTGACAGTTTTAAATTAGACGATTAATAATTATTAAATAATAAGACATTTTATAGAATCCATTTATTTCATGGAATGAACGAAAATATATGGAAAATTATTTTGTACTTTCGTGTCTTAATTTAAGACTTGATTTGTAATGTTAGGTATTTAAACAAACACGACTATAATGCTTTAAAAAAATTGTCAATCACTGCTATTGAGTACAGTTTATGCTTGACTGAAGATATTTCTTTCTAGTACTTTAGGATTGTTACTTTTAGATTACCATTAAAATGATTTCAAAAAGTTAAAGTCAAATATGCATGAATTAAAAAAAAATCTAGAATGGCAAATTTTTTGCTACAATGAACAACAGTAGTTACACTGAAAACGCATAAATAAATTTGATTAGTCAAAGAAATTGTCAAACCAATTCATTATAACTTAGAACATACACAAAATTCATTACGGAATACATGCAAGGTTGCACTTAAAATTAATTTATCCAAACGGAACAATATCAAAAAATATTTAATGCCCACCTAAATTTTTTACGTGGTATTTATTTTAAATTTCATTTAAGAAGTTATAAAGTTTTACATTTATTTTATTAATTATTAGTTTTTAACACGTTTTTTAGGCATTTTATTTGGAAGTTTATTTAAATTCACATAAATTGAACTAAAAAGTCTTATTCAATTACACAATATAGTGTTTAATATATAACAGAAAAATTATCCTGCATGTTGCACATAATATTATTAATTGACAATAATAAGTAACTCGCTGAGAGCTCCAAAGGGAGAAATTGATTAGTATATTAAAAAAATCTGTAAATTGTGGTGGCATGGAATCTGTTGTGAACGTCAACAACTGGTTTAAAATATGTTATTATACCGTTATAAGTAAAACATATGTTCAGTTGTATTTTTACTCAGTAACCTTCCATTTCGTTATTTAAGGAAGACTGAACACTTTATTTTATCCAACCAGCGATCGTTAGCACTTATGTGTACTTTAAGCCTAATTGATCTGATTTTTGGTAAATCTTACTGACTTAAAGCGTATAATTATTAAAACACATTCACGTGCTAGATATTGAAGTAAAAAATATAATATTTTTTTATTTTATCTTAATATATTAACATAGATGAAATGATGGGTGTATTTGGTTAAATGAACTTTCAGGCGATAAGCTCCAAGAAAAAATTAAAGACAAACTTACGTATGCCATTTCTACCTACGATAAAAGTAACCAAAAAATAATTGCATTTTATTGGATTCTGATATAAATAAATACAAATTTTAGCAAAAATAAATAAATATATAAGTTCCAACAGATAACCCAAATACATACGTCAAAATTACTTGATTATTATTTTATTCCTATATTTGATGTTATTGGACTCTGTCTGTTATGGTTCAAGAAGTATGACGATATATTTCAAAATCAGGTTTTCTATGGGAAAGACATTCAATTTTGGTATTTTTTTACAGTAATACACTTCATCTTTTAAATTATGTGCATGTACGTTAAATTGCTTCTTTAATATGAAAGCCTTTAACTTTTTTTATTTTATACGGTTTAAGTTAAGTAATAAACGTTAGAACATTTTCCTACGGGAACATCCTTCGATTTTTAGTCTTATTATTTCTTTGAGGCTGCTGTAGTCAAAGTGGTAAACACGCTGACTACAAACCTGTTGTTTCAGGGTTCAAATCCTGTGGCAATCAAAATACAAGAAAATGTTTTTTTCTGTTTAATGGTATAAATACATATTTAGAATGAACAAAAAACGTGCAGTCTCCTTCGTCGGTACTTTCTCATAGCAGATTCGCCGGCGAAGTAAAATAAATAACTCTCTCTCTCTCCTTTCACCACCTGTCTTATCTTTCATCTATCCCTTTCCTAAAGAATGTAGCACGGTTACGGAAAATAACTAAATAGGTTTTAATGCCTGAAGTGCTACTTCTCTTAAAAAAAAAAAAAAAAAAAATATTGACACTTATGTGGCAGAAATAGTAATACACTCACTCTGTCTATTACATTTCAAATGATAAATACATCTTCTTGATTGGTACAATATTTAATATCCAGTTTTTTTATTCTGCCTATTACGATTCAAAAGTTATGTATAAAATTTTTGATATTGCGAAGCTCTTTAGTTTGGTCCGTGAATAATGATGATCTGTAATAACTAACATTAACACAAAATGCACACGAATTAAAAACTTCCGTATTATGGATCTGCAAAATTCAAGTATTTCAAATTCCAATTAGTACTAAAGTCATGCGTTAAAGAACAAAAAGGTAAAGTGACAGGAATAAGTTCTTTCAAATATACGTATAACAATTCAGATGTACTTGAACACATTTCACCAAGTCTACTGCCTGCAGTTCATACCAATATCACCGCTCAGAGAAAGCGAAATATTATAAAAAAAATATTATATCAAACAAGTTATAGTTTTAATCATATATTTTGCCACAATAAAAAAACTATGGTCAATATTTAACAATTGAAAAGTAACCACTATAAAAAATTCAATACGGTTTATTTAATAGCATAATTTCGAATAAAATCTAAACACCACTAAAGGTTCATAATTATTTAGACATATTACACTGTTAGTAATAATAAAATATTAGTAATATACAAATTAAATATATATTTGTGTGTAATTAAAGTATGACTAAAAAGCAATTACTTAAGCTAAAAGTGGTCTAGAAGCTAGTAGCGTAAAAACCAGCCGGCCAGATATTGTAGCGAAAATAAAGGGATAACGTCTCTTTGTGTAAAAAGTTATGGAAACATTATACACAATGATAACCTTATATTTGTATATAAAAATATAAATTTTCGAAGTTTTTAATTAGAAAATATTTGTCTAGCTAGAGGCTTTTTTTTGCAAGACAATTTTTTCTCTCAATATTATTTTAGGATAATAAAGTTACGAAATAAAACAGGGGCTTGAATGTTCTGGAAGTAACAAAATGGTAAAAGAATGGCTAATGAAAATCTTCTGACAAAGGGAAATCTGAGCATAGCTGGGTGGCGTATATTCTACAGCATCCGATTCTAGTGCACACCGAAAAAAAAATTTATTTCACCCAATTTAAAGATATTGGCAGTAAACAAATTCTTTTGTATCTTGATGCACAACCTTTGGATGTCGTAGTCTACGTAGAGGATTTATTGCTATGGGTAAGAGAAAAATTTGCTTATATTTACTTAGTGGACCATAAATTACGACCAGGACCATAAATCCTTTTAAACTTACACAATAATTTTTAAAAGGAGAAGAATACCTCGTTTTTAACCTCTAAAACTGGGGGTAGAACACTGGGTTTATACCTTGGTCAAAACCTGAAATTAAGATCCCATTTGCATGAATGTATTAAAAAGTCATGTGTCATTCATAGCAACACTAGACAGTTCATTAGAGATGGCCAAACAGCAACGGACGCACCTTGAAAAATACTTGAAGTCGACCCATTAAATGTACCTTTAAAAAACAATTTAGACTGAAACAGAGTGGATAGTTACATATTAAGTGCTATCGAAATTCCCGCTGATATGCAAGTATCTATTAGAAAATATTAAAACCTAAAATACAAAACTACTACCATGTTAAAAAAAAAGCTTAATGGTGCGGGAAGTGTTGTATACTGTCCAACTTTATCGGATGCTCTACTTTTTCGGCAGTAGCAGTATTTCAGACACCTTATATATATTTAATTTTTTCAAATAATACAGGGTATATCTAAAAAAATGGCCAAAAATGTTTCTGCCTATATTTCCTGAAAAGATTTGCTACAACATACTTTAAATAATTTACATTAAATAGTTTGAAAACTATTCATTTTGGTCATAATTCGATATCTCAATGTAATATAAGATATCCTACAGCAGAAAAGTAAAGCTGCGAACGTTCGGCCTCCTAGTGTTAAGTGGGACTTCTGCATAGGCACCAAACGTTAGATACCCCTGGGATATAGTTTTTTGGAAATGCCATATCAATGTCAATTTATTCTTTAATGTCTTAAATATGTAAAAGATTAATAAAAAAAATAATACAAAAGCTGTGGCTAAGATCAACTACAGAGGATAAAAGAGAGTATTTAAATTGCTCTAACTATTCACCAAACAAGTTTAGCATAGAAGAAGACTTTGCGATATTTTTGCACTTGGGTTGTCAAAGGAAAGTAATAGTATTTAACAAGAATCATAACGTGAATATTCTTCCTGGCACTGCTTACTACTGTAAAGTGTGATGAAGTATTCGCATGAGTTGAACTGAAGGCCTTGATGGATATACAGCCAAACGCCCTAATCAAAGTTTCCAAATATAATTGCATTGATAAATAAGCATTAATAAAGCGCTTACAAACAAATATTGTGGATAAATGTTATAAATATATTTATGGCTTCTGTAGTTCTTATGTCTTAAAAGAGAGGAAAAATCCTCGCCCATACCTTAATAGTTTTTCCTTCCAATATTTTTTCAATATGCAAAGAAATTTTCAGAACTAATTTAATCTACAGTAAGTGGTATAAAAACGCAAATGTCCTAACTAAAGCATTATGTTCTTAAAATGAAGAATGGAAAAACTATTTTGATTAGTTATAAATTTTTTCTAACAATGATTGATGGCAAAGTCCTAAATATTATAACAGACACTTCATCAACTTTGAAGTTTGTGATTTACAAAAAGTCACAGGAAGACTTTCAAAATTTTGATAATGAGCAAAACTATAAATATAAAAAAAAATGTAAAAATTTTCATGGATCTTATTCTTACGTAGTGCATACATTTTTGTAAAAAGGAGAATATTTTGATAAGAACGAAACACAAAAGGAAGGTTTAATTGCTTAAAAAATATGTAAAATGAATTTCTTAAGTAGCTTGGACTGACAGTAGTCTGCCCAAAGCAGGATATTGGAAATACTACCGATGGTAGTATGTCCATAGCATTTTTTTAAAAAGATTAAATAAGGCGTCGACAATCATACTAAAAATATGTTTACAATTAACCTAATTTAAACTAACTCTATATCAATGGTAAGCTGAACAAAGTTTGATGATTACACTTTGTTTAAATGTACCCTGAGTAAGCTACGGTGCATAAGATTTTGACTCATGGTAAAACGAATATCAATGCTTAACCACAAGAGAGCTATCAGGAATGAAATAACAAAAACAACGAACACTTTAGATACACGAATACTTGCAAGGTTTGGAAGAACAAAACTGCAGCTTCGATATGTTAAGTCTATTTGATATAGCATCCGATGTTAATGACTATTCTAAGAAGAGCTTACTAATAAAAACGGTGTACGAGCGTAAAGAAAATATATTGAATAACTTAATGTCATTTTATTTTTTATAAATGTGTGTATGAAATAAAAATAAAATATAATATTTTTTAACATGTTATATTAAAGTGATATTTTTTTCTAGAATTAGTTTTGAGAGTATCCTTTGAAGCACAGGAAGTGGTGTTTTAAATGCTTTTTAACTGTTAAGTACCTATTACAATTCAAATGATTTTAAACCATTATAAACATCTTCGTAACTTTAAAAATTATTATTTGTTTAGCGAAAAAACTACCTCTGTGGCATACGGCCTTGCTGGTTACCTATTCTTAAACGGAAGCGAATATAACCCCTTTACTTTATGCATTTTTTAAATATATTTTTAACTTTAAAAGTTATTATGTTTGTAACGAAAACAGTAAAAAGCGGACAATATAAAGTGAAGCTTGAAAAGTCTTCTTTTAAATGCTTTTATTAATATATCTTTTACTTTAAAACTTATGATTTTTGCAACGAAAAATTTCAAAAGTGTGCCGGTGCTTCAGTCGTATGGATGTTTACTATAGTGTTGAATTTGAATATGAGATAATCAGAGTGAATTGAGAATGTATGTAGGTACTTCAATGGGACACGATGTTTCAGGTATATTTGAAAAATATTGTGATGAGGCGATACTCAATTTGTGATGTTTATTTTTCGAAGTGGTATTGCAAAAGTTTAAATTGCAAAACGTAAAGTTAAATTTAAAAAATCGTCCTCAACGTAGAAAGGTGTTGTGTCAAACAAACTTTTATAATAGTTAAATAGAAAAATATGTAATGAGAACAATCTCAAATATTGTCGTATTTTTTGCTTGCAAGTGCGAAAATATTCCATACGGAAACTTCAGCAAATTTCTTGAATTTTGCTTACGATGAATTAAATAGTTTTCTTTTATTTATTTCATGAACAAAAGTAAACTAAAAGCCCAATGCCAAAAGTGTTCTCTTTGTAAATGCCAATTAATTTGTAAATAAAAATACTTTGTATGTACTTAAGAATTTCAGAAAGTTTTTGTTATTTTGACAAACGTAGGGAAAGATACAGCAACAAAACTCCTTTAATAAAAATAACGATAAGAAAATGTAAGAAAAAGCAATCGATTTAAAGTGATTGCTGTCGCACAGTATGCTTAAATAAAGAAGGAATGATTCTGCACCATACACATAGTTCTTTACCTCTTCAGCTACTATCCAGACAATTTCGTTAAAATTGCAACGTAGTTGCTCTTTCGTTTCAACAGCTACCGTATGGATAAAGACTTGCCTGTGAGCGCTAAGCCCAACAAAGTTTCTAAAATTATAAAATAATCTTGTCTTTTTTGTTGGCTTGATATAACAAAAAAAAGAAAATTGCCTTAAAATTCAATTATAAGGCCAAAAGTTTTCTTCTCTCTTAATTTTCAGAAAAATGACAACGAGAAAAAAAAATGAATTAAATTCAAGAAAAAGTAAAGAAGAATTAAAAGCAAAGGTATGTTTTCACTTAGTAGTTCATAGCGACAGAGAGGATATAAAGGAATGAACAAAGATGGAAAACTTTTTAATTATCAAAGTCATTTCTTAAATTTGTTGCTATTTATTAAATTATAAATCATATGTTAAAAGCCCAGTCAACGCTAAATAAATTTATTATATTATAAATTGAGTTATTAGAAAAGTATAATTTTTACAGGTGGGCTTTTAATATTAAAATTAAGTAGTTGTGGAGTACTTAATCCGGCTGTTTTCTTAGGTGAAAAAGTTTGCATATAATATATAATCAGCTGTCGAGCTGCAATTATCTGCAAATTATTGTCCAATGATGTGTGCATGATTTGTTAGTAAAAATATTTTTAAGTCGCAGAAAATATAAGCGAAGACATATAGATGATGGTATATTTCTGTAATTTAAAACTGCAGTTCTTGATGAAGATGAAGCTAAGGTTGGTGATTTTGAAAGTAGATTTTTTGCTAATGAGGACGTTGAAAATTACAGTCAATATAGTACATTCGAAAATTCTATTACAGATGATCTAATACCACCTTCATAATTAATATTAATTAAAGCATTCTTTGATTAGCTACTATCATATGTACAAAGATATTGGTTTAAACCAAAACAATATTGTAGTAACTTAAAAAAAGGTGGATGAATTAGGCAACTGACCAATGCCCCGATTGTGTACTTAGTGTGAGAAACCTTTGACATAAAAATATTTCATACAGAATAAGCTACAGTTTATTAGTAGCTTTCCAATATATAATATTAAAACAATGGAAATTAACAAGCTTTTTAAATTAGTTAGAAAGACGACAAAAAAAGTGAAATATTTTAGAATTATACAATTTATAAAACAAGAATTTCTTATACTCATCTTCAAATTGATTTTAACACTGCGCCAAGAACTAAAATTTAATTCCCTACCGTATACAAAAATTAATAGGGAACTTAAGAATATATTCCCCATATTTTCTTAATCTCGAAGGAAAATTTTAAGTCATCAAGAAAAAGATTTATCTTATCAAATTCTAGCAAAAAAATATACAGCAACAGTTTTGATGAATGTGACTATAGATATCACTCTTCTTCTACTCTAACACTTTTGCAGCCATTTTGCTTGCACTTTGTTATAAATTAATGCAGGTACTGGAAAATTCGAAAAAAAAAACTACTAAATAAAATAAAATTTTCCTTTTACAACAATTAAATGTCAAGAAAAGTTAAGGTGGCTATTAAACATTGTAATGAGTTTAGCAGGCGGCAATGGAACAAATGAAGATGAAACTGTGAAATCTACTGACCCATATACTAATTGCAAAAATTTTTAAAACAAACTCAAATATTTCTCACCAAAAAAATTTCGTTGCAAAATTAATGAACCTTTAAAAAAAACGTTAGTAAAGAATTATAAAGTTTTCTGTTGATTATACTTTAATCACCTTTAGGGAAGTTTTCATTTAAATAAAACTTTTAATAATTGATATTGGATAAGAAGAATTGGAGGTAAGATATATAACTAATTATCACTATTTTCTCACACCATTTTTCTCTGTTACCGAACAATTTTAAAATAAAAAAAAATGTGACAAAGTTCTCATTATTAATTAACTAGAACAAAGTTTACACACTATAGTCATTTAAAACAACTTTGGGTTTATTTTATTTTTATTTTTAATAAAATATATAAGAGCAAGGATGCTTGATTGAATTGATGCATGTCTGACCACACTTTAAAATAATGTTTTATTATACTGTCAATTATATAGCGTAATTTCATTTTTAATGTAATTTTTATTGCCTGTCAAAAAACATGATTATACTAAAGGAAGAAATATTTAGATTCATAATAAAAAAAATTCTTTTAAATTTCTATATAAATTTTAAGTTAAGCTTAAGTTCGATATAATACGTGATTAATAGTTAATGTAGCATGAGTGCGATAGAAAAATATAAATTTGGGCAAACAAGTTAATGTATGCTAAAATCATTAAGATTAATGTTTCAGAAATAATTATGGAAATCAAACAATGGAAAAATCCCAATAATTTACGTTTTTGTTAAATGGGAAGAGTTTACAATCGATATATGAAGAAGGCTGTAAAGTTATATTTCGATTCAAAAAGTACACACATTAAATTAAGAAATGTTTTATTTTCATACCTCCTGCATTTAATCGCGATGAATATTAAACTCAAGCCGGCCTGAAAATCAAACAAGCAAGAGTGCTTTATTCGGCTATGCTGAATCTTTTATACGCTTCACCATACTGTAGATTTCCCATTGGACCGTTTAAATAAAAATTGGAATAGGAAATTCTTTCCTACCAAAAAGCTTTTTTATGAAAATTGTAGGTTTTGTTTTGCGTTATTGTCCAAACTTTGCACTTGAAAGGTTGCGTGGGAATAACATGCATATATAACAAAATAAATTTGTTAATAAAATTAGAAAAAATTAATGGAATAAAATACTTGTTTTCTTTTTATTATCGTATGTTGTAAATCTTGAATAGTAAAGTATCTAATGCATGAAAAAGTTTTTATGAAAAACCAAAAAAAAAAAAAAAAAAAAAAAAAATGCAAATTAACAATAAAATATCATCATCCTGTTTTTCAAACCAAAACGAAAATCGAATTTTATAATAAAAAGAAACAAGTAAGAGTGCTATATTCGTTTATGCCGAATCTTACTTACCATGTATGTTAATCTAGTTAAGTGAAGTAACTCTAATAAAAAAAATATTAAGGTGGCATATATTTAATATATAAGAAAAAATAATCAGGTACTGTATATAATTTTTCATTGAACTGTCATTGGCTGTTAATGGGTTAAGCATTTTTTAAAAATTTTAATATTTTCGAAAAGATCTCGCAAAAGTTTTTAAATAATATGGTGTAGGCCGTACTTTTCTATAAACAGTTCAGAGGTCCATAAGTCGGAAAATATTGGTGAGCGTCAATTTTATTTTTTTAATCTCTACTTTCCCATTCTTTTTTTTTTTTTTTTTTTTTTGATTGGAGTAACTATATATATCTACAAACGTTGACAATTATATTGAAACATACATTTTAGAAACAAATTCTGCCACATGTTGTGTGTATTGCAGCATGTTTGAAAAGAAAGATTTAAGTACTTAGGCAAATTTTCGAGAGAAAGCAGAACAGTCATTAAAAGTACAGATAGCCAATTATATATGTGACTTTAGTTAAATTTAATCTTTTGATCAAAAAGTATGCTAAGATGTTAGAAAACGATTTAGTTAAAGAGATTGATTGAAATAGCAGGTAATTTTCTTTCTAATGTTGCTCGATGAAGTCTTGATCAATTTCTCTTAATATTCTGTAGTTTTTTACAAAGAAGTTGCAAAAATTTTTGATCGCTCTATTTATTCGTGCGGTTTATGAACTGCTCCGCGTGAATTTATATATATGTGTTTATTTGTAGGTTATTTAAATTATTTTAAGTTAATATGTTCTATTGTTTTCATTTATGAAAATTTTAACTGTGCACAGTGGGACAGAAACTATGTATTTCAAACTATTTTTTTTTACCGGGATACAAAAGTTTTTCACAGTTTAAGAGCCCTTCACATCCTGTTCCTTTTAATAATTGTTTTCCGGTTAGTTCTTAAATTTAACCAATGTATACAATGCTATGCTCATGTAAAATTTTGGATCAATTAAATTATTTTCAAAGTATTTTGATTTTGCCCACTATTCAAGGATGGTAAAGGGGGAATTCTTGTGCCATTTTCTTAACATAAGTAAGTAAATCTTATCTTGGTAAAAAATTAATTAATTATTAAAATTAACCTTAATTAAAAGAACTATGCAAGAATTCATAAAATGTGTGTTAAGTGCAATTTGAAACTGAAATATTTGTTTTGGAAATATTAAGAGATGGTATCAGAGATGGTATCTGATGCAACAAAAGAAAAATAAAATAAAATATTTGAATAGAATAAAATGGCGCTAAAAACGTAAATTTTTATTGTAATGCGTGAATGCACAGCATTAATGAAATTTAACAGCCATTAAGATACCACAGATTTTTTACCCTTTTTGTAAAGTTTAATAGAAGGATCAAAAAGATGTGAAATGAGCGTCATTTTAAAAAAAGCGAAGTTAAAGATGACAAGGAATTAAAAAAGGCAAAAATTTTCAATTTTAGTTTAGCAAAAATAAATCGTTGTTTTTGTCTTTTCTCCCCTAAAAAGCAGATTGCCACACTACTGAAAAAGCTTAGCTCCAATATGTCTCACAATAAGGCATATTACATACATATGTACATTAGGCTGTCCCGTCCTTGAATGACAAAAATATTTTTCTGAGCTACACTTTCGCAAGAGGTATCAAAGTTTGCGTAATTTTGAACAGATTACGGAAAAAATAATAATAATCCAATTACATGCCATTTTGAGTGCTCTACTTGTGAAAGCGTTTTTACAAACCTAAACCCTATGCTTAAAATAAAAAAAACAGAGATACAAATTTATTTTATTAATATATTTTATACTTGCAATTATTGTACAAGAAAATAAAACTTATAATAAATGACCAAAACTTAAAATTTAAACATATTTTTTTTTACCAAAATTTGGCATTTCTGCTCGTGATTTTAATCTGGTTCTAATAAGGCCATCTCTAGAAGCAGCGTTGGTTACACGTTGAGAGACTTCTGTTACCAATTTAACACATCTTTCGACAGCTTGTGTTTGACAAGGAAAGTCATCAACTTCCAAACTGTTATTTTTTGCCATGATTTCAAGGTCCTCATTAGAAATATGCCGAAGAACCGGCGGGGCTGTAACCCTAGACGAGTGCCATACAATAGTTTCGGTGTAATCTCCAGCAGAGAAGTTAATTTTTGGTGGTTTAAATATTCTGTATTTAGTACTACTTTCAACTTCTCTAGCTTTGATTATTCTTTGCAGTGCCAGCTCCCGAATATGGTCTCTATCATTAACATACTGACAAGTAGATTTTCTGGGTGAGCAAAAAAAGCATTTCTTTCGCTAACAGAATCCATAACTGATCTCATATTTTCGGGTAAAAAACGAGAGTACATAATCCGATGAAAGATATGTTTGGATCCTTTTTTAAAAGACGGTTTTTGTTTGATTAGGAACCAAATCGGAGAATATACTTTAACAACGTTATTGACAAGCAGTTGCAAATTTTTTGATGGATTAAGGGTACTAACGTTAACTCTGAGTAGATAATTAGCAAATGTAAGCCATCTCGAGTGCGCAATATTTCCAGGTTAACGGTTTGCCAGCTCAGGACTACAATAACCAGTTTGTACAGTTTTACATATCTCATAAAGAAATTTTTGATCCGTACTTAGTTGATCGACCACATTTTTCGGCAAGTCAGGCAAATTACCAGCCACCGCACAAAAAGACTCCGCTAATTTAATATAACAAGTAGCTAATTGTTTTCCATTAAGTCCGCTATATTCTCTAGGTGCCGAAGTGCAACCGTCTAAAATTAAGAATAAATGACGAAGGGGTAACGCATAATGCATACAAACACACCATTGTAGCGGTCTCTTCAAATGCTCCTCCAAATATTGAATAACGCCACCCTTTCAACCGGTATTAGTTGCAGTTCCGTCACATCCAATGCATATCACGTCATCTAAATTCCAACCTTCATCTTCTAATAAAGTTGTGATCGAAATTAAAAGTGCCACGACTTGGCGTTGTGTGACCCAAATAAACTGATGCAGGCAGGTTCTGCTAAAATTGAGATGTGTTCTTCTAAAATTTCTCTCTCACATTCACTAAACCATAAAAACACAAGTCCAACAACCATATTTAAATGAGTCATTGTTGCAGTGACATTCGTGTACAAACTGCACGACTTCCCTAGAGGAATAAAAGCAGCTAAGGCAGAACTTTTAAAATAGAATTCTAATTATTTGAAGTGTAAGGCTGGTGTCAGTGTTAAAAGCACAAATGACTGTTAGTTTTTTCTCATTTTCGGACACCTGAAACATAATTTGTTGAAAGACTTCCATCATTGGATATTTACCATGACAATATTGTTCATAATGTTCTGTTTGTGTTACAGAGGTAAATGTTTGCGTCCAAAACAAATGGAAAAGTAAAAATTATTATTCACTTATGATTTAAGAACTACCAATAATCAAACAAAAATCATTAAGAATATAATGAAAATGATATTATTATTAAAAGTTTTTATAAATTAAGAGAAACGGATATACAACGATGCATTACAAGCAAGAGTATTAAATTAATAATAAATTTATTAACACCCACAAAGCGCTCTCCGATAAAATGTCAATTTAAACTTAATCTTGACCAACAATTTTGTTATCTTGATCTTGAATTAAGTGCTGTGGGCGCACGTTATTGTAACATCAAATTTTATGTATGCAATTGTAATTTTTTTGGCTTATCTCAACAGCACATCAATCCCCTCCCATCAAACTTAATTTCAAAGATGTTTTAAAGAAAGAAGTACAAATAATTTTTAAAATTTTGAAATAAAAGCTAAGTTTTTTTCTCAACAGTAAATTTTTATTAAGAACTTCTAAATTATTCATCATACGTGGAAATAATTAATTAAGTAGACTTCTTAACTGCCACTTTCATTATTGTTGGAAGGTAGTAATTTAAATCTTTTTTATCATGATTTTTATAAATGGCTTTTTTGATAATCAGTGAAAAAACAAAATCATTATCACTTAGAAATGTAGAGCACTACCGTTAATGAACTCTAAAGTGTATTAGAGCAGATATTTTTTTAAACATATGTTTGGAAATTCTTAACAATATGTGAAAATATAAGAATATATATCTATTTTCCTGTAAGTTAAAAGAACCATTCGCTACACGTAACAATCTCCTGTTTTCTCACTTATCAGAGTCTTTTCTTTTCGTTTATCAAAGTAAATGCTTTTGATAGCAATATCTCAATCTTCTTTAAATTTTCTTTCCGGACTTTAGATACTGCTCTTTGTATTTTGTTTTTATCAATTACTAGAGTTAAATTTTCGGTAAAAAATAAGCCGAAGTCAGTCAAAACCGCAGAAGCGACCCAGCAGCAGCAGAACGAGTCGATAAACCGTATCTATCACAGACCTTCCCAACTGTTGGCAACAGCAATGTATTTCGATTCGCCGTTGAAGTCGAAGGTGTATCTGTCGAAAGTGTGTTAGTGGCAGATGCCTTCGTTATCGGATACGTTTTTTGGGAAGATTCACACAGTGAAACTTCATCACAATTTTCTGAGACAGAATCTCTTTCTTGAGTAGAACGCTCTTTTTTTGCTGCCCTTAGGGAATGTTCAGTTTTTCTCTGCTTTTGTTTTATTAATCGATCTGTTTCTTTTTTATCAACTGCAGATATAACCATTTTTCTGTAATTCCTTTGATCCAACAAAAAAACTCTTTCACTGATTGGAACTTTCTTAGATTTTAAACAAGAACAATATTCAAATGAAGTGCATTTGCACGCAGCAACGTCGAAAAGCTTCTCAGATGACTCCAAAAACACGTAGCTCGTTTTCGAAACTATTTTTTCGTTTGCTTGGGTATCTTTTCAAATGGAGGTACTTCTCAAAACAGGATTTGAGTAACTGAATAACTCGTTCTTTCGTTACGATTGGAATCGAAGCTTTGGTCCAAATATTGTCAATCTCTTTAAAAGAGTAATCGCGTATATATCTTATTTTGATGGATCTTTTCCATTATACTTTAACTTCATGTTATACATTTATGGACGTCTCTTATAGTTGGTAGCTGCCGATCAAGTTCCTTATATTGGCTCAATATAAAACAAATTGTCGCACTACGCCTCGAACTCATTTCTTTTAAATCACAAACGCTCTTAAGACTGTTACTATCGCAACTGACTTATTTATTATAAATTACTTTAGTTTTTCTTTTAGCTTTCTTTTTGGGGGAAAACCCCATTTACGTATTTTGGTGTTAATAAATATAACAGGCGATTTTGAAGTGTTGCCAGACTTTTTATTTCATGATGAAGGGTTTCTATAGTTTAGAGAGTAAGCTGTTACTATAAAATGAACTTAAAAACTGGTTCGGAATAGACAATAGTTCGCTATAAGCGTAATAATTGGTATATAATCTGAAAGTGAATATTTTGGGTCCGGAAAAAAATTTTATTTAAACTTTTTTTTTATAAATAATTTGTTATAAACTATCTATATTATAAACGAAATCCACTGTGTTCAGCAAATTCGTAGTCGCCTGTGAATTGTTGCTGTTGTACATAGTCGTGGCATATTTAGTTTAGGTGTCGAAATAAAGGATATATAAAATAATGAAAAAATATAAAATAATGAAAACTACTACTTTTCAAAACTTTGAAGTTCGGCAGAACCCTGAAAATATAGTTTTATCTTATCTCTAAAATCATTTTGGTAATCTACGATCAATTACGCAAATTTCAGAAGCTCTTGTGTTAGGAAAATCTAAAAAAAATTTCGGGACACCCTAATGTACATATCGTTACCTTAATATAGAAAGGCATAAATAACTTTTGCCTTTCTTTACAGGAAAAGAAAAAAAAAACTTGATAAAAAGTACAGTTTTGTGGTAGAAAATCATTTATTACGCATTCTGTTTTTAAATTCTTTAATCAATTTAATAGTTTTACAACTTTTTTTAATTTTTTAGTATAGAATCATTTACCGAAATATGAATAAAAGTTGAATCTAACACAAATTCAGTTAGGGCCTTTTTATATTTAGGTAACAATATGTTGATAAAAAATGGACTAAACATTTTGTTTTGATTGGGATATTGCGAAAGGTGACTTGTAATCTTCATGATGTAGTATCAACGAAATTGATAGAAGTAACGACAAGTTGATAACGCTATTAAATTAAATATTTGCGCGTAATTATTATTTTTAATACGATACATATATCTATATTTTAGAAATGTTTACATATGCTTAAGGTAAAAAAGTAAATTATTGTCAAAAAACTCTAACCATCTTGACAAAAATCCCAAGGAAATGACGTGTATAACATAGTTAAAACATTCGCCACATTTAAATAATGTTATATAAAGTTTTTAAGATTTTCAATTGAAAATGGTAAAAAATTGTTGTTGTACCTTAGTATAGATAATTGATTTTCAGAAGTGTGTAAGCAAGTATTTTGGGTTGAAATTGCAAAACATAGTAACATAGCACGATACTGGCTATATTCAAATGCAAGGATCTGTAACATTAATTACGAATCCCTCCTGCCATAATTTTTTTGTGTTTTTGGAGGCGCTTTTTCTTACTCTTCTAATTTCAGATATTATTTTCGATATGTTTGTAATGAATTCGCAGGGTAAATCTATCTATCTATCCATATTACGAGTTCCTAGAAAGACCCTAAATTAAGAGCCGGGAACGAAACGATTTCGTGTTAATTATAAATTATTACTATATATTTTATTGATTTATTAATTTTAGCGAATAAGTGTTTTTCAAGTCATCCTTTCATTGAAATACATACAGTTATTAAGAGTTTTAAAGTTTACAAAGAAACTGTTTTGCCATGTTTGATATAACGACAAGCACAAAACGTGGATGTGGAAATTAAATGGTGTTGTAATGGTTAATGTAATTTGATGATTTCAAACCGATATTGGCAGGCGGATAAAATCCGACTCAAGTCGGCTTTTTTGCAATAATATTTTTTTTATAAATAAATACATAAATCTCTAATAATTTTTTATCATGTCGGTTTTATGACAGCTGTCATATCAACCCTACAGTATCAAGGCAACATATCAAATTTTATCTATAAAGCTGAGTTTTGTTGTGATTGTGTTAAACACAAACCTCACGAGTATTAGCAGATACGGAGCGAATAAAGTCATTAATGTTTCACACTTTCAACGCTAAGCCAAAATAAGCTAAGTTTTAGGGGAATGTTCAAACAATAATAAAGGATTTGGAATTTACTTTCAAGATGTTAAAAGATGATATATATATGTTGTCTTTTAAATTTTTATTTCTTGACCTAGTAATTGAGTTTGAAGCCTTATAGAAAAATTCGGTTCATCTTGTGCTTTCACAGCTTAAATTGTTACTCAAGAAACATTTAGTAGTGGCACGCAACTTCCGGAAATAGACCTTCCAATATTTTCAGGTGTCTATCTGGGTTACCCACTGTGATATATTCTTTTCACTTGCACACAACAACCATTGATTGTCGAATATTCAAAAGTACTACTTTTTTAGGGACTCCTGTGCTATTTCCCCTCTCTGCATGATAAATAAGTATCCCATTGCTGATCCTGGTTATAAATTACCTTGAATTGCATTTTGGAACTTTGTTTTCATAACGAAAACTAGCTATGTGTGAGTCGGCTGGTGAAGCTTTAGTCACATCGCAACGTGAAAATGCCAATGGCAATTAGGAAAGAAGTTATAATACACTTAAAGCTTTCTTACCAGATGATCTGTCTGTAAACAGGGAAATGGCTGAGGTGTTTGAAATGTTACAGATGGTAGCGTCAATAGCGGCAGCGCCCAAACTAAAAGCCCCTTTTGTTAACAAACTTTGTTTTAAACGTTTAGTCAAGTAAAAATAAAGAAGAACAGTTTTTTATATACAAAAAATTGGTTTTAATTGAAAATAAAGGAAAATGAAATACTATCAAGCAAAAAAAGTAGTTAATTAAATAATAAAAATTTAATTAAATAACAAAGTTACAGAAACAATTTATAATTTAAAATTAACAATATTTAATGTATTATTTTTAGCATTTCTAGATCTCCTACACGACCTCAGGGCAATTACCAATGATGCATGGCCACATTCTATATTAAAATATAAAATGAAAGATTTTAATATATCTTTTAACATCAAACCTAATAATTTCATTGATCCACTTCCGGTTTCAGTAAATAAAACAAAAAAAAAAAGAAACGCCTTAAAAACTGGAAGAGTTCGGTCTGATTTCTATTTGGAACTACTATAAAACTATTTAAATACAACTTTTTCAGTCTTTTTTCGCTTGTTTTTTGTTATAACCGTTTTAAGCACTTGATTAACACACGCACTATCTAAAATTTTCCGATTGGCAAAATCACCCTTAAACTTGCAAATATTTGCTACCTAAACTTCTCCACACATCTTTGTAAATAATTCAAATTCCAGCTATAACAAGAAAGAGGTAGTTATATAAAAAACGAAAGTAATATTACTATACCTCTTTTACGATAGCTGGAATCTCGCCACACTGAATTTTTAGTTATCTCTAATAAATATTATCCATGTTCGTTGTTCGAATGAAAGTGGCTTCGAATAGCTCAAATTCGTTTTTAAACATAGTAGTTAAAAAGTTTTCATCTACAAAAATAAAATGTACAGACAACTGTTTTAGTACCAATTACCGGTAAAATTGGGTGCTTTCACATTTTTGTCTCTATTTTCTCTACGAATTGACTTATTTCTACAAAACAAAAAGTATATTTTAAATTTGAACCAAGGTTTTATGGGAGCTCCACAAAAAATTTTATTTAAATCCATCCAGCAGTTTTTAAGTGATACAAACACAGACAGACAGACGGACAGACAGACAAAAATTCCAAAGTTTTCAAAAAATATTTCATATACAAAAATGAATTCTAAAGAAACGAGATATTTGAAAATTTTAAATATTTGAAAAACAACAAGTGTATTTCTTGATAGTGTTACACTGAGAAAAAAAAAGTGCGCTTTAAAATTATATGTGAAAACTTTCAAATTTTATTTAAAGTGCCTCAGTCTATAGATTCTTATGGGGGTCACAAAAAAAAGTATTTTGTAAAAGTTATAATTTTAAATTTTTATAGTTTTTACTCTTAATTTTAAAGTTAAAAATTTTGTTTTTAATGTAAAATTCTTAAATTTAAAAATGTTGACTTTATTTTATAATGTCAAGCTTTATATTTTAAAGTAAAATATATTATTTACAAAGTAAAAACTTTTGAAATTTTACTAAAAGTGAATACATTTAATTTAAAATTTTTAAACTTTAAAAAATAAAATTAAAACGTTTATTTTCAAAGTGTTAACTTTAAAATGTAAAGTGATCAATTTGCAGAAAAGTGTTAACGTTTACATTTAAAATTTTCACTTTATAAATCAAAGTGATACTTTCTAATTTAAAGTGTCACTTCCTAATTTAAAGTGTTCACTTTAATATTGAAAGTTTTAGTTTTAAATAAAAAGTGTTAACTTTAATTTTAAAATTTTAACTTTAATATATAAAGTGTCAGTTTATTATAAAAAGTGTTCATTTTGATATTCAAAGTGAACATTTTGTATTAAAAGTGTTAACTTTAAAACTTTAAGTGTCTTTGTTAGAACTAAACGTGAACACTTCAAAACGCAACGTAAAAATTTTTATTTTCAAAGTGTTTAAGTTTATTTTAAAAGTCCGACTTTAAATTGTACCGTTAGCGGAATTTGTGTGATTTCATTATACAAATAATTGAGCAGGGTGATTTAACGTACACGTGTGTTAAGGAAGATACATATCTCATTAATCTGCTAAGGGAGTTTGATCTGGAAACACTGTTTCTTGATCTAAAAAGTAAGTAAAAATTCTTAGTCAATATTAACACTTATGCAATATTATTAATGTTCCTTAGATGCTGGAATAACTTTTCGAAGCTTAAAATTTTTGTCAAAAGAAGACATTGCGGAAGCAGTAAAAAATATTGGTCTTCGAGCGGAGTTTAGATAAAAATTATTTTTCTGGCGTAAGTCAAAGGTAAATATAATATTAACTTTGAAGCTTATTTACGATGTTACGCACGTACATAGATACAATTCCCATTTCCAAATTACTACGTTTATAATTTAGCAAGCTTATTTTTTCAGTTTGGAATAGAAGACGAAACGTTGAGCCAGACTTCGAAGGTTGTTGGTTGGCTAGAAAAAAACCATCACAACGATTCACATTGTTCTTCAAATAATTCAATAAGAAACACGTTTGGATCACAGGTAAGAATATACAGTAAAAAGTTTCGTATTAAATTAATTAATACGCTATTGCAGCCCCTTTCAACATTTTTAAAGAATAACTCAGCCGTAAAACAACTTATTCAATATTATGAGGAAAGGGCATGTTTTACGAATAAGCAACGCGATGACCTCATTAAAATAATTTTAGAAAATGTCATGTTAACAAAGGCAAAGCTTAGACCTGAACACTTTGCTAGTATTGTGGAAGAAATAATTGGTTTATTTCCTAAAAAAAAAGAGTCCCAGGTATTATTATTATTTATTATTATTTATTTATTTAGTAGTATTCGAAATACTTTAGATTTAACAAGTATTTAAATTATTTCTATTAAAAAATTTAATTTTTCTTTTTAAAAATATTAATGTTCAATTCATTTTTAGTTTCATTTGGAAGCATATTGTAGAGACGTTAGCCTTTATGTAGTAGGGACTGTTGCATTGTTGTTGAGGTTGTTCTTGGTAATCTGAAGTTGTTGTTGTTCCTCAGAAGATAGGGTTGCATTTCTCCAACATATCTTAATTGTTCGCTGAGGTATCCAGGAGCATTTCCATTTTTTAGTTTTTGTATAAATTGAAGTGTATTCATTTGTATTCTTTGTTTCACGCTCAGCCATTTTAGCGCATTTAGCATTCCTTCTATAGACGTGTATCTATTACATTTCAATATAGATCTCATTGCTTTATTTTGCAGTTTTTCAAGCCTTTCTATTTGTGTCTCATTGCAGCATGTATATATTATTGTTGATCCAAATTCAATGTGTAGTTTTATCATAGTGTTATATATATTAATAGCAGTAATTGTAGATATTTTGTTGCGTATTCGTTTAAAAAAACCAATTTTTTTACCAATTTTTTTGCATATATACTCAATATGTTCATTAAATTTTAATTTTCTGTCAATTATAAATCCCAGGTATTTAATTTGATTAACTATTTCTATAATTTGATCATTTATTTTAAAAACAGTTTCATTGTTTATATTTATTTGCATAAGTTTTGTTTTGTTTTCGTTTAATTTTAGTTTATTCATTTTTAACCATTTGTTAATACTATTTATATCTTGCACCATATCATCGTAGCATTGCTTCTCTGTATCCCCGGTTGTGAATATTAACGTATCATCTGCGTATAAAATTATTTCGCATTTTTGTAACACATTCGGCATGTCATTTATATATATAATAAATAACAATGCACCTAATACCGATCCTTGTGGAACACCGTAATCATTATCTCTATACTCCGATTTTACGTTATTAACTTTTACTACTTGCTTTCTATTAGTAAGGTTCCGGTCAATTGTCTCAAAAGCTCTTTTAAAGTCTAGAAAAATAGCCATTATTTTTTTATTCTTTGTTACATATTTCCATCTATTAATTACATAATTTAATGTTGTTTCACACGAATAGTTTCTTCGAAATCCTGATTGATATTTTGTGAATATATTTTTTTTTTTTCAAAGTAATTTTCAAGCTGTTGTGTTACTACTTTTTCAATAATTTTCTCACAAGTTTTTAATGTATTTATTGGTCTAAATTCCTCACATTTTTTTGTTTTTGCTATTTTTTCTATTGGTGTTATAATCGATATTTTCCAACTTCCTGGAAATTCTCCTGTATCAAACGATTTATTTATAATATTTAACAGTATCTTTCCTATTATGTTCCAATTATCTAATATTATATTTACTGATACTTTGTTAAAGTCCGGTTTATTTTTAATATTTTTACATATATCTTTAAGTTCTATCATATTAATTGCACGAAGCCTAAATTTAGTATATATCACATCAATTTGGTTTAAATATTGCACTTGTTCTATCGAATTTCTAATTGATTTTATACTATCAACAAAATAAGTATTAAATTGGTTAGCTATTAAATAGTTTTCCTTAACTTCTAATTGGTTAAATATCACAGACTGTATCACATTTTGTCTTTTATTTATTACTTATTCTTTTATTTTTTTCCACATTTGTTTCTGGTCTTTGGCATTACTTATAGATTTATTAATGAATTTATTTTTCTCATTTTTTAGTTTTGTTTCATATTTATTTCTTATTAATTTATAGCTGTTCCACGCTTCAATTGTGTTTACTGTTTTTGCAATGAAATATTTAACAATTTTATTTCTCTTAAGTTGTTTTAATTCATGGCTAAACATTTTTTTGTATTATTTTGTTCATTTATAGTTCTTTTTATTGTGATTTTTTTTTATTGCATTTTCAATATTATTATCTAAGTAATATGTCATTTCGTTAACGCTCTTATTTTCAGAATACTTTATTACATTTTTTATTTCTTTATAAATAGATTTTTATTATATTTAAATATTTCAATTTCTTTTTTTATATTCTGACAAACATATTTATTTTTTATGAGTATATCTATTGCTTCATGATCTGCACTTTTATTTGTAATATTAATTTAGGCTGAGACATTAGTATTGTTCGTGATAACAAAATCTATTAGAGTTCTTGTATTTTCTGTCACCCTCGTATATTCTGTAACTATTTGCTTGAGTCCATTATCATTTAACTTTACTTGTATTCTGTTTTTATATGTATCGTTTTTTTTCAATCTATATTAAAATCTCCTGATATAATAATTTCAAGATTTGTTTCACAAATATTTTCTTATATTTCATCGAATGCGTCACAAAATTCCACTTCCCTGCAACTTGGAGATCTATACACTGCCATGATTATGAAAATCATGCTTTTATGTTTTGCTTTATAGGCACACATCCAATATTTTAATCGGCTATTTTTTCGAATAGTTTTTCCAGACACCATTCTTTTTAATATATACAATGACTCCTCCTGTTCGCATTGATTTTGAGAGCGTTGGATAATGATCATAGTTCATTAGTTGGTACTCATGTTCTTCAATGTCATTTGTTAGATGTGTCTCTGATAATACTATAAATTCAGGGTTTCTTAATTCCGCAATAATTTCAATTTTATTAAAGTTGTTTATTAAACCTTGTACATTTGTGTATATCCCATTTATCTATTTTGATTGTTATATATTAAAACCAATCATTCTCATTTTTAATTTCAGTTTATTTTGGTATACAGGACATTTCTTATCTGTAGTGCTCTGGTTTTCATCTAATCCAAGATTACGCTTTTGATTTGATTTTACACAGTTTATACATTTAACTATTATTTCTTGATCGCATTCTTTTGATTTATGATTACCATGGCACTTATAACACACTTCTACATTTCTACAATCTTTGGCCTTGTGATTAAAACCTTTGCATTTGTAACACATCATTACTTCTGTTCCGTCGAAGACTCGACATTTTTCCCATCCAATATTAATTCTCTGAGTTGACAGCAACTTTGTATATGAATCCTTATCAATTATAAGTTTCGCATTATATATAATGTAATTGTTTATTCTTGTTTCAAATGATTTTAAGACTCTTATATTACTCTCTCTTATAAATTCGTTTTGTTTTCTTGGCTGGCACTTTAACTTCATAGTTTTCACTCATTTTATTTTGAATAGCTAATTTAATTTTTTCTCTTTCTTCTATGTTTCCACTATGTATAACTAATGTACCATTATTTCTGTTTTCTACACTAGTTATTTTTAAGTCAACTGGATTCACATTATTATTTAAGTCTTGTTTTGTTTTTTCTGTTTTTTTGTTTTCTTTAGGTTTAACTATAAGCCCTACTTGTTTTTGTAAATTTGGCAGCACTGCTCCTTTTTTTTCATTTATTTTTTTTAATTTCCGACACGTTCTTTTCACAAATCTTTTGGGCTTTATCTATTTTTCGAAGTCTTTCTTCGCAGATATGATCTGCCTTCTATTACTTCTAACAATTGTTTAATCTCATTTTCATTTTTTTTAAAGCAAAAGCAAATTCGTTCTTGTAATCTAATAGGTTCTGTTTAATTTTATTAACACCATCTTGTATACCTTTCAACACCAAATCCACATTATGGATATATTGAATACAATCATCACATATAAAGCGCACAAAATTTCCGTTTTCTAGTATTTTTGCTGAGTATTGATCAATACCAGAACATTTATTAGAACAATGGAACACCTTTTTACATACTCCCGCACAACTTATTCCCGATTCACCGCGTATTGTACCTTTACATTTATGACACTCAGCCATTGCTGGGCCACATACATAAAGTTCTTCTTTTCTCTTCTTTTTTTCCCCGCCAATAGTCCTATAATTTCACTTAATTTGATACTCCACGTAATAAACAAAGTTTATTTTTAATATTTATCTAATGTTCCAGTTTATTTTTCAATTTATTAAAACACTTTTTATTATTATTAAAAGATTTTATACAGAGCTTTGTTTTTCTGCTTGTTCATGCAACGGGTTGCCAGACTATTAAAAACGATATATTAAAAACAACATATTATAAACTGATTTCTTTCAGGATTATTACTACATTCCACGTCAAAGAAAAAAAAACCCATCAGGCAAGCTCTATTCCAAATATTTTAACTTAAAGACAAAGATTAGAAAGAGTAGTCCATCTGCGGAAATATCTCTTTCAAGTGAAGTACGTGATCCATTCGTGGAAGAAAATTTTGAAGTTGATGAAACGCTGTCGTTATGTTTAAAAAGTTCGCTTCAAAAAGATGCCAGTAATTGGGATGAGGTTATTGACAAATGGCAAAAAACATTTACATTTCGGAAGAAGGATTTGGCAGAGCGCTCAAATTCAGATTTTTTGCAGGAGTGGCTAATTTTAAAAGACTCCGGAGCTCCATTTCTGGTATTTATTTAAAAAAATTGTAACACAAAATTCAGGGATATACAAATTTTTATATATTTTTTAGATTAATCTAGATTTCAATTTGATTTGTCCACAAAACGGTTATCTTTTAAAAACAAAGTGGGATAATTTTAAAACCAAGATAGTAAACTACTACGATGTCAACATACGGAATCAGCAATCAATAGATCTTCTGAACCAAGCAAAAACGAAGAAAAAAGTTGGTGAGTAACAATTATGGGCTTTTTTAATTAATAAAATAACACTAAATAATTTTTTTTCAGATTATCAAGACTATATTTTTACAATTCTTCTTAATTCAGTTCTGCTGCCTTCAGCAAGATTTAGTACAGACGGAAATACAAAAGAGAAAGCTAAGATGCTAATGAAAGCTTCGTATTGCATTTAACAACAATTAGCGATTACTCAAGATGAATAAAACAACTTATCGGTAAATACTATTATAATAAATTGACTGTACAGCCGTTTATAATTGTGGTAGGAGACTATGTGGACGATCATAAAACCTTTTATATTTATTTTGACGAAATTTTGTACAAAATCAATTCTTTTATTGAAAGTTTAGACTAATGCTTTAAAATATTTCATGTATTTAATCTTAAATATCCTAAGATCTGCGAAATGCCATGGATGTTTATCCAAAAGTATTTTCATGAATTAGATTCAAAATTTGATTTAAAAAGTTCAAAATCTTACTTTATTGTTAACACACATGAATGAAAAAAATTAAATTTTGTAAATTTTTCTATTATCATAATGTGTAAATGTTTCAGATGTTTTCAGTTATTTAGTAAGGTTGATGTGCTAATAGGACATTTATAACACGTGCATATATTGTCAAATAGAGATATACTTCAATGTGAACAAAATAAATGCAAGCAAATTTTTTCAAGCTTTAGTTCTCTAAAGCGACATTTATTAACACATAAGAATATTAATTACACTTTACAAACACCAGCAGAGTTACCCGCCACATCCTCCGGAATTAAGTCAGATGAACCCATTTTATCAGATGAACCTATCATAGTAACAATGCCAGATACAATTTCACAATTTCATAAAAATAGAGAACAAACTATAACAGATTTAAGAATTAAGTCTTTAGCTTTATGTCTGCAACTATATTCAAAAAGTACCATGCCAAGAAAAGATGTGTCAAATATACAAAACATGGTATCAGAAATACTAGGAACAGTTTCTGCTACAATCAAAAATATAATTTCAAATTCAAATAGTAACGTATTTACCGGACTGCAAAACGATATTGACTGTATTCTTAACTTTTGTAATGATCCATTCATGGAAATAAAATCTGAACATTGATTAATTACAGTTTTGAAGGCAATGAATTTATATGAAAGCCCAAAGTCTTTTGTAATTCTTAATGAAATAGCTGACACAGTTGTTCAGGGAAACCCTGCACTCGATAGTAAAATGCTTAGTATTCAAATAATGCCATTAAAATTTCAATTTAAAGCACTTTTAGAATATACAGAAAAGTTTTTAGCAGATACTAATTTTTCAAAAATTTTTCATTTAATTAAATGAAAATTCTATTCTCAACTGGTAATACCCTATGTTATATATTTTGATGACTTTCAAATTAATAACGCTCTTGGTAGTCACACATTCTTAATTTGCGGTTGTTATTACAATTTTCCTACTATGCCACAATATATACTCTCAAAACTTGACTTTATTTTTAATGCTCCTTTTATATCTACACAAGATTTAAAATGTTGTGGAAACACAACGTCTTTCTTCCATTTGCTTGAAGAGCTTAAATCATTAGAGGAAGGAATATTAATTCAATCATTTGATCAGACTTTCAAGGAACATTTTGTTTTAGGTCTTGTGGTGGGGGATAATTTAGTTGTAAATAGTATTTTGGGTTTTGTGCAATCTTTTAATGCCAAGCGTTTGTGTCGAGCATGTACAACTACTAAAGATCAAATTAAAATTAATGTTACAGAAAACGAACAACTGCTAAGAACTCGGGTTCAATATGAAGATGACTTATTTAACAATAAATTTCAAGACACAGGTATCAAAACAGTTTGTATTTTTAATGAGTTAAGAAGCTTTCACGTAACAAATAACATTTGCTTTGATATTATGCATGATGTTTTAGAAGGGATTTGCGTATATTATATTTGCAACATAATCTTGGGTTTAGTAAATGACAAAATTATTTCATTAGACATTATTAACAGCAGGAAAAAATTTTTCCAGTTTGGAAATATTTAAATAGGAAATATTTTGCAGCCTCTCCTTATGGACCGACTTCAATCGTACAACTTAAAAATGACAGCTAGTGAGGTTTTATGTTTTACAAATTTTCTTCCACTTATGATAGGAGATTTAATTTCACCGGATGTGAAACATTGGAAACTATTGGTGTTGCTAATAAAAATAGTAGATTTATTATTTTAGTTTTTCTACTTTTGATCTAGATAAGTTGAAAATTTAATAAAAACACATCAGCAATTATATATTCTATTTTACGGTGATCTGAAACCTAAGCATCATTTTTTAGTGCACTATCCTCGCGCAATTGAGAAACGTGGTCTCCTTAAGTTTGTCTGGGCGATGCGTTTCGAGGCAAAACATAAGGATGCAAAAATATATTTTAATAATATAACATCTCGATTAAATCCTGCTTATACAGCGGCCATTAAAAGTTCTTTTTGTTTTTCAAATTTATTGCAAAAGTATAAAAATGGGTTTCCGCCTGCTTTTACAACTGAAACATTTATTACAAAAGACTTAACAAAAGAAGAGTGTTTTCCTCTAATATTGAACTTTGAAAATATTAACTATCAATCTGTTTATGTTTCGACTATAATATGTTATAAGGGAATCGAGTATAAACAAAATAATTTTTTAACATTACTGGATGAAACAAATTGTTGTATCTATAAAATCAAACTTTTTATTTGCGAAAATGAAATTATTTACGTTCTATGTTATCCTATTGAAATTATTAAATTTGATGTACATTTTCAATCTTACGAGACTGGTATAAAAGAAAATTGCCTAAAACTGATTAACATTTCACATTTTACAAGCTTGCCTATGAATTTACATAAAATTAACAATGGAAAGACATATGCAAGATAAAAAAGATATGATATGTTTTTTAAACTTAAATTAAGTTATTTTATTTAATGAATTATTGATGCGTTATTCTTAAGTTATTTCATAAATACAAAATAAATTTAAATATGTTTCAACAAAAAAATGTGAATTAAAAACAAACAAAAATATATTTTGTTTCCTTTATAGTGAACGTTTTTAAATTGCATTTGAAACCGTTCACTCTTAAAATAAAAGCTAACGCTTTTAGTTTGAGATTAAATGTGTTACAAACACTTTTAAATTGGGTTAAAAGTGTGAACTTTAAAATTAAAAGTGTTTAAATTGTATTCGAAAATGCGCATTTTAAAATGTAAAATTTTCACTTTAATATTCAAAGTGCTAACATTAATAATTTACATTTTAAAGTGTAAACTTTATAATTAAATATTTTCCAATACGGCTGGTTTTCATACATTAAAATTTTTAATTTTAAAGTCCCTTGTACTGGATTTAAAGTGAGTTTAAAGTGTTTCTTTTCTGAGTGTATGATTTTAAACTTCCCGTTTCTCGAGAATTTAGCCATTAATTTCCCAAGCCCTAGTACAGATTTATATTTTGATAAAGAAGTAAAATATTGTAAATAAAAAACTGCAAATTAAATAACAGCGCAATAAAGGCTCCCTACCATAGTATGTGTTAGTTTATCCCACCAGCTTCCTGCCACTATAGAGAACTCTAGGAAGCTGGGCTAAAATCTGTTAAGTACTATCTACGCAGAATAATAAAAGACCGTCATCTTACTTACGAAGAGCTAAGCAATTCACTGGCTCAGAAAGAAAGGTGTTTAAGTTCTCGTCCACTTTGCCCTAAATCCAGAAAACAACAAAGAACTGACTCCAGCTCGTTTTTAAATTGCTAAACCTACTACTTTTGTTTTGGACAAAGACCTACTTGATGACATCATTAAGCGTTTATGTCGCTGGAAACTTGTAAAATGCATGAAACAGCAATTCTGTGATTGCTTGACGAATGAATATGTATGCCGGTTACAAGCTCGATTCGAATAGACTAAATTGAACGGAACGTTTAGAGTGCTTGTAATTTTTAATTTTTTTTTTTTTAATAAAATAACGTCATAAATTTTAATTAAGCTTGGCTTAGTTAATGCATATTTTTTTATTTATCTATTTATTTCGTTTACAAAACATTTTGATAAATTTAAAGAATTCTACCTGTTATGAACAAAAAGTATAAAAGAAAATAAAAAATTTTGTAGTTAATTTTATTAGTAACAATATATTTAATTCAATTGCATGGCATTAAGTAAAGAATGTTTTGTCTTAGGTAATAATAAAAAACTGAACAAAAAGTAAAATTAATCGTTATTGTTTGTAACAAGGCGTATACCAAAATCGAAAATTACACAAAATTCGAAAAAATTTACCCATAGAAAGTATGGGTCTAAAATGGAAACCTAGCTCCCGCCGAAAGGCTTGATTCTGAAAAAAAACGTAGTAAGTTCTGGTATATCCATACACAAAACACAAATATAGTCGCTTTTTTGGACCTTTTTATTGCAATTTTCAAAACCTTATTTGATTACAAATAAATTATTATCTTATTATTATTATTATTTATTGGTCAAGATATATGGAACATTGTTGTTGCATAGATATTATGCTTTAATTTTTATACGAATTACGAAATTTAAAAAGAGAATGATTTAGTTATCTGCTATGAGAGTTATTAGCAAAGAGTTATAAGAATTCAATGTTGTTAATAGTTCTGGTCATTGTAGAAATTTACCGTTACTGCTTTTTATAAAAACGTGGTGTTGAACCTTTGTGTTGACTGACTTATGCACCTTCAAAAAATAAGCGTGTGTTAATTTTTTTTAGCTAACCATTAAATTATTGAAATGAAAGACGAAAGATGAAAAAAATCTTTCTACTGACGTTTTACATCTCTTCGGAATAACCAAAGCTGTATCGAAGGTTCGTGCCCAGAAGATATAGCTAGCATGAAACCGGAACAAATTGTCACTGGTTACCAAAAAGCCAGCAGACTGGTGCGACTATATGTAGCAAGAAGTTTGCCTTCAACAAATTTAAAAATATTGATAATGATATTTGAAGAATTTGGGGCACCCTCTATTTTTTAGCACTTTACTTTTTTAATGTTTCTTGTACCAACCATGCAATTACATATTCTGTGAAGACTCTATCTCTAACGGATTAAAAGTTACAGCAAAAATACAGTTTCTTCTATGGGGACACCTGATAGACTTCCTATTTTTGTTGTTTTCAGTGTTTGTTGTTGTAGCGGCTACCTAACTACTTATTCAATAACGTGCGCCCACAGCACTTAATTCAAGATCAAAATAACAAAATTGTTGTCAAGATTAAGTTGTGGGTATTAATCAATTTATTATTAACTTAATACTCTTGCTTGTAATGCATCTTTGTATATCCGTTTCTCTTAATTTATTACAACTTTTAATATTAATATCATTTTCATTATATTCTTAATGATTTTTGTTTGATTGTTGGTACTTCTTAAAACATAAGTGAATGATCATTAATTAATTTTTACTTTTCCATTTGTTTTGGACGCAAACATTTACCTCTGTAACACAAACAGAACATTATGAACAATATTGTCATGGTAAATATCCAATGATGGAAGGCTTTCAACAAATTATGTTTCAGGGCATTAGGTGTCCGAAAAAGAGAAAAAACTAACAGTCATTTGTGCTTTCAACACTGACACCAGCCTTACACTTGAAATAATTAGAATTCTATTTTAAAAGTTTTGCCTTAGCTGCTTTTATTCCTCTAGGAAAGTCGTGTAGATTGTATATGAATGTCACTGCAATAATGACTCATATAAATCTGGTTGTTGGACTTGTGTTTTTATGGCTTAGTGAATTTGACTCTTTGTCCAGTCTACTTTTGGCCCCACCTCTTTCTTTGTTTAATTTTTTCACAGCAATTGTCGTCTTGGCGACGCAGTATTTGTATTGTAGTCCATGGTAGGAAAACTCAATGAAGGTGAGGCAGTAGCAGTAGTGGTTTGTCTAGCAGTTTCATACAACGGTATGCCATTGGCACTACTATCGCCTAGCTAACTATAGCCTTGTTACTGCTGTTCTTATTATTATTCTCCTTGTTATTTTGTTAATTTAGCATAGTGCGTCTTGTCGTTAGCAGGTTGGCAGCAGTACGATGTGTAGCATTGTGGGTGGTTGTGGAAGCTAACGATATTTGGAATAGCTTTTTATATCTGTGGGTGACTGGGGTTATAGCACTGTATGTAGTCGTTGAGGCAAAAATAATAATTTAAATTGACTACTGGTTACTTGTTATAGCGCATCCCTGCTTGCAGATGATTTTGCTACATTTAAAGGGCTCTGCTCAGGGCTCTTGACTTTTAGTTTTTTTTTTTTTTTTTTTTTTTGTTATTGTACAAAATATTTTCAACAAATACTCTTGAGAACCGATGTTGTATTTACAACGGTAAAGAGTTGGTCTTAATGATTTTATTTTCTTGGTAGATGTAGTGGAACTTGGTGTTATAAATGGGCTATTAAGCTGATCTCCGCCCTGTTGGTTTTGTTTGCTGTTGATTTTTTTCCTGCTTAAGCCAGCAACAAATCTGGTTAAAACTCATTTGGTGTTTAATTTAAGTTTTTGCAGTTGCGAACTTTGTTCTGTTAACCTGTCATTACTGCAACAGCGCTGATTTCGGCTTGTGTTCGAACCTGTGGATATTTTTCGCATGTCTGTAGTAGTGACTTAGAAAAAGGCAAAATTTATTAAGTCAACTTCAATTTTTATTTATGAATAATAAGTTTTATTTAAATGATGCTAGGTCACTTTCAGGTGTAGTAATCTGCTTAGTTTTATGAAAAATTATAAAAATGAAAACGCTAGATCATTCAATACTTTAACATTAAAAACTTTATAATTAAAGTAGAAAACTACATAACCTAATTTACTTTCAATGTTGTAGCAAATAATATTTAAATATTTGTCAAAAGAATAACAAACAAAAATATATTGAGAAAATTAAGCGTTGGGAAAATTATGGTCAAAAATAAATAACTCTTTTGAGAAAACATCTAGATTTTTTATGAGAATGGAAGCATAATTACTAATCTAATGCTATACACACATTCGCCACAGCAGGCTACGCGAACACACTACAGCAAAGCTGGTAACTACATTTGCCACTATATTGCCAGCTACAAAATTATTTTGAATGTAGCAGCTACAAACAAAAAATATGATTTTATTGTATTTCAGTGATGTCACTTCTATATTTTTTAGCATTTTTTAAACAGGTAGTTCTGATTTATGATTTATTAAATATTTAGATAATTGTGTAACAGGCTAATAGAAAACTAAAACAATATTATTTAAGAGCACATCGATTTTTCGTTTGTCTTGCCTTTAAAATCAAAAATATATTAAAGTATTTCTTAGAAGCAATAAATAGTACTGTTTCTAAAAAAACGAAGTTACATGTCCACTGCAGTAACAAAATACTAAAAACAACAAAATGTTGAAAGCTATACAATTCTATGATATCTAACAAAAACATGTTAAAAATAAACAGGTGTTCTATAGAAGATACATTCTTATAAACATAGACAAATTGAAATTGTCATAAGAAAAAAGTATAAATATATATCAAACTAAATGATGTCTACACAAAAAGGAATTGCAATTTTTTATACACTGAAAAACATTCCTTTAAATTTTTTACAGTTTTTCCTCGTATATTTTCGCCATCACGATTGAAGCATTTTTTATTCAAAAAATACTTGAAAATACATATTCATATACCTAAACTGAAAAAGCCTTCAATAATAAAATGACTTATATAAAATACACTTAAGTTTTTCAATAAATAAATAAATCTTTTAATAAATAACGCAAGATTATTTTCAGTTTTTGTTTTTTTTTTTCTTTTTTCAGAATAAGAACTTTTTAAGCACTTATTAATTTACATGACTTATAGTACTGACATCACTTAACTCTTTATTGTCGCCAACAAAAATAGAAATTAGTTTAATTGGACTACACGGCAAAAGCAGCCTAGACAACAACCTTTCGCCTTATTGCCTTGCTGCCTTTAAGATTATCATTCTCATATGCAAACATGTATTCTATTTTTGAAATTTTGCAATCGGTAGTTGCTGTGGTGATGTGTTTACAGCTGAAGTAATAAATTTGTGAATAAGGCAAATCAAACTACGTGTTTTTGTTCAAGTTTTCTTAAAGATTTTTGTTTTTTTAAACTCTCACTGATATATAAAATAAATTTAATAAATTTATTTTCGAAGCAACAGAAGCTTTGCTGTCCGTAGAAATACAAGATTGCGTCTTAAAAGAAGATAGACCTATTTAAATTTTTACTTATCACCGGTAACAAGTGTTGTCGATGAACACACAAAAAAAAAAAGAAAAGGTTTGTCAACACATGTTAAGCAGCTGCCGTGGTTGTGTTGATAGACAGAAAATAAGTTCAACCCTCGACAGGGCCATAGATATATAGAAACATTCTTGTGATAGAGGAGCCGCTGTTCGAATATATTACAAGTCTCCCAGAGTATAGAAACAAGAAAAAGAAAAACTTTTATTATGTGGCCCAGACAGATAAATTGGCGCATCCAAATATGTATTTAAAGCAGCAGTTTATAAGTAAAGTGTAGGTAAACAAGAAAATCATGATTAAGGAATGAGGATCATTGGTTAATAAAGGAAGAATGATGGTAACTTTAGTGTGGGGAAGTAGATTTCGGTTATAATAGCTTAGTTGGAGTTCAAGTCTCGTCAAAGCCACAGCGATTAGCCGAGACTTTGTATAAATGGATTCAGACGCATAAATGTTCTCTCCATTTCTGCTATTTGAAAACCTAAATACCATATACAACCATCGGAGGAGTTGTTTAGCCGTGAATGTCACAAATAAAAACAAATAAACATACCTAAAAATAGGTTTATATTATGAGATATAGTATACAAACTAACTTTAAAATGTAAAAGTTTGATCGTATATGTTTTGCAATACTATATAAAGAAATGTCAAACCCTTAAACATCAACCGAGTAAATCAGTCTGGCAAAGAAAATTTTTTGGAAATAATTTAACTCGCTCTTTTGAAATGTCGCAAATTGATTCAGTCAATACAAAAGTAAAATGTAGAAGTTTCTACCGCAGGTCAGAGTATTTTTAGTTTAAAATTAGTTTTTTCATGTGAAATCAGAAATATGAACTTTTCTTTCTTATTATATTAGTCTGAGTTAGAAATTTTAAGTAAATGAGGGATATTTTACAAATGTGATCATTTTGTAGATGATATAATATTTAGATATTTATTGCGTCTATCATATAAACAAAGTGTTTTATTAAGATTTTCATCTTATGTTTTTACTTTTTACATGTGTTATTTACAGCAAAGAATTATAGTTTGTTGTCATACCTTTCGGTGAAGACCGTCGTCACTGGCTATTTATTTGGTACGGTTGACGAGCGCTTTCGATGTAAAAACATCATCATTTAGTACTAATCAAAACGCGGCTTGAAAATGATGTCTTTACATCGAAAGCGCTCGCCAATCGAACCAAATAAACAGCCAGTGACGACGGTCTTCACCGAAAGGTATGACAACAATTTTATATTTACTGGCGGAATAAATCCAATTAACTTAATACCAATTATAGTTTGTTAATATGTATGCACATCAGCACATATTTTTGTGTTTGATTCCTAACTAATAAAAACAAAAATGTCCTAATGGATTATAAACAAAACCACGAAAAGTTCTTCTCGTAAGACACAAACAACAACAAAGAAAATATAAAATTAAAAACATATATTTAGGTATATATAGAAAAAAAGAGAGATCAATTCTTTAAATATAATGTTGTAATCTAATCAACAATAACAGCTGAGTTTTTTACTGACTTCCCGAAAATGTTGATTTAAGCAAAACTATTGTTTCAAAAATACATGCAAATAGAATACGACATGACCTTAACTTAATAACAGTTTGTAACTATAACTCCCTTCAGTTATCTATAATATATAACAATTCAAAAACGGCACTGGCATTATTTGCCTTAAGTTTTAGCTCCTAATATTCCTATAATAAAAGAGGCCGCAAATTCTAAGCGACTAAGCTGATTTCGGCAGATAGCCGAAGAGGTATAAGCGAGTTCATAAAATAAAAAATTAATTCTGAGATACTTTTATCTTTGAAAAAAAAAAACCAAACGGTGTACGAAAAAACACGTTAAAATATGGGAAAGTTAATTCCGTAATTTTTTGGCGAATTTTTTTTTTTACCAATAGTTGTGAACGAATATTTATTACTTTTAAGAAACTCAAAGTATAATTCTCTCAATAGAGACTTATGTATATTAAAAGATAAATACTACTTTTAATCTCAATGTAATTCACAAAAAAAAAAAAACAACGTAGCAATAACATGTTTTAATTTTTTTTTCTGAAAAGTATTATTCTCAAAATATTTTACAAATATTTTACAAATCTCTGAATTTAATATTTTAAAATTAATCAAAAGCAATAAATTTGTATAGTTTATTCGTTAGTCGTCGTTGGTCGTACTAATTAGATATTCACTTCAGGCCTGCAAAAAATTTTATGCTTGTTACCACTGTGTAATATTGTTTATGAAATATTTTGATTATTATCCTTAAATATGAATTTATTCAAAACGTGCTGCATATGCATGATTATATACATAAATATCATTTGTTTATTTTTCGCAACATTTTCCAATTTTTAATATGAAAATTATTTTCTTGTAACTTATACTAATTGTGAAATATTGTTATTGTTGAAACTAGATTTTTTTAAACTGTTAAGGTTAGAAAAATAATTAATTTTTATGATTTACGGTACTTTTTTGTGTAATCTCTGTTGAAAAATCTTAGCCTTAAAATTGTACAAACTCTAATTCGAATAAAATTTTAATTTTAAAGAAATTTCATAAATAAACAAAATTTTAATTTATATAAATATGTTTGCTTAAATCATAGTAACTATATGCATGTGAGAAATATGGCTTAACTTTGGCATAAAGTATGTATTAGAAATGTTTTAAAGTTTTTAATGTTAAAAGAATTTCACTGTGACTTCTAACATTAATGCTATAAAATATTTATTTAGTGTGTTAATATTAAAACAATTTTATTCTTGAATTAAACACAAATTATTTTATTATACAAATTTGAAAGTGTAGCTTTTTTACTTTACTATTTAAAAGCTGGTGAACATAGGAAAAAAAAATTTTAGACAAGAAAATCTGGGAAAAATATTAGGATCCAAATAACTAAAAACGTCACTGGCAGTGTCAAAGTATAATTTTGTTCAAATATTATATTTTAAAAACAACTGGCACTACATAGAACGTCATAGACAAATATCATAGCAATTTAAGTTATTTTTAGGGTCATTCAAGACACTCGTAAGTTAAGGCCTTGCTCCACCTTGTAGATACACTTCTAGCACAGCAGAAATTAGTTTTAAAATCAAAAGAGTAATTTTAAGCATTGTGTCTAATCTATAAACCAGAGTTTAGAAAGTACACACAATATTCTGTTCAAAACCACCCGTACATATTTTTCTTTTCATACCAATTATGTATGTCTCTAACTTTTGAAATTTTCCGTACACATCCACGAATATATTTTATTAAAATATTTTTTGCATACACGTACGTGAATGTACGACAAATTCCTTCCCTAAATATAATTGCAATAACGTTGCAGATAAACAAATTATTATCCTTAATCCTTACTCTTTATAACACTACTTGTTGCACATTTGAATTAATGAGTTATTAATAACAGTCTCGCTTTAGTTTCCAAGGAACGCCACTACCTACCAATGATCAACAACAAACTGCAATGGCAGGCTTAAATTTAAACTAAGAAAAACCAATAATAGTAATAACAATAATAAATGTTTTTATATTTTCAGGATCACTTAGTACAGAGGTTTGAAATTTTGAATCAAATATCGTATTCGACATTACGAATCTTCTACTTCGTGAGATAATCCTCCAATTATGTCAATTGCTGCAGACTCTAAAATAGCACAATATGTCACTTACTATTAAGTACATCGCATTTAACAACACAAAATCCAAATTAAAACATTAAAACCGAACTACTTGCTTTATGTGAAAAACCAATGCAACCCTTTAACGTATTGGAAACAAAATTGTCAACACAATCATATGTAGAACGTGCATTTAGTGCACTTGCTTTAGTCTTGGCCAAGTTAAGATCTAAGTCTATTTCTAATATATTAAAAACAAAATTAAACTTTAACTTCTCGACTGCTCAAACCTTTAAATAGAAAACAGTGAGTAAATAGAGTTTTATTTTGTCCCAAACAAAGAAATTCCTATATGTACAATATAAATGTATTATCCTTTATGGCACCGCACTGCTATTCCAATTATATCAGTAACAACTGCTCGTAAACATTTGGATAAACTTCTGACTGAATATTATAAGGTCAATAAATATCCGCTAAAATATAAAGTAGATGAATGGTATACAGTGTTTTTCATTTCGCGTTGTAAGTGCGGCATTATAACAAATACTGCATGCAATTGTATTGCCTCTGATAAAATCACACACGAAGCGAAAGATTTCTTCATTGATCTGTGCGGTCCACGGTTATTGACTTTAGATGATATTGTTCATACGATCCCACTGAAAAGTTGTGGTGTAAAACTTACAGGAATTTGTAGTGACTTACTCACATGCATCTCCTTCGATGACAAGAAAGAGCTAACTTTTAAAAGAGTAACAGAGGCAAATGTGACGAAAAATGTGGACGTAAGCGAAGACCATATCACCATTGTGAAAGAGCCAGATTTCAAATTCATTGGCTATGCTACGCCCACTGACAGTACTTCTTTAGAAATCCAGAAGAGCATTGTAGACTACTTAAGTAGCGAAATCCTTACTGCTATTACTTGCGATGGAACTCCTACCAATACTGGCTACAAAAATGGTGTCATTTACAGAGGACATTGCGCCTTGCAAACAGAAAAGACCTGGAATCTGGCCAGGAAGTATCGGAGAAGGCATTCAGAATTGCATGCACTGTTCAGAAGGTTTAATAAAATCTTAATTTTATATATAAATTTGATTGTGTTCGGCAAAGCATACGTAATGTAAATATTTACTTGATTAATAATTTTTTTATTCCGCTTGGTTAGGTAAAAAACAATTTCGAACCCATTCCAATGACAGAAATGCCGCCAAACATAGAAGGCTGGACTGTTCGAGATGACCAGCTTTATATCTACCATATGGTTTGAGCCGTCCATATCGGAGAATGCGATGAGAGATTAGCCATTGTGAAGCCCGTTGCTATTAGCACAGCAAGCTGGTTAACAACAGCCTTTTAAATGCTTCGCTATTATGTAACATGCACTCAGCCCTCGATGCTATTGAAAAAACTTGTTTAGTTTGTTGTGAAAGCTTATGCGGTATTTTGACAACCACTGGCAATTCACGAAATTCGCTACGTTTTTAAGTTAATATCTTGGATTCCTCAGTTACCGAAAGATGTTCAACACACCCTCCTCCCGTTCATTGAAAAAAAACGCGTACTTTTTCCACCCAGAGAATGTTTTGCTATCAATGATAACAAACCAAGATCCGATAGTACGTTCTGATGGCTATGCTAAAATTTTATCAGCCCAAAATGAAGCAACAGGATGCATTCGTCGAATGTTCGGTCGACAAGCTCATTTTATAAACTTTTAGAGCGACTCATACGTTGATATGATAAATTGAACGAAATTTGAGGTGACTGAGCCGTCGTGCTTACAGTTTTACTCGCAAGACCAGCTATAAACACTGTATTCCAACGAAATAATCGAATTGCCAGGTTAGGATTCGAAAAATAACTTACAACGGCACTTTTATTTGCTAAATTTAATTATATACACAGCTTATCGATGCTATTCACACAACACCGACCGCTTTGTTCATATAGTACAAGAATTTTCCAAGGCGTTCAGTGATGACTAACGCATAGGCCATATTTATTTTAAGCTACACAGCCGCCAAAAATACAGCCAACTTGAATCACGTCGAAATATGGTCGACTTATATTAAACATTTTTTAATTAAATTTTTTTTGGTCTTTTTGTGGATTTAAATTTCATAATCTTTCTACTGAAATTATCAAAAGTTTGATGATTTATTGGGAGCTTTGATTTTTTGTTATTAGGGCGGTACATTAGGGTGGTTGGAACAGATCTTTGGTGAATAAATACTAGAAATAAATACTTGTTAACACTAATGCTTAATACAAATTATTGTTCTTTGCGAGACAAAAAAATTGGTTGTAATTGCCAAAAGCGAAAAAATTAAAAAAGCGACCCCAACGTTCAGCATAAAAAAAATTTTGTTTTTTGAAACTGCCTAACTTCATATTAGGGGGAGTACGGATTTTTTTTTTGCGATACGGTCTAATTTACATATATGTCGTTTTTTATCTTTAGGTGTAAGCCTGTTTTCGACTTAAAGATCATCTAGAGATATTTTCTTTCAGTCGTTAGTAGGAAGGCAGATAGTGAACGTTAATTTTGTTTGAGAGCCACAGAGAACATACCGCTTTGGTTAATAGATGAGGAAAGTAAGATGTATCATTCAAAACTTGAGCCATAAGGAATTTCTAGATGGAAATGAAATCCAAAGCGTTTTATTTTCAATACGATTAGCACTGCAGACAATAATGGCTATTTAATTAGTATGTAACCTCTCTACATTCTTTAGGAAAGGGATAGAGGAAAGAATAGAACAGGTGGTAAAAGTTAGTTATTAGTTATTTTACTTCGCCGGCGAATATGCTATGAAGAAGTACTGACAAAGAAGGCTGCATGTTTTAATGTTAATTCTGAATATGTATATAAACCATCAAACAGAAAAAAAACATTTTTATTTTTTGGTTGCCAACCAGGTTTGTAGTCAACGTGCTTATAACCTTGACTACAGCAGCCTTGAAGCCTATGCCTACCATTGTCTAAAGACTAATAATAATTTTAACTTAATCCTTAATTATAAAAACACTACATTCTCATAGTAAGAAAACGAAAAGATATCTAGTAATATAACAATAATTAAACTTATGTATTCATATATAATTCTGAATTTATTCGATCCTAAAATTATAGTAAAAACAAATTTTAAGTAAGCTCGAGATCCGTGATAAATAATTAACTTATTATTAATAAATGACATTGCCAAGGGAAGACGTGCAATATATATGTGTTGAAAAATAAATGTTTAATTTTTACTATTTGTTTTGAACGCAGTGTCGTATATATTGAGCTTTTCTTTATTTTTTCTTATTGTTGCTAAATAAATAAAATTTGTTTTGTTTTTTTATTTTTTATTTATTTATTGCTTAGTATGTTTTAATTAAATAATAATATTATTTAACCATGGAAATGATATTCAAAGAATATCGAAATATTGATTTAGTTAATTATATAGAATGAAAAACGAACCTCGAGCTTACTCATAACTTGTTACTACTCTTATTTATTGATAAAAAATAAACTATTGCATTCAGTACGATTCCTTTCATACATGTTGTATATATAAAAATTTAAATTCAAATAATCTTCGTTAGAAAACATTTGACTTTTTAGGACCTAAAAAATTGTATAGTCGTCTAAAGAAAATTGTGTAGAAATACTATATATTTGAATTTGAAACATTATCTCACATAATTCAATAGGAATGTTACAACAAAAATAGCTAAGGCTTACATACTTAAGAAAAAAAACAGAAACTTGTTCTTATATACTTTTTTTCTTAATTATTATTTTTAAATTATCAAAAATTGACTGCAACCTTGATAATTTTTACCTCTCTAGGTGTTTCATATTTACTGTTAATATATGTTGGTTGTGAAAAAACAAGCAAAAAATATATAACGTATAATGTAAGTATGTATGAAATATTAAAACTTAAGGAAATAGAACTTTAGCGCTGAAGATCATCGAGGCCTCAATAAGAAGCCATGTTTTTAGTTATGTCTGTTGTTGCTGTCTGTTCAAAGTTATCAATATAATTTACCGAAAAAGTTATAGCTTTTTAATTCGTATTTTAACAATGAATAAAATTGTTAAATTATTATAGTCAATAAACTCTTCGTTTAATTTTTTTTTTTTTTTTTTTTTTTTGTTTTTTGGTTTTGCCACAATGTTACCAAAGTTGTGTTTTTTTAACCGAAATATAAAATTATTTTCAACACAATAATTGTTGAAATCAAGTTAAAATAATTATATAGTCAAGCGAACAGTTTTAAAATGAATTATTTTAAGAAGTTTCTAATTCCGATTACACTATGCAACAGATCAACGATGATAAAATGTAAACTGAATGAAAGTAGGTAAATGTGTTGGTGGTTGTTGCTTTAATTGCCAATTTATAGTTTTAAGTGGCGCAATTGGTTGTAAAAAAGGTTGTTTAAAACATTTAGCGAGGTAAATTGGAGACACGCCTTTTTACCTCCAGTGCAATAGCCACAACACCTGCAAAAAAATTTCCGAGTAGTTAATTATTTGTTGGTTTGTTTAACGTTTGATTTAGATAATTTATTAACTAAATTTTAAAGAATTTCCTAAGTGTTAACCTTATGTTAATAAATCGCTTGCAGTTGACCTGTATTCGTAATATTTCTGTGCGTGATTAAAAAAGGAATGATCTTTTTGTAAAGGCAGGAAATAGAAAAATACCGGAGAATTAATGTATATAAAAAATGTAATTTTGCGTCAGTTTTGGTGGCGTACCTTAAAATAATTATGTTAAACCATTCAATTATTTGCACAATGTGTTTAACATCTATTTTGGGCAACATTATATTTGAATAAACATCAGAGATGAGCAAGAGTTTACAAATGTGACGTGTCGTATTGTGTACATATGTAAGTAATATGAGACTAATAAAAAGTACTTCTCATAAAATAGTTCATACTCTTAAACACAATTTAGTAACCATTACAAAGTTGGACAAAGACCTCAGGTCTTCTGGCTGCTAATCTAGCTTTTTTTCAAATTTAATTAAAAACTGTACAGTCGACTTACTGGGATAGATAAAATCAAATGATGAAAGTAAAACACGAAAGCGAATCAATGCAATTCTATCTTGATTTTTACTTCAACCTTAAAGGAGTATTGTATTACTCTTTGAAATTGTAATCGTATGTTAACAAATCGCAACAAACTGATTGTGACTGTCTTTATAAATCGTCAGTGACGTTAGTTATACGTTTTGCTTAGTTACAATTCTCAAGTTTAACACCATTTCAAAATAATTGTCGACAATCACAAAAATTTATTAAGCCCTACACAACTTTGTATTTAATTAATTTACGCCGTATCAAAGAGGCATTAATCAACCAGATTTCTTAAAGAATATATTAATTAATACGAAGCATTAATTTAGTTGTTAAGAGAAATGGAATATAAAATCCTTAAATTATACCTTCAGGATGAAATGAAAAAAAGTCATTATCTGCCTATTAGGCAAAGGAAAATGAAAAGTAATAAAGTGAAAAAGAAAGGAAAGAAAAAACACAAAGAGAGATTTTTTCTGTTGAAAAAAAAAAAAATTAACAAAAGTAAAGTTATTACGGGTGCCAGCAACAGACAATGATTGATGGTGTGTTAAAATTGTTTTTTCCCTTTACTGTAAAAAAAAAACTACCTAAACAATATAACAGACAAGTGATTTTACTCAATTATTTTTAGTTATTAAACGTTTTCATCATCACACGCAGATTCATTTACTCAATAGATTTTAACATAAGGATGTTATTAACACTTTAAAGCATGAAAGAAAGAATACTTTAAAGGCAGTAAATTTTATTTATGCCACAAATACTGTACGCAAGGACACAACACAACGCACAAAAACACAATTGAAAATCAAATAAACGTTGATGAAAACAAACAATATGGATATTATATATCATAAATGTATAGGAAAAGTGAATAATATACATCAGGTAATAAAGGGCCTAAACTCCATAAAGTATATTATTTGCCAGCTGGGATGACATCAAATTTAAACTAATAAAGGACTTAGGATCAAAAACATCCTACTCTTCGGTAATTAGTTATGGTAGAAGTATAAGAATAAGTAATTAAAATGAATTGTTTAGAGTATTTATAGAATCTAAGTATAAACATAATGGCACCTACTCGTATCTGTACGATGAATCAAACCTGATTTATACTCTCCACAAAACGTTGACAGAGACTTAACGAAAATACTAATAATTTAAATAGACGGCTAAGTTAGATCTTGCATTATAGACGAAAACCTAATGCTTTACTCACATTATAAACGATTTTCTTAATTAAAGGTACTATATGATAAAAGAGCTATAGAATTTAAATAAAAAAAATAATAAAAAACAACTAAAAATAGCTAATACACAAGACAACACAAACAGCCATAACTAAAAGAAAGAAACTAGTAGGATCTTTAATAATAAACAATATTTTAATAAGAAATCTTCAAATAATTTTCGAACCAATAACATTCAAAACAAATATGTTGGTAACCCTCAGCCTCAACAATATAGAAATAGTCCCATATGGATATAGCAATTTATAACACAATGCAGAAAATGAAGTAAATTTTCTTTCAAGCCCACAAAACGATTGCTACCCCTAATAACTGTCACAATAGGTAATAAAAGAATTATTTTCTTTATTGATACCGGCGCAAAAATTTGTATTATAAAACCAAATCTGTTCCCAAATGATTTTTTTGAAGCAGAACTAAATAAGCCTTTCATGTTCCGATCATTAAATGGAATAAACTGAACATTAAAAGGCATAATAACTACAATGCCCACAGAGTTTAATATTCCTTGTAAGCTTTCGTGGAAAAAAATTAACTTAACAGGCAGAAAATATGATGCAAATATTGGCCAAAATGTTCTTATTCCATTAAAAGCCAAAGTATATTTAGAAAGAAATATATTGACATATTCGGGAGGGAAATCATATTCGATGAAGAATCTTCATATCATGTAAACAGTATCAAATTGAAATTCAAGTAATTTAAATAACGAAGAATACTTAAAATCAACAAAATTATTAAACGCATACAAGGACTTATTCTATAAAAATGGCGAAATTTTAACTTGTACAGAAGAGGTACAATATGTAATCCCATCAACTATCAATACTCCTCTTTATTTAAAAATATATAGATTACCCCAAATTCATTAAAAGGAAATCCAAAAACAAATACAAGAGATGCTTTATCAAAATATCATTCATGAAAGCAGTATTCCTTTCAAAAGTCCTCTATGGATAGTTCCAAAAATAATCGACTACTTTTGTATCAAAAAGTGGAGACTCGTTGTGGATTACAGAAAACTCAACGAGTTTACAAAACCAGACAAATTCCATGCCCTCATATGAAAGCTACACTCGATAAATTCGGTAGACCGCAGTATTTTTCAACCCTCTACCTCGCAAAAGGCTATCACAAAATTTTGGTAAAATCGGAGGATAGGGAGAAACCCGCCTTTTCTACTCCATTCGGTAACTACGATTTTATAAGAATGCCGTTTGGGTTGAGAAATTCACAATCGAACTTTCAAAGGCTGATGAATTTCATGTTGAAAGACTATATAAATTATACCTGAGTCGTAAATTTAGACGATATTCTAATGTTTAGTACATCTTTAGATGAGCATTTACTTAACTTGAATAAAATATTCAATGGCCTTCGAGAACTAAGTTAAAAATACAACTTAATACATTTAGTTTTCTCCAATACCAAGCCAAGTTTTTAAGTTAATATTCTCACCGCTCAAGGTGTAAAACCTTATCAAAAAATAAGTTAAAATTATTCAAAATTTGAAAATTCCAAATACTCAAAAGAAAATGAAGTCTTTCCTAGGTATGACGGGGTTTTATCAGAAATTAATAAGGAATTATGCCAAATTGCATTCCCAATGACAAAATTGTTAAAGAAAAATGAAGAAGTCAATGTTAATGATCCCAATTTTATGGTAGGTTTTCAAAAATTAAAAGATATTTTTATAAATTCTTCCATATTAAGGTACCCAAATTTCAATAAAAAATTTAAATTAATAACAGATGCTAGAAATTATGCACTAGGGGCTGTTTTAACACAAAATGGCCATCCAATTTGTTATGCATGCAGAACACTTAACGATCACAAAAATAATTACTCAACCATCGAAAAGGAGCTTTTAGCTATAGTCTGGGTACTCGGTATCTTAGACCTTATATATACGGGGTAGAATTTTATCTCAGTACAGATCATCAACCACAAACCAAAAATAATGGGAAAAATATTAACCCCAGATTATAAAGATGAATTGTCCTCCTTATGGAATATAGTGCCAAAATTGAATACATTAATTTTTTTCTTATTAATTTAGCACTAGGTCAGGTTTGAAAAATAAAAATATTGTTTTTTTATTTATTTTTTTAATATTTCGCCACACCGTTGGGTGGCATCTTCAGGAAACATGAAACAAAATTATTAAAATTATCTCTACTAAAAATTCTTTGAAAATTAGTTCAGCTGTATAAAAATGCCAATATACCCACCTTCACGTTTACGTTTTGAAAATAAATAGCATATTGCAACTTCTGAATAAGGACCTACATATGATTTATAATTCATATGTAGGCTGCAGGCTGTTAGTTCCAAACTAAATAAATATCACAAATATAAAGTAGAATAGTTAAATCCAGAAAAATTGTTTTTTCTTTCGAAGCAGCGGAAATACACCACGACTTCCTCTAATTTTTCAATATTTCTTGAAACAAATCTAGTTTACTTAAGTAACTGCAATGAAAAAACCATTAGGAGCCGATGACATTTTTATGTATACAGTTTTATTCTTATTTTTAATACTTGTTTTTTGATTGGAGTTACACGTATGGTAAAGGGTATATAAAATTCAGTATAGCGGAATAAAACAGTGTTACTTATTTCACCTTTCGTTTGTATTACTATAGCTGGTATTAGCTTATGTTGAAAATTTGGTGAGCTTTCGTCTGATACAACAACTTTTTTCTTTATCAAGTTGGGACAACAACCTTAAGCATAATTTATAATTTTTAATAAAATCTTTTTTTTAACAGAAAAACTTTGTGATAGGAAAGAATTTCTTATGACGATTTTTTTTAATTTTCAATGGGAATCTGTGTTTTAGTAAATTTATCCTCTATTAGTTTGATGTGTATCTTCTGCTGAGTTGGGGAGGCCAATTGGCCACTTCCTGTTTTAAACGTGAAGCTCCTATAATGGCTGAAGGTTTGTGGATTGGCTAAGGTTTCAAAGATAGCCATTCAATAATAAGGCCATTAAGCGTTTAACAGCTACAAACTATCCTTTCATAAAAAACTCAAATTTATTATTTAAATAAATTTGTGATAGCAGCAGCTCATTTACGAACATCTGAGTGTTTATCGTGACCAAACGGTTGCCTTTCAACTCGACTTTGTGTAGATATTCAAGATTAAGAAATATGTCATCAGCTTGAAGTTTTCAGTTGATAACCTTTTAAAATGATGGCACCTTCTTTTATTTATGGTGCAAATAGATTGGCATGCAGCAGATCTCTAGTTGTATAAAACTGCGAGGATCTATATGCAGCCACGTACTGTTGTGTGCATACATATTGTGTAGATTAGTGAGATCAGCACAATAATTCTTTAATTTTTGTCTGATACATGGTCCTTAAGGGCGCATTAATACCTACGAAATGGTGCTTTCATTTGCATGTTTATGTTTTAAAATGGTTGAGTTATAAGCATTTTAATATTAAAATTTTCGATTTTCCGATAATTTTGTCCAGATTTTTTCGATATACTGAATATAATTTTTAGCAAATCTATTTGAATTTTTTGCCTTAGTTAGCAAGTAAAACTTTAAATGTTATGGAAAAATTTAAAGATTATATGTTTTCTGACTTAAAAATTAGAACATTTTCAATTTAAATTAAAATTATAGCATTTTTGTGTATTTTACCATAAAAACGGCCTCCAATGAAATTTTTTTATATAAAAAATTGTCTTTAGAAATACATGTACATAAAGAACAAAATTTTTATATTTGTTGCTGATCTTCAAAAGTTTCGCAGAAGTTGTGGTAAAAACTGTCCAGTTTGAAAAATAAAGAAAATCAAATAAAATTTTTGTGCATGTGTCGTGTCAACCAAAATCAAGTGGCAAAAAACCTGCAACATTAAGGCTTTACCTCTAATTCCACAATTCCCAACATAAATACTTACAATCCCAAAATGGAAATTTTTTCTGTTTTGCCTATACAGTCCACATATGGACTTGACCTCATGAAAAACTCTCTGCAGCGGAATATATTTAGCTTTTTTATAGTATACTTCTTTTTGCGATACCATGTAATTTCGATGTAAAGTAGTTAAAATTGAGCGCCCTCTATCTTCTACAAGACTGACTGAATTTTGTACGAAATTTGTTTTAAACGTAGTTTAAACAAAAATGAAATTTTTTCATATATTTCTCAAGAAAAAAATTTTTTATATAAAAAATTCCATTGGTGGTTATTTATATGTTTAAATAATTTTAAGCTAGAAAATTTATAATCTGAAATTTTTTTCTAAAATATTTTTAATTTTGCACGCTAACTAAGTATGCCGAAATTTTAAGTAAATTAGCTGAAGATTATATCCAGTATTTTGAAAAGACTGGGCCAGGGTATCGAAAAATCAAAAATATTAATTTTTTAATACTTAAAACTCGATTATTTTTAAATATAAACATGCAGATTAAAGCACCAGACAGATATTGAAGAAATGCCTAGCGTTTAAGAAAAATTTTCACTTTGCATTTTTCTTTTGATATGTTGTATCTCACACACTACAGATTTTAGCTTGTCGCAAAGTGTTTTCAACAGTATGTTGCCTTGTTTTTTAATCGTTTTTTATGGCTGTTTATGGCATACTGCTTATATATAAACTCTTTTAAAAATTTTGTTTTTGGTTAGAAAGTGCAAAAAAATGTTAACAATTTTGTTATTAATTAATTTTATACAGGTTACCAATATTATTACAATATTAATTAATCTTTACATTTAAAAGAAAAAAAAGACACTTCGGAGAATATATACAGAAAAAAATAAGCCCAAAGTTAACTATTAAAAGAATTAAACTTTTTGCTTAATTGAATATTTTGAAAAAGTAGGTAAAATATTTGTTTCGTTAAAGAGAACTTCAACTTCTTGTGTTAGAATAAATTTTTATTATCAATATTCTACAAGTCAGGTTATTCAACTTTTTCGTCACTTATCTATTTTAATATAACTCAAATTGCATCACAAAAATTACTCTTTCGTTTGAAAAAGTTTACTTTAACGAATAATTTTTCTTAATTTAGCATAACACTATATTATGCATACAAAAGTGCAAAGGTATAAGTGTGTTATCTTTTTTGAAAGATTTTTATTTAGTTAGTTACACAGCAGTAGAAAAGTAAGTCATGCAAGAAAACTTTGAACATAAACAATTTTCAAAGATCATGTAAATAGAATGTCTATAAAGAAATACAAATTTTGTGCTGCGGTAACTATTTCTAACTCTGGCAAAGAAAGGAAGAAAATTTAAAACATTCAAATGCCACTGAAAGTTCTCGTAATAAATATTTTTTTGCCAAAGGTTGATTAAAGTATACGAGGAAAAATAAACTTTGTTAGCACAATGGACTACAGTGTTTGTTGTTGGTATGTGTTGGATTCTTATTATTTTTATTTGCTTTACGCCAGGAAATTTAAATCTAAGTGCAGGCAAAATTCTATTATTCAGAATATTTTTCAAAGGTTTTGTGAATAAATTAGTGCTTTGGAAAATTCCCCATAATTTTATATATGGAAAGTGTGACTATTAAGAGTTAATATAAATGATAAACTTGAGGAAAAAATCTAAATTAGGCTTAGTTCATAAAATATTCATATTCGTTTCTTCCACTCTATATAAAATACAATTCGAGAAGCTGCAATGTTTTACTCTTGGCTAATGTGATGGCGATTCCACTTGACCTCTTTAAATCTCCTTAACATTCTGTTTATATATATATATATATATATATATATATATATATATATATATATATATATATATATATATATATATATATATATATATATATATATATATATATATATATATATATATATATATATATATTTATATATATATATATATATATATATATATATATATATATCTATATATGTACCCTAACCATTATTAATCCGTCCACCAAAAAATAAAATTTAATTACGCTAATTAAACCAACAAGTTTATATTTTTCTGAAAAGTCTTCTTATTTCCTTTAAACTGCTTTAGAAATATCCTTAAATTCTGTTAAAAATATAATAAAAATTAAGTAAACTAAAAGGCCTTTATAACTTATTAAAAATTATTCGACCACTATTAATTCGTTTAGTGTATAATTTTTAAATGTACCGTTACAATTAGAGAATAGGAATGTAAAGCAGCGAAAAAAGGAAACTTTTCCATTTTTTATTTTAGTTTTTATCATTTCTAAATAACGGCACGTGGTGAACCTGTTTGTGAGGAAATTTGAATTGAAATCGTCGATAAATTCAAATCGGGAATGACATATAGGAATATATCGACCGATCCTAAAAGCTTTAGATTTAAAATACAAAGTATTATTAGAAAATATGAAATAAGTGGAAATTTCAGCAATAATATTTTAAGCAGAGGACAGACTTCTAGAAGAAGTCATCGAGATAAATGTGCTTTGGCAAATATCGTAAAACTAAATCGTCGAAGCACTGTTAAAGTGGTCTGAAGCGATTGTAAATCCCATAAATCGTGAGTGGGCCCGACTGCAAATGAAAAGCATAGGTTATAATTTTTATAAAATAAGTTAAAGATTAAACCGGTATTTCGAAATCAACTTGATAATTTATATAACTTTTTTAGGCCAAGGAAAAGCCATTGCTTGCTGCGCTTATTATGGACCAAAGAAAAACGCTCTTGGGCACAACAGCAATAGGACAGCATCTTTTTAGCGACGAATCCAAGTTTCACTTATGTGTTGGCGATGCAAGATACCATCGGTATGGAAACTGCGAGAAATACATATTCCAACATGTTCTTTTTCTATACTGCTAAAACAACGAAAAAGTGGCTTGAAGAAAATAGAATCGAGGTCCTGGATTTGCCATCTTCTAGTCCAGACTTTAATCCGATAGAAAATTTGTTAGCTATTATGAAAGGAAACTTCGAAATGAACCCCAACGAACTGTTGACTGCTTAGAGTCCAAGATTCAGAATATTAGGAAATCGATAAACCCAGAAGACTTCCAAAAACTAGTCAGTACCATGTCGAGACCGTTTTAGAAAACAAAAGTGGCGTAACACAATTCTAACTATGAAAATTGGTGACTGTACACAATATTTTTGATTATAATAATGAACTTTCGTTTTTGTTTGTTTTCTAAAAGTCCTTTTTTTAATATATAACTTTTTAAAGTATGTCAAAAAAGAACGAAATCATCTTTAAGAAAAGTATACATTGTTTTCTCTAGTCATTTTATTTCCGAAAATATAAATCTTGTAATAACACGTTGGTAAAAAATATATAGATATAAGAGCCTTACCGATAAAAGTAATTTTTTGTGTCAGTATAAACAAATTTCGTGAAAACAATTATCTTTTCTTCATGGATTAACTAAATATACGGCCACACTTGACAAACATTTGCCGTGGTTTGACTCTGGGCAAATAAAATTATTTTCGCAAACAAAAATCCTCTAATGTAAACATAGTGTAACCGTCGAGCGGCAAGTACTTGATTTGTTTTTAGGCAAATAAAATTCTATTCTTACAAAGTACACATCATCCCATGCAGTGTGTGCGCACATTTTTTGTGTAAAAATTGTGTTATTTATTTAAGCAAGGAATTAGCTTACATTTCCTTACCTATGTGTTAATAAAACTTACATTCGAAAGAATTCCATAATAAACATGTGCATTCACGTATTTTATTTAAGACTTCCTTTTAAATTAATTCATTATTCTAAATTCATAATTCTTTATGATCTTGTTGTTTTATGATATATTTGCCATTACTAACTCCAATGGGAAACCAAAATTTTATTGAATAATTAGGTTTTTGCAAATGTGATAGATTGTACCTTAGTGCATCTGTATAGTACTTAAGCATTGCCTAAGTTATAAACGCCGTCTCTAAAGGAGATTCGAAAAAATTGCCTTAACTCTGTATTAAAAAGTTAAAAGAATTAAAAAATAACTCTGTAGATTTTTTTTGAAAAATTTCATATGTATTCATTTTTTTTGTACGAAATACCTGACCTTTGGACAGAAAAATTGCTCTGGTGCACAAGGTCGCAACCTGGCAACATATAATGGGGTATAGGTCTATAGCGGAGGTTTTGGGCTATAACACAGAGATATATTTTTTTTACGTGGTTTGACGGGAGGGAAATATGCTCTACTAAGCACGAGATTTTTGAAGAATTTTTGCCCTTTTTAAAACAAAAAACTTAACAGCTTCTAAAAAACGTAACGACTTTATTTTGCTAGCGCTGATAACTAAGAAACTGTATAACTAAAGAAAATTTTTTAACATAAAAATGTAAAAGTTTTTTGAATATTAGAATTTACTACAAAAAATTTCATTTTAACAAAATATTCGGAAAGTCTATTTTGGATCACAGAGTTCTAAATTTTTGCCTCTCAGGGTATACTGGTGTTTACTTTCAAATGATTAAGAAAACACTGAGATCGGTAACAACAAAAAAATGATTTTTGGCCGCCTTCTCGAAATATGTGCCAGGGTGCGTCGATCGGTAACGCTATGTTCTATTAGAAGCATTTTTGTTTACTGGAAAATAATTTCATTTGCCCAAAATCAGCCGTGGTGTTGCAAACAAATTTTTGATGATTTTTGCAACTGCTTGCCAAGTTTGACCGTACCTTTAGTTTGGTTGTGTGTGTGTTTTTTATGGAATTTGTCCGATTCAGGACAAAATTTCGTTTTAGAAATACAAAGTTGCACAAAAAGTCATATTAAAAAATAAAATTAGGTTATGCAAAGAGACCGCTTTTATCATCGTTTTAAAGGAATAACGACGAGATATATATATATATATATATATATATATATATATATATATATATATATATATATATATATATATATATATATATATATATATTACTTTTCTTATTGCAATTTCCAATTTAGACTCACTTGTTGTTTTTATCTGTCAATAATAAATAGTTTTTTTTTTGCATTTCGTTTTCGGATTTTCTATTTATTGATGAATTAATATTATATTAACTAATTTTTGCCAAAGACTTAATAATTTATTTTTAGAGAATAATTTGTTACGAGTTGTCTAGTATTTTTTTCATCTCAATGTAGCAAAAAAAAAAACATATAAAAAAGTCGCCAAAAACTCGATCTTGAATGCTTTTTATATTATCATAACCATAACAGCCTAGATCAATGTATGTTCGTACTCTCGATAATTTTTTGTAAAAATAAATAAGAATAGGAAAATGAAATATAAAAAAATCGCAAAATTATCTGAGTTCAGAAAGTTTCACAGAAGTCACAGACCGCCAAAAAATGAAACCTTAGTCGATGAACTGTATCGCTGTTAGAAAACAAAAAAGCATTTCATGGTTAAACATAAAATCATTTTTTCACGAAACAATACAGCTGTGTTCTTACTTAAAAGTAATCGGCAGTTTCCGTTTATATGTTATTATAACACAGCAAAAAAATTGAGGAAAAACATATAATGAAAACACCGCATGTACTACTAACGAAGTGAAGCAAATTCAGGTAAAAAACTATGAATTTTACATTGGCATGTCATTAAAGGCATGTCGTTGGCTTTTAACATTATTGAGCTACAGCAATATAATGTTGTGAGAAAACAAGTATGAATGATTAAAAATAAAATTTACATTTCGTGACTATACCGAAGGTTTAGTACAAAATTGCAACAAATGTACAAAACGTGTTGTAGAGAAGAAAACAAAGAAATCCTTTGAGTTGCGTAAATTTTTCCAACCAAATTAATATTGATCAGTTGGTTAAATGGATGATATTTACAATATACGCAACTCAAGGCGATGGATGCGAAGAATGCTGATGATGGATTTGGGGGTATTTAAAATAAGGCATTATATTCTGCCAGCGTCTAGTTTTTTTGTTTTCTTTGGAAAACGTCCGCGTACATTTATAAAATATTTTTTCTTAATAAAATTTAAATTAAAAAAGAACCAAATCCGAAAAAGTAAATTTTAATTAAATTATTGAACTACTTTTTATCCGCTTTCTAAATACTGAAATAAACATAAGTTTTACTCAAAAATGTTGTTGTTATGCAAGGAAAAATGTATATCTAAGAAGTAAATCAACATGTTGTTTAAAAAACATTTAAAAATTAGCTTACAAAATCTACAAAATGTATATTAAGGTATGGTTACATTTGGCAAACATTTGCCTCAAATTTATTTGCTCTTGTTTGCCCTAAATTTTTTGAAAACAATACAAAATTTGTTTTGTGGTCACACTACTCACATTGATTTGCCTCTTTTTGTTTCTTCAAACAGTTATAAAATAATGACAAATTAAATATGGGCAAACATATTTGATGTGCGGTCACATTTAGATAAATATTTCCCTTAAAAATATATTTGATCAAACTGTAAAAAACATAAATTTATTTGCCTTAAACTATTACTGATGGAATGTCTTCATTGGCATTTAATTTCTTCAGCATTATTATGAAATACTTGCAAAGAAAATATTTAATATATTATTGAATTGTTAAAAAACTAATAACAAATGGTAAAAAATGATTGCTCCTATTAAGTTTTTATGTGAGATCGGAACAAAAATAAACAAATGAAGGAAAATCTATCCTATCTAGGCAAACTTTGTGCGCTTCTTTTTTAAAGTAGCAAATTTTGTATACTTTACACGAGGACTAAAATTCCAGATTTTGATATAAAAAGAAAATATCCACCGCTGATGGCAATAAACTATAAAAATTAGTCTAGTAATGGAGGCTAGCATTATATTCATATACACACATGTATAATGTATACAGATTACAATCAAAATAATTGTTGTACATAATGGCAATTTTAGAAGAAAATTTATAATGAATAACTTCCACGTATGAAAGTCACAAGTTAACAAAGCCATGCAAAAATGTTAAATTTTTCATCTTCCATGCTATAAAAAAGCACTTACAGTTGTTCTCAGGAAAGAGAACAATAAAAGGACAAACTTAAATAAGAATTAGATTCCACATCTTAATAAAAAATTGTAATATGCATTCAATACATTTTTTTAGTTAAAATTTCTACCAATTTTTATTTAATTTAATATAATATTCAATTTGCAGCTGTTGATTTGTTTATTTTATATAAGTGTAGACAAATAATATGTTTTAAGTCGTTTTAATAAAAAGCCAATTTGACTGTAACTGCCGTGTTCATAAAATAATAAAATAGTTTTAAAATGTATTTTATGACAAATTTGCAATGTTTTTTTTTATGAATATGGCAGTTTAAATACAACATTTTAATTGGGACAATTTCCCATTTCGGAAGATAGAAGAAAAACACTTGAATCTCACTGGCGTTTTTAAGAACTATTCCGTAATTACTTACAATTAAACGCATTTATATGTATTAATGAAATATTCAGTTCACATTCAAATGTAAAACAAGTGTTTAGGTAGGACCTATGGAAGAACACATCTCTTTTTATTGCAAATCGAAAGTTTTGGAAAAATAGTTTAGGTGTTTAAAATGCATTATCACTAAAGTTATTAAGCACTGTTAAGAGTGGCGTGGACTAGACTACGGATTCTTAGCTTTGTTCTGACGCTTCGGGTGATGCTTGCTTTTGTTCTGCATACAGCCGACTTTTTTGGCTCTTTATGCAGTTTAAATGACTTGTAAATTTAATTTAAAGTTGAATTATAGGAATGTATAATTTAGTTTAGTTAAATTTAAGCGTGTTATATTTCAGGTTATGTAATTTAAACTAATCCATATTGATTATTAATGTCAAAGCACGTGGCTAGTCTTATTTAATATCATTAATAAGAATTTTAAAACAACATAAATACATTTCACTATAATCAGAGCTTTGTGTTCAGAAATATAACAACATATAGTTTATAACTACAAATCTCTATAATTTCCGAACTAATAGCTTCTAACAGGATTACCTGTCATCGGTAAAAGTAAGGAAAAGAAGATCGTTAAGCATAAGGTAAGGGGAAAGGACGGAACTTTGCGGTAAACCCGGAGTTAATAATGAACTCGTTCGATGAAATCCCATCTATAACACGTACAATGCGATCCGCGAGAAAGCTTGAACGCCTTTGAAGCATCTAAAGCCACCACCTTATTTTCGCCGAAGCTATTTTTTCCAAGGAAGGCAAGTAAGTCACTCGTAAAGCGACCCCTATGAAGCTGTATTGCCGGTCACTAAGAAAGCTTTTGGAATCCAGATATTGCAAAAGGTGAAAGTTATGCATATTTTCCATTAATTTGTAAAGGGCGAATGGGCGGTAATTTTTAGGGTTGATAGCCTCTTACTTTTTTTGAATTAGTGTAACAGTTAGCAACCTTCCAACATGATGGGATTTCACCAATATGGTGCTTAAAAGTCTTGCTAATACACGCGCTAATGTCGAAGAGCACTACTTCAACACCAGTGCTGAAATTCTACACGTATCAGGTGACTTGTTTATATTATGTTGGTTTTCCCTGGAAATTCTGTTTATTTCATTTTAAATTAAGGTAAAATTATACTTGTGACTTTCACATTAAATTTATTGACTATTCACTGTTATTTTTCAAAGTATATTTGGCTTGTGCAGGCTTACGCTTGTACGCTTTTATACCGTCATCGTCCTCATTGTTGTAGTTTTAACTTTGTCTTATTTTCATTATCTATGTTTTTTGTCTTTTTCCCTATATATTTTCTTTAAATCCTGCTTCATGTCTGTTTGAGTGTAAGAAATGCTTTTCTTGTTCTTTTCTCATTATTTTCTTACTTTACTTTTGGTACAGTTTTTTCTATTAAACTTCCTCCCAAAGTCTGAATCTATTATCATTGTCAGCAGTATCATATTGTGTGTGTGTTTTTTTCTATCAAACTCATTGTTGTCATAGTCTTTTCTTTTTTGTTGTTTTTACTGCTAGTGCAGTAAATTCTGTTTTTGATTTTTTATTGGTTTCTGACTGACTTTTGAGTTATGTGTTTATAAGGGAAACAATTTTTTGCAATTTTTTAAAGTTCATTATTTAAGTTCTTTACCCTTAGAAGTGCGCGACTTTTTTATTAGACTGTTTGTCTTTTATTTTGTTGGAATGTTTTTGTCACTTTGTGGGAAAAGTTTTCGTTTCTCTAAAGTATGTTTTTGATATGTCATTGTTTGCTCTTAAACAATAGAAATACAAACAGCATTTTGATTTAAAATTAAGTTTAAAATCTATTTTATGTCTCTCATACATACATACATTCACACATGCATACGTAACAGAAATGGCCGTTTTCCCCTTTTCTCTTTTCCAGGTTTCAGTCTTAGAAATAAATATCATTGGACCTTGTATTTGATAAGCTGCGACTTCTGCTTCCTACTTTTTTCACTATTTGGCTATAAAAATAATAGCCTCTTGCACCATCCAGACAAATATCTACCAGTGTTTCAAGTCTCATTATAATCGGTTTAGCAGAGATTGACGTACTAACACACAAACTTTGTAATAAACATTTGATTTTCGTCCATTAATACATTAATATTTTGTGAAATACGAGAACATTTTTCTAAGAGTGACTGAAACGTTAAGTGTTCTTAAGTTTACTTTTAACAACTTCAGCTAAATTAAAAATTAAAAACAAGATTAAAAAAAAGCTTAATGAATTATTACGAAAAATCCTATTTCTAAAAGATTAGATTCAATTTAAATCATTTTATTTATGTATTTATACAATAAATAGGAAACTTAATATAGGAATATGCATATATTTACTGTAAGCTTAACTGTTTTTAAATCTATAATCTTGGCTGTCTTTATAATAGAATTTGGTCTATTAATACTGTGAAATTTCATACATCCGTGGACTTTAAGCTCTAGTCGTATTGTTTATAGGTGATGTAAACCTTCTCTTCGCAGAAAAAAAAAAACGCGGTTGTAATATAATCACAATAAACATATTATATTCCCTATAAAAAATTTAATTAAAGTGAACAAATTATATAAGTCTTCAAAAATACTGAAGTTATAATAACATTTCTTTCAACATTTTTATAATCACAACCGAAGTTACATTACTTTTGAAATGTAATATTATACAATATATTTATAATGCTTATCGGACATTCTAATTAATTATATTTTATCATAAAATCAAATATATACAGGCATGTTTTGAATTTCACACGAAATTTTGACTTTTGTTTTGTTCTAAGCATTGTTTTTGTAACAAGTTATTTTATAGCAACAATGCTTTGAAAAATATAAATTGAAAATTTTGTGTGGATTTACGAACATTCCAAATATTAAATATTTTTTTTAACTAACATATTTAAAAAAAAAAAAACAAAAAAAAATATTATATAAAAATCTTAAAACAAAAACAAGGTACCAAATTATTTCTTATTTAATAACGGTCGCATTCATAAGAACTTAAAACTAATAAATAAAACTAAAATAGGCAAAATATATAGAATTTTATTCATAAACGATTAATGGACTCAAAAACCTTTAATAAACAATTTTTATAATCAATAATTTTATTGTTGGATTTAACATTTCTTAGGAAAAAAATATTTAATGAAAAAACCTTCAGCACCCTACATTCCAAGTTACGGATCTTTACAGTTCTTATAAATATAATGAAATATCTCAAGCACTTTGTGGCAGTTTGAGTCAATTTGGCTTTAGTACGAGAACTTGTCAAATTTTCAATGCACACCCGTATTTTTAGCCCGATATGGGTAAGCTTCGGAGGTTATAAATATAGGGAATTTGCATTACATCTTTATCTATTTCAAGCAAGTACTTCGAATACGTATATCCAAATTTATATATAACAAAATTTTTTATTTTTTGTTATTTAACAAATTGAGAATATTCGTAAAATAAATAATTAAAGTTTAATAACATTTAACTGTTTGCTAATCGGCTAAGATATATTTGTAAGGATGCTGATAGTTTATTAAAAAAAATCTCTTGTGGTATCCTTATTGGACCATTCCGCCAAAGAATATTTAAAGTGTTGCATATTTTATATTTAAATTTTAGGAGTCTGTAACTCTGAAAATATGAGGTTTCGTATGATTTATCAAATTACATTTCCTCCATAAAATTAGTTTTTTTGTAAAACCAGGACAAATTTTTATTTCATATGAAGCTACCAGGCTAAAGTAGATTTATTCCATTTAATAAAAATAAATTAAAACAATTTTAATTGAATACTGTGTGTTTTTAAATGCAAAATAAAAAAAATTATTTACCGAAATGTGTTTGATAACCTTAAACCTAAAATAGAATCTTTATTTGAATTAGACCGTAAATATCTATAAAACTGACCTACAATATCTGTGTCTTCATTGTTCATTTATAATTACTTTCTGTGTTTATTACTGAAACATTTTGAAAATTGAAATAGTTTTTTAATGTTGCAGCACTTTCATGGCCATGAGATTTAAGGTGCAACTCCTATTCTTGCACTTGAACTATTCTTCGGAAAATCTTGGAGCAGTTAAAACAGGGAAAGGGGTTTCATTAAAACATCAGGCAATTAAAACAGCAGTACCGAGGCAGATGGAACATAACTATGATTTAAAACACACAACGTAGCTTTTTGGCAAAAAGACAAAAATTCTTTTCAGATGTATTTCTACTTTTTTCGCAATAAACTTATGTGATACAAATAAAAACATAGAATTATTAAAGTCAGCCAGCTCGTTATTTTGTCCATTTAAAAAAACTACAACAAATACGTGGGCGCCTATGAGCGTTAAGATCTAAACTGATTTGAGAGAGTAGCCCCATAGCAACCAAGATTATAATATGTATGTACATACTGTGCCAAGGAAGACCATCATACTGTGGGTACAATAAGCTAGTAAGTATTCTATAAAATCAGTTTTTTAAATAAAAACATCTGTCAAAAAGTTAAATTTTGTGAACCTGTGTATTTAAGGAAAACTAAAAATATTTCTTCTTTCTTTCGTAACTGCCTAACAAGTACCATATACTATAAACAGCAAAAGATTTTAATAGAGTAATTCCACTTAAAAAACTAGTTCAATTACTAATTCGTTTATTGTCGAACTAATGTAATGTGTTTTGTAAGCGAGTAATAAAATTTGGCAATCACAAAAGTAAGTCGTTTATGGCAAGTACTTTTTAAGGTAATGTCAAATTTTTTGCTGGGTTGTTTAAGATGTTCTTCATATTGAGATTAAATAAAACACTTCAGTTTTTGAAAAAAGTAAAGTAAATTTAAAGTGTTCAGGCTACCTCCAAAATTTTACCACATATATTTTAAGCCATAATTTTTTTCAATACATATTTATGTTAATTGACTTTGATTCCTTCAAACATAAATATTTCATAATATTTTCATATATCATGATATTCTCATTGAAAATTTAAAATTTTAAATTTTATATAATAAAATGAATTGTATTACCATAGGAATGGCATATTCATTTCAATACTGCAAGTATAGAAAACTCAAAAATCTTAAAGCCAAATAGATTAAATGAAAACCAAACTGAAAGCAATAAGGCAACAGAAACCTAAAAATCTTTTATACAAAAACACAGTAACCACTTAGTAATTATTTTTATTTTTTCTGCATAAGGGTTACATTAATACATGTAATTTCGTAGTAATAAATATTTATTTATATTTAAATGAATCAAGCACAATTAAAATAAATTAACATTAAAAAGATTCTAAGTAATAAATTTGCAAATTTATTTTTTTCTTATATATTTTAAGAAACGTTTTGGTTTTCCATGATCAGTGTTTTTATATTATTCTGATGGTATATCAATGTTTATGCGGGCTACCTCTTAAAATCTTATTTTCTGTTGCTCTTGTTTGTTCTCCAAATCTCCACTCTATCAGCCTTCGCTTACGGATCACTTACTCATTAACTTAAAACTGAACAACTCTAATCAGACAATATTCATGTTACGGCATTTCAAAAACCACATTCAGAACAAGAGTCGACACTGGATTTGTTTTTTTTTGAACTCATGAGCATCGTACTACAACATTAAACGCAATATTTGCTAAACAAAAAATAATCTTTATCATAACACTTGAATCTATTTAATAACACTTGAATAGTTATTGTGGTATTTTAAACACAATTTTTTTTGGTTGAGATTTCCTTTATTTTAAACCTTGAGTTAAATTAATTTGAAACATCCATCTTTTACTTAAAAATAACTAGTACAAATTTTTCTTAAAATTGTTTTCTCTTTCCAGTACGAATAAAAATGATTTAAAAATTTTTTAACAACATAAATCAAACTTGTGACACAAAGCGACATAAACCAATTTGAACAATTGCGGGATAGGAAAATATTATATTCATTATTATATATTCATATTTGATATAAATAAAAATGAAAATATGTCATCGCTTCCTCTAAATAAAATTGTATGATTGTGTTAATCTGACTTATTCATTTCATTTCTTTCTTTAACATTTTAAATGTCTTCTATTTTTATTTCATTGCATTGAAATGATTTTTTTTACTTCCTGTTGGAACATTTCTAAATAAAACTTTATTACAATGATACCTGTCGGAAAATTATAAAAAAGTAACTTTAAAACGGATTATATATAGAATCTAAGTTCAACCAAAAAAAAAAAAAAAAAAAAAAAATAAAATAAAAAAAATAAAATAATTAAAAAAAAAACTAGTGGTCAATTCATTAGAAATCACCCAACTTGAAAAGATTTGTTGCTCAACATTTTTGGTTTTCCCAATTTTTTTACCAGTGTTGGAAACTAGGTAAGTTTAAAACTGCATAAATTTTTTGTGGCGGCCATTTTAAGTTTGCATTGTAACTACTTTTTGGGTAAACAGCAGTCTCACGCAAATGTATCTAACACTGTTAGCTTTAGAGACATTAAAACAAAATAAAAAGCTAAAATTATCAGAACGATATGCTCTTGAAGAGTTTTAGTGCTGCAAAATTATCAAAAGGAAGAAATACTCACCCCAAATTTTTTTTCTTTCGTAGATCTTAAATATATAGGACTACTTCCTGTGAAAATCTCAAGCATGAGAACTCTCTCCTTTTTTATAAGATTCATCGAAGTTTGCATTATTCGCTGTTTCCAATATTTAAAGTGCAATATTTCACAAGGGCAATAGGGACAAAATTTTATGACAATTGATAGTACAAATCGAATTACCTTGTACTTAAAAGGAACAAAATGTTTTCTTATTTCAATTGATGCCATAAAAATTTTCCCAAAATGTGTCTTCAATTTACAAAAATAATATAGCATTATAAAAAATAAACTATAATATAAATAAACACTTTGTTCTAACTCCTAATAAATATTGAATTTATCTAGATATTCATTGTTAGTTCCTATTTTAATGCGTAATAATCATGTTAGCACTTGAACTTTGCCTGCTGAATCCAAATCATTTAAGCATTTGGCAAAAGTAACAACTATATTTCCTTCATGTCAGTAAAAATTTATCGATATATTTTAATCTTAATGTATTTTTCCCATAGAAATTTAATATATATAAATTTAATATTATTATATATATATATATATATATATATATATATATATATATATATATATATATATATATATATAATGTGCTTCGTAAAGGACATAGCTTTTGAATATTAGAGAAAATTAAAAATTATTTTTAAAGGCCAAACAAAATAATAAAAACCAAACAACTGGACATACATTCACTAAGTACAAGTATTGCTAGCAGCAAGGACTAGCAGCAGTGTTGCATTAAAAATTTTACACTAAGAAGCTATCGGGGCGATTAGTTCGTAGTGATATCAGTATTGATTCAATACTAAAAATTAACGTAAAAAGTTGTTGGGTTCGAGCTAATAAATTCAAGCCGAAGAAAACACAAACTCTAAAATTACTGTTAATTTATTGAAACAGCTTTTCGGTTGTTGAAATATTATTTGGCCAACTCTGAAAATAAATGTCATATTTAGAATAACTCAGTGGTGCATATTCGACCAGGAAAATACCAGAACTGAATATTAGTTGCGTATTAAAACACTTCCTGAATATGCATTTATAAAAAAGATTTAAAAGAGTATTGCCGACTGGGATGTAGTCGGCAGCAAAATCTATTCCTACAGTTCGGATAATGTAACTTTTTTGTATGAACTTTTAAAAAAAAATTTACTTGTTGTTGATGAAGTTTCTAAACTTAAAATCAAATGCCTTTAGCTTTTTTTAAGATTTAAATAAAGGTTGCCTGATCAACCAGTAACATACGTACGAACCAGCAAATAAATTGCATTATTATTAGAAAATATTGTTAAATGGTAAAGCTAAATATATCCTGTTTAGCCATTAAATTTTTATGGCATTTAACACATAATCATTAAAAATATTTTTTTTTCGTCCTTGTGGTGTATTGACTGACTCTAGAAGAGTTTTCTTTATTACTGAACAAACGATTTCATAACTAAGCTGCCAAAAAGAACTAAAGAACCGGTTTTGTTTAATTCAAAAAATGTTTGCTTTTTTAATCCGTTTTGATTTGTGCGGTTATGCCCTTATCATTTATTTTTTTTTACACTACTACGCAAACTTTATAATATGGTTAGAGAAAACGAAATACTTTTTTATCATTAAATTATCGCAATTAGTGTTATTTCCAATGAAAATAATAACTTCAAATGTATAGATTTATTTTCAAAAGCATCGCTTTTTTATACCTTTAACGTGTAAGTGAAGAAGGCATACACATAAGTTTAACGGTACCTTTGTACTTCTACAATATTAATTGCCAATCCCATAAACATGAATTTTTTCTAAATCCTAATAAAAAGTGGAGCTGATTAACTAGTGTTGGTATGTTCGTTCGTTGTTAAGAAAAGCTATAGAAAGTAAATTGCCAATCTTTCAGGTAAGTTCGAAAGAAATGCTCTTGAAATTTACCAAATTCGGAATATAAATAGTGCAGATATGTAAGATAGGCGATTACATTTTTTCTAAAGTTTTTCAAACGTTGTTTTTAAAGTAGGTTATCAAATCGTCTGAATGTTGGTTTTGTTAATATTTTTGCCTACAGAACTCATTTATAAGCAATATAAATAGCACAAATTATTACATAATAAAATGTAAAAGTTTAAGGGTGTCTCCATAACATAAATTGACATACATTGACCAACACCATCTTTTGAACAGTTATAGAAAAACGCGTTCAATTTGCGCATAATGTCGATTACTATGATTGTTGCAATATAAAGTACGAATATTCAAAATTTTGAATTAAAAGGGGAACCAATAGTTAATTTGATGTTAATGGCCCTACTGTTGAGATTAACAAAGGATTTGTATTGTTTAGTTTTAGTGTAGTTTAAAATTTGGATTTAAAAAATAGAGGGTGTACCAATAGTTGATATTTGTGGCTAAACTTTTGAAAAGTTGTAAACAAACAGTTAAAATTTCAAAACAGCTGAATTTTTAGGACCTCAATGACAGAAAGTATTAAAATAGGATTTGGTTATTTAAGGGTGCCCCAATAATAAATGTAGTTTGTTGTATGTAGACAAACTCTTTATTAGAATATTTTAAATTACAGTACTAACTGAAAATGTGTGTATAAAATGATTACAGAGAACTTTTTTTTTTTTTTTTTTCTGGTTTATTTATTTGCAATCTATTGTACAATATTAAGCAAATGTAATTAATTTAAATTTAAAAATTAACAGAAGTTATTGTTTTTTTAGTGAAACAATAACTATATTATATACAAAAGTAAAGATCAAACAGATAATTAAATAATGTTCATATCTGTACATATATTAATGTAAATTACTCTTATTTTATATTATTTAAATTTATATTAAGCACAAGATTGTAAGGTTTCAACATAAAATTTTCGCTTATAAATTATTGTCTAAATGGGAGATCTAAGATATGATATCTTTTTAGCCTTCTGACTTCATCTGTTTCGTCTAACAAACTTATTGCTAAGATATTTACATGATTGCTAAGCCTGTACATATCTACTACTAAATTTCCTTATTTCATCTATAATATATGAGACATTTAAATCGTTATGAAGGGTTTTATTTGTTACAAACCAGGGAGCATTGGCAATCATTCTAAGTGTTTTGGACTGAAACCTTTGAAGGATTTCAACATTTGATTCACTCGTTGTTCCCCATAATTGGATTCCGTATGCCCATACGGGTTTTATGATAGTTTTGTATAAGAGAACTTTATTTTCTATACTTAATTCAGATTTAGGTCTTAGTAGCCAATATAATCTTTTTAGTTTTTTTTCAAGTTGTTTTCTTTTGTTTTTCACATGATTTTTCCATGTAAGTCTTCTATCTAGCTGCAGCCCTAAGTAAGTGACGGCTTCTTTGCTTGGTATCACGGAATTATTTAAATACAGCGCAGGACATTGTTCTCGCCTTAGGCTAAAGGTCATATGAGAAGACTTTTGTGCGTTTACTTTGATATTCCACTTATTTAGCCAGGTACTTAAGCTATTAAGTTGTTGCTGAAGTAGGCTAGAAGCTTCTGCTTTACATTCGCTAGATGCTAAAAACACTGTATCATCCGCATAGGTTGCAGTTGTTACTTTATTGCTAATTGGCATATCAGACGTAAATATCGTGTACAACGTTGGACCCAGAACACTTCCTTGAGGAACACCGGCATTAATTTCTTCGATTTTAGAGAATTCTGAATTCACTCTTACATAGAAGCTTCGTTCATCGAGGTATGATTTCAAAAGTACATAATATGGAGCAGGTAGTAAAACTTTAAGTTTATATAATAAGCCATTATGCCAGACGCGATCAAAAGCTTGCTGAATGTCTAAAAATACTGCAGAGCAATATCGCTTACGTTCGAAGGTGTCTGTTATTACTTTAACTATGCGATGGCATTGCTCAGGTGTGCCATGGTTGTGTCTGAATCCAAATTGGTATTCTGGTATAATATTATTTTTTTCTAAAAACGGAAGCATTGTCTGAAGTAGTAATTTTTCAAACAGTTTTGAAAGCAAAGGTAGGAGACTAATGGGCCTATAAGACGTGACAATGTTTTCTGGTTTATTTGGTTTAGGTATCATTATTATTTCTGCACATTTCCACTGCAAAGGAAAGTGCTGCAATCTAAGCATGGAGTTATAAATCATCGTAAGAAATGCTAGACCTTTTTGAGGTAAATATTTTAAAACCCTTGCATCAATTTTATCGAAACCAATTGACTTATAATTATTAAGCTTTTGGATTTCAGATTTCACTTCGGTCGGAGAAATAGGTTTTATCGGAAAATCCATCTGGCACGCTGTATCTAAAAATTTTATAATATCATACTCATCTGTATTTATCACAAATGGTTTGAAGGTTTCTTCTAAGTGTTTAGCAAAAGTATTGGCTTTTTCCTTATCATTTTTGCACCAGGTACCATTTATGTTTTTAATCGGAATATTTCGTTTTGTCGGTCTTTTTAAATAACGTGTTGCTTTCCAGATGCTATGTTCACCAGTGGAATCATGTCCGCTTAAGCTTCTTAAATAATTAGTCAGTCCTTTATTTTTGTAATCCGAGATACGTTCCTTCAAGATTCTTGCAGCTGAATTAAAATTAGTTTTATCATTAGGGTTTCTGCTTTGATGCCAAATTCGTCGAAGTCTCCTTTTGTTTCTGATCAGCTCTCTTATCTCTGCTGATATACGCACATGAGTTCCAGGAAATGATGTCGAAGAATTATTTTTCGGTGTTGATAAAACTGCAGATTCGTGTATAAGATTAGTGAACATTTCAACGACATTTTCAAGATCCTCTGGCCTATTAATTGCCATTCTTAGGTTTACATTTTTATCTATAAAGTAACTAAACGATTTAATATCAGTCTTATTTGTGATAAGCTTGGCATTTTTTGGAAGAAACTCTAAGCTGGTGTTGTAGTTAATTATTATTGGTGAATGATCTGAACTTAAGTCTTCTATGTTTAATATGTCTAAGTTATTAGGTGAAACTCCGCAGTACACTGCAAAATCTAAGAGATCGGGTATCTTACACGGATCGGTAGGCCAATAAGTGGGGCTTCCACCAGATAATGTTTTATAGCTATTTTTAGTAACGCATTTAAACAATTCACGCCCTTTTGGATTAATGAGTCGGGAGCCCCACCATGGATGTTTAGCGTTGAAATCTCCACCTACCAAGAATCTAGAACCAAGAGCAGAGAAAAAATTTTCATAATCCTCACTAATGATACGATGCCTAGGAGGGCAGTATATGGAACATATGGTAAATACGTTATTGTTACATCTTATTTTAATGCCAGCAGATTGTATAATTGGACTTCTAACCGGATTTACTATTTCGTAAGCAATTGTTGATTTTATTAAAATTGCTGAGCCGGCATGGGCTCTTTCATCAGGATGGTTTGCAGTGATAAGATCATAACCACTTATTTTAAAAAATGATCTACTATTGAAATGAGTTTCAGATATTAAAAATATGTCTATATATTCAGTTCTAATAAATATTTCAATTTCGTTTTTCTTTCTTGCCATTCCGTTGGCATTCCAAACTGCAATTCTGAGATTTATTTGCATAATTTGTCGATGAGTAAGGACATCATATTCATCAAAGTTGTGGTCAATTTCTCCATATGTTTATCTAACATATTTTCTAAATACTTAAAAATGTTTTCAGTATCTGAAGGAGGGGGAGGGTTTCGCTTGACAACGTCAGAATAGGACACATTTGGTGGAGGATTATTTCTGGCATTATTAGTTGTTTTGTTATTGTTGGATATTATTTGAGGAAAATTATGTATATCGTTAGAAAAACCTTGTGGTTGCTGTCGAAATGAAGATCTATATGTATTTGCGTTTGAGTTTCTCTTTTGTAGGAGTTTTTGATAAATAATACACCCTTTGTAATTTGCTGTGTGGTTTTGAAGACAATGTATGCACCGTGGGGGGAGATCAAAGTTTTTTGTGCATTCGGCTGTGGGATGATCTAACCCACATTTGACGCAGACGAATGGCTTTTTGCAATACGCCTTGGTGTGGCCGTATTGTTGACAACGATGGCATTGAACGATATCGTTGAATTTTCGTGGGGGTTCTATTTTAATTACCGCATTATTAAAATATCGTAGCTCATAGATTTTCTTATTTTCTGGGTTAGGATCCAAATCGACGTAAAACATTGATAACGGCTGCTTTGTGATTCTACTTATAATATTTGTTACTGACCTGACTGGATACCCTAACGAAATGAGTTCCGATTTAATGTCTACTGTGGGTGTAGTATGATGCATGCCTTTCAGAACTACTCTATATGCACGCTCACTTTTTATTTGGTATGTGTGAAAACTTATATTTTTTGTCTCTAGATAGCTTACAATTTTTCTATAACAATCTATAGATTTCATAAACAGTTTAATTTGTCCGTCTCTTAAAGACTTATAATGAAAATCTGAGCTTGAGAACTTTTTAAGCTTATTTTTTTCATAGTTGATTAAACTAAAATATTTTTTATATTTAAGAGGGGAGAACACGTTACTTCTTGGTTTCACAATATCAAAAATTAAATTAAAAATTATTTTTGGCTTAAGATTATTTTTATTTAATTTCTTAAAACCTTTGCTAGAAACAAAAATTATTTTGCAATTGTAATCAGACGGTTTTCAAAAACAAAAAAAAAAAAAAAAAATAGAAAAATTAGACACCAGTAGAAGTAAATGCAGCATTTTCTGGATCGCTACATCCTTCATCAGCGTTTTTCGCAACTATTTACCTTAGGTTGTATACATGGTAAACATCATATATTAACCCAACTAATTTTGTAAATTAGAATACCATTTAAATTTCTGCCAAATTCCGAACATGACTGTTAACTTTTTGGCATATTTGAGGGAATTATTGCTTACATATTAGGCCCGTGCTAGAAATTTATTTTACACTTTATAGCGTGTACCAAATACCACAAAGGAATTTATTTCAGCTATTTGAGTAGCTCCTTGGCAACCTTAATAAGCAAATTAGTCAACTGATGGTGCAAAATAGAGCAGATCAAAATATTTTGTAAATTTGAAATTTCTAACTACACTGAGCCATATTTCATGTTGCATATTAACATATTTAACATATTTTATTCAAATTAGCAGAAATCTTTTAGTTTGACAAAACAACAAAAAAACAGTTAAAAAAAAATTCAGTTAAATTAACGAAATTCTGGTTGAAGCAAGAGCAACACATTGCAAAAAATCAAAACATGAAACTTGTTACACTTACATCCCAGAAAGTTTTAGTCAATTATTTTATTTTCCCTATCCAAATATTTATTAATATTAAATATTTTAGTAAAATTAGTAAAGGTATTACAAACTGAATAAAAGCACGTAGATTTAAGAAAACCCTTTAAAGTTAAAGAAATTCGTAAGATTTAACTTATTTTCTTAAGAAAAAATAATATAAGAAATTTTTATATTTTTTATAATTTAATCTTTTTGCAGTTGGTTTTGGCTTGTTCTTTAATGTTAAAGAGACGAAGATATTTTTGCAGTACTTCAAATATAGTCAGTAGAAACAAGAATACTATCCAAATCAATGGCTGAAAATCATTTAATCAAGACCATTTAACAATGAACGCAAGTGAAACTCAGAGACAAAACTTTTTTTTATCAAATATCGTTAAAACCTTTTTTAATACTGTAGGTAATTAAAAAAACAATCTAAATTTAAAATTAATTAAACTATTTATTTTGTTCAATTTAACTAAATTTTAATCTTATTTAATGACTTTGACTTGACGAAGCGAGAAAGGTATTGTTGAAAGGATTTCTTAAGTATAACTAATATGGCGTTCACACTTATGTGTTTAAGCAAGTTTAACGTATTTAAGTCGAAAACAAGTTGTTTTTGAGATGTTTTCCCGTACATTTACTTGGCTTGCAAAATACTTTAAATTGACGTGTTTTTGTTTTAAACTCGTCACAAAACACTTCAAATTTAGGGTTCAGATATACTCGTGAAGTGTGTTCAGTTGTTTTTTGGATTTTGGTGTTTAACTTAACATGATTTTAAATGGCTGCAAATCATAAATTAAGCGTCCTGTCAAAAAGTGTAAACAAAGTAGGTATATACAAATATGTTTTGAAAGAAATTAATTTGCAATCCGAAAAGGAATTTAGTGAATTTTTAATCGTGTAGTTGTGCTGTGTTGTAGTGCCATAGTTATTTGAAAAACTATTTTAATTTTGCTGTTTTAATAAGAAGGTATGTAAATTTTTGTTATATTATTTTTTATGGTTTGGAAAAAGGTACATTTTTAAAATTGCAGGATAACATGTCGGAAAAAATGGAACACAAATATGAATTTAAAAAAAATGAAAAAAACAATGGACAGCCAAGGAAGAAGAGTTGGTAGTAGAAATCTGGGCAGAACATATACGTGATCTAAGAGGATCGCGCAAAAATAGTCATGTTTTGGAAATAATGAGATGTGAGTTGCAGAAATACTGATGCGAATTATCCATCATAGAGCTATAATCAAAACTACACAATTTGCAAAAAAATACAGTTGAATGTTTTTCTCCACATTTACTGTAGATTTAAATTTACATTTATGTTAATTACAGAAAAGAAAAAGCTGTAGTTGGACCATCCGGAGGTTTTCCGTCTACATGGGGTCTTTATTACCGTGTACATAATATTCTTGGTAATTTTAAGATTAATGATGTTGAGTAAAGGAAAGTATATTGTATTTTAAACAAAAATGTCTTTTAACTGTACGGTATTAATTTTATATTTATTCAAATCAAAACGAATGTTTTTTATTTTAATTTTTATTTATTTCTTTTTTTAAGATATAAGTATGACAAACTCAATAGAAATCGAGGTATTGGATGATTATTCCGAATTAGATATTGACTACAACAGCTCAAGTGTTTCATTTCCCCCAAATCCATTCAACGCAGAATCACACATATTTCCGTCATCAAGTACAGCTTCAACACCTACTCCACCTGCTGGAACGAAAAATAATAAAAACCAAAATAATTTTCAAAATGAAATATTAAAAGGTATTGATAAGATGGATGAGAAAATTAGTCAGCAAAATGCACAGCTGGAAAGGAAATGGATGAAAAAATGTACGACATTGAAAAAAAGAAAACAGAACTATTGGAACAGTTTGTAAAGAGTTCTGAAGAAATTAAAAACGCAATGGTCAATTATTGAACATTTTGAGCAAAACTTAGGTACTAGTTTAAGATTTTTGATATTTTTTATAACTGAAACATGACTGTGAATTTTTACTAATGTTTATAAAATGAAGTATTTTAATTAACTATTTTTTACCTTAACTTTAAGTATGAATTGTTTTATTTTTGCAATATTTTTTTTTTTACTTTTTATTAATACTTTGGAATTGAAATATTTTATTATTATTAACTTATAATTTTATTAACTTAAAAAATGTGCAAAGCAATCGCTTGTCTTATTTCCTCTCCGCTTCCGCTTTCGTTTATAAATGTTTCATGTTGTGGTTGTTGAGTACTTTGGGCTTCCTGCAGCCACTCTTGATTGATCAAATTATTACTCTCGTTAAAAAAGTTATGTAAAACACATGTGTTCACAACAGCATTCACATTCCTAATGCTGTTATCTACGCCTTTACCGATTCTCCGAAAACGAGCTTTTAAATGGCCAAAAGCATTTTCTACAACTCTTCTGCTTTTTGCCAATGCTTAGTTATATTGCTTTTTAATAGAATCATTCTCAATATTAAAAGGATATGGCTTCATTAAAGTTCTTTAGTAATGACTTCATGCACATACCTATAATCAACCAAAGCAAAAAGTATAGTTGAATACCAGCCTTTGTAATTAAAATAATCAACAGCATCGGCACTATTAGGATGCTCTTCAATGTGACATCCATCTAAATAAATAATATTGAGTTAAGAGCACACTCCCGTACTTAACATACTTACCTATTGCTCCCAAACATTGAGGAAATCCAAGTGTTTCAAATCCTTTAATGTATTCTTCTATTTTATTTTTGCTTAATGGAAAATTATCTAAATATTGTGGCCCTAATATGTTCCAAGCTGTTTTGCAAAATTCTAGCAGAATTGCATAAACTGTGGATTTGTCAATACTAAATAAGTTTGCTATACTCCTATACTCTGCGGATGATCCTTAAAATTATAAAGCAATAGCAAATCTTTTTTCGAGTGATATTGTCGTCCGAAATTGCATTTTGTTCTTTTTGCAAACATCTCTACTTATTGCAAAGTACTTGAAATGTTTGTCGGTTTACCCGAAAATTGTTTTTAAACCCTTCCAAATACTAAGGGCAATCGAACTCCCAAAATGATTTTTAAGGGCCTAAAAACAATAAAATTAATTTGTTTCATAATAGTAACCATAGTATACATTACCAATTGCTCTGCCAACATTAACAATAGTCGCTGTTGCTCCATTCTTAAATACATTATATTTTTAATTAAGTCACAACGTCTCATATTACAGTTCCTTGTTTCTTCCTTAAATAAATTTTCAATATTTATCACTGCATTGTTGGTATAATCTAAATAATATGGCATTAGCTCCATTTTAAGACTTTTTTAAAACTATATGCTTTAATTCAATATGTACCAACTGTTCAAACAGCTGGCCAAATGTCAAACTAAAACACTATCATTACAGCGTGAACGGTTGTGTTTAGTTTTTTAAACATCTTGCTTAAACACGTCGTAAACACATAAATGTGAACGGTATGTAACTTTGTAAAAATAAATTTTCAATATAAAAAGGTTTCACTAAAAAGTTGACTCCTAAGCTATTTTTATGAGGTTGGTCATTTTAAGTTTTTCATTAGACTAAAAAATTGTTCACAGTTTAAGAGCGCTTAACCAAATAAAGATTGTACAGTTATCGTCTATAGTCAACAAGTTGCTTATTGTTAAAAGATCGTAATCTTCTAAGACCTTAAACAGCTTTATTCATTTTATTGTATTCAATGTTACTTGCTATGTTTCACTCTTAGCTTTTTCTTGTGCCTATTATCACGATAACAATAACAACCTTATTTCTGATTTAATTTAATTTATCTACGATATATTAATTCAACGAGTTACGAAATTAGGCAACGTTTTTCAGGTGTTATTTATTACATATATCATATTTTGTGTAAGTTTTTATTCTAGAATCTAGATGGTAGAAATTTATAAAACTTCTAGAGGGCGCACGATCCTTAGAGAATTGCCTGGTGAAGAAATGCATCGTTGGATGTTTTTCAGATGTCAAATTAGCTCTCTCTGTTACACTACCTAGTAGATTTATTTTATGTTATTTTTTTTTTTTAATTTATATTTGCTATTTTTTGTTATCGTTTTTGTTGGGTTTTAATTTTATAGTTCAAAGTTATTAGGTTCTTAGTCATTTTAATTTTTCTAAGAATTTAAAGATATTCCCCTTTCAATTTTTTTTTCGTGAACTTAAGTGTTAATGTACTGAGATTTTATGCAAGTAACGAGCATTGATAATATAAATTTTTATTTTAAGTCATGGTAAAAATAATTTCATTACATTTGTAGTAGAACAAAGTCCTCCGTGGACGAGAGAAAGATAAAACAGAGATACTACTTTGGTATTTAGTTTTTATTTAAAATTTAATGGTTTCTAACCGATCAAAAAGCAAAAGAAAAAAGCAGTGGTTAAAGGGAAGGATGTTTAGTGAAATTTCTTAATGGAATGATCGAATATATGTTCTGATTTTTTTTTACTTGTTACTAGCCGAGTTTTACATTTAATTTTGTGAAAAAAATTTACTGATCACATATTGGTGGGATAATTCCCTAAGGAATATTAAGACTGTTAAAACTTGCGTGAATTAACTACCTCTTCTTTTACTGGCTCTTCCTATTGCCTATGCTCTACCCGACAGCACTATGAATTTTTCGTACCTGAAAAAATTCAAAAAAATTACATGCCAAATATTCGTGTAAAGGAAATATAGCAGAATATTGTGATTAATAGTTATTTATTGTTTGTATATTATAATGTTTTAGTTTAAAATATTGTTACGAACATAAGATCTGGCAACGCCTGTTGTAGTTGTCCGTATGTGCGTAGTAAAAAAAGAGAAGGTGAAAAAGTTACTCCCACCACCATTGGGAGTGTGTATTGCATAATACGACAATTAGCAAACACAAGTTGAGCAACCTCCGTGGCTGCGTTGGTAGAGGTGCGTACTGTAAAACAGGAGATCGTGAGTTTGAGCCCATCTTCGGACATGTGTACAAAGGTCGAAGAACAAGTGTGAAAGTAATTAAAAATAAGAAAACTGCAGTACAAACCTCCCGAAAGGAGAAAGGCAAATATAGTGTGAAGCCATGGCTAGAAAAATTAGTCAAGACGTCTATTTAATAAAAGTAGCTGTAGATAGTGGTCAATACGGCCCTTATAACAAAGAGAAGATTTCTAGTTGTTTAGCGGAAAGAAGTAACATGATTACAGTGTACGGCAGATGTTAAGTTGTAGCTATTGGATATATGGGGATGACTGGCTTGGATGTAAAGCAAGGTGGAGAGATTGTGTATGGTTGAGATTACTAAACAAGAACTAAACAAGGCATCGAGTAATTTATAAAAACGCATGTTTAGTAAATACGACATCATAGGATGCTGAAGGCGGGTAGGATCAGGCTGAAGTATTTAGCCAAGATAGAGCCATTAGAAGTTAATAAGATAGCGAACGAACAGAAGTTAATAAAATAGTGCCACAGTGGTGTTTTCAATCAAAAAAAATCTGTACGTTAATCCTAAAAAGGGATAAACGTAACAATATTATATATTCTGTGCAAATACCGTTAAGAATTTGATCAAAATATATGTACTTCCTTGTATAATAATTATATACTCATATACATATACAAATTTATCACACAATATCTATTTTGATTATCTAAATAACTGGCAAATTTTTTTTGAAAACTTTTCCTTTTATTGTGCTCTTCCACAATTAAACAAAATAGATTTAGGGTATTATAATTTGAAAGGGAGCAATCTATTTTGATTACAATCATGCCATTTATTGTTTGGTTTTGTTTTTTGGTGTTATTATACAGTTTAATCCAATTGTATTTTCCATTTAAAATTATTTTTAATTTTAGTCCCAGCCAGGGGTTGAACCGGTAATCATTATAAATCAATTAAAATTTAACTTTTTCGGCTTTGGTTCATTTTTAATTTAACTTTTATTGAGAAAAATTATTTTTCGAATGTACGCGGACGTTTTTGAGTTTTTATTTTAACGTTGCCAAACAGCAGAAAAAAATCCAAATATCACACAAATTTTTATTCAAATCCATCGAACAGTTTTTACGTGATCCGAACACAAGCAGACAGACAAAAATTCCAAAAATAGGTGTTTTGTATTCAAATTTGATTTCAATCCACACCAACACCAAAATTTTCAAAACTTATTTCATGTACAGGAATGACCCCGTTACTCTTTTATTATATATGTATAGATATATATAAAGTAATAATTTTTTGTGATTTAATGTTTATGTCTAAGCAATATTCAGACGGAATAAATGCCAAATGTTTTTATAAAATTAGCATGGAAGTAGCTGGTTGAAAGTAAGTTTTGTTTTCAATTTTATAGCAGTTTCTTAGCTATAAATTAATAAATAATTAATTATTAGACTAGAATCCTAACGTTTACTCTTGCAATCAAATAAAGGTTTATTATTGTAAGGTTATTTATTGTAAAAAGTTTGCCGTTTTACAAAAGCTAAAGTGGTTATCCCAAAATATCCTCCTGAAAATAGTTATAATATTAATTTAACTACACGTAAGCATAACATATTCTTAAATCCCGTTGCATACAATAATACCGAATGTTAACATTTTTATATAACTAAGTATTATAAAAAAGTAGGTCTGTTCATTTACTAAAAGTTGTTACGAATTTGTAAAAATTGTTACTGGAAAATTTTTACTTGCAAGAATTAGCCAAACAGCTGTTTCTTACTTTTATTTACAAAATAATTAACTTTAAAAATGCCTGACAAAAGAAATTTTTGTAACATTTAAGAAAATGCAAGTATTTGACAATTGAAAGAATATAAAAATAATAATATTTTGTAATTTTTCTTAACTTTAGCTATGGAAGTACAAATCAAAGAATCTTTGAGCTTTGCAGGTGTTTGTATTGTTTTTAGAATTAAAAGTAAACAAGCCAGTGATGCAGAATTCAGTGCAATGTACTTTTTTCGGCACAATATAAAGAAGAGTTGTACAATTCTTATGTATAATTAAAAATAAGTTATATACATGTTAAAACTATTTTTAATATAAATATTTTCACATCTTTATTACAATAAGAATGTTTATTAGAACTAACTGTAAATTACCAAAAATTTACGAGGATATTTAAAACATTTTACATATTTTTGCTATTTGGTACTTAGAGTATTATTTTAAATTTTTTTTTAGTGTGGTTACCAGTTTGCTGGCTTTCAGTGGTCTCTGTTTTATACATTTTTGCACTCTAGTACATTTGCTTTAAAAATAGTACTGTTTTGTGTAAATACGGTACAGTTTTAACGTCCTACATATTATTCCCGAAGCCACAACAAAATTCTTTGCTAATTTTTGCTAGTAAAGCGTTCATTTACTTTTTTAACTTTTAGAGAGCAGTTTTTCAAAATTCTTTCTTACTTTCTCGTTGCAAGTTCCTGCTAGTAAAGTAAATGAACAGAACTAGTGTTAAAATGTGAAAGCAAAAATAATAAGTATGTCAAATAAGACGAAAAGAAATTTTACATTACCACAAATTCATATATCGAACATTATGATTTCTCATTTTATCAGCGTTGTTTCGCTGCTTATAACCCAGCGAACTCTAAAAAAGTACTCTAGGCTTTTCTGAGCCTTTTCTGAGCATGCTTTAAAAAGGCACACGCCGTGGTTCATATAGTTTGCTGCGAGTTTTAATTCGACTTACTAATAAGTCGCTTGCCTATAAGAACAAAATGTGTTTTTGGTTTTTTAGTGTCGGAGACTAGGACTACCCGATCTCTTGTGTTACCTGACATGAGCCCTCAGGACATAGCCCTATAAAATACCCAGAGCTTCGCAATTCAGTTTGGAAAATCTTATACGTGTCTGAGATGTTGTCGCGAGCAATATAATGTGTATATCGGAAGCAGATTTATTAAAATATTCGTTGTATTACAAAAATATGAAATACACTCAACATTGGTATAGGTAGCCGAAAAGCTCCAAAATAAACTTTGTAATACAGGTTGTATAGATAAAAATAAGTAAGAGCTAATGAAAATGTAAATCCGTGCAATTAAATAATGCTATTGAGACTCGCAACACATTTTTATCGCAGTGATTGCCTCAGGCAATTTTTATCAAACTTTATTTTACCTTTAGAACTGAAATACAAATTACAGTTCGGTATTTTTTGGTTATTTTTGGAGTAGCTTATCTCTATTTTTTTTTTTTTTTTTTGACTAATACTGAAAATTCACAAACATATTATAAATTATAGATCTTGTTACATTTCGCGTGACGTGACTCTTGGAGTAGCTCGAAAGATATCACAGTATTTATGTTACCTTAATCATAAAATATTATATACAACATCTTTCGGATAATAATATTCAAAGTTATAGGCCTATCTTCTTTTGGGAATTGTTTTTACCTATCATTCCAGGACAGTTAAGATGCTCTCCCAAACAATCTATTAGACTCAATCTATTAGACAAACTATTAGACTCAGTTGAAACATTTTTAATTGCAGGAGATTGAAAGACCTGCAGTTTATTAAATATATCCTCTACGCATTACAGAGAAAATTAGTTTCTAGCCGAATAGTTCTTGTGTGAAATAAACTCCCTGCTGAGGTATTTCCTTCCACTTTCATAAAATTTTAAATCAAATGCCCACAAGCACTAAGCACTCTATTCTTCTTTTTATAACCTAATTTCATATTGCACTGTATAATAAAGGGCCATCCGCGAAGTGCTGGTTCTACTACGAAAAAAAACAATCCTGCGCAGACAGACACCTAGAATCCTAAAAAAAACGAACTTGCGAACTTGCGCAAAGCGTTATAAATGATAATCCTTAGAAGGAGCTATACAAAGGAATTGCAAAGAAGCTGAAAAATATCAATATTTATCTAAAGAAACTTCTTTATGTTTAACAAATGCATCGTAAATAATTAAAAAATATAAAATAATCCATAAAATAATACATGCTAAATAATTTTCTATTGACTCGTTGTAATACCTTAAACGTTTCTTTTTCATAAAAATTAAAATAACACATAATCATTGCTTTGCAGCTTCTAACTAAATAGAACATCTACAAACTTAAGGGCCAAAGAGTAGTAAATAACAATAGAACAGAAAATAACTAAATTTTCTTCAGTATTTAATACCACCTAAAAAAAAGAAACCAAAATAAAGTCGCAATTAAAATAATAAGGAAAATAAATAACAATGAAAGTGTTAACAAGTATAAATGCTGTTTTTTTAAAAGAGTTCAGGAAAAAAAAAACACTAGTATTTCGGTCTCCAAATGGGATTTAAGAATAAAATAGCCAATAATTTCACACAATAAAAAATTATAAAAAAAATGTAATTTTAAAATATAAAAATACTACAAAAATTTGTTAGCAATGGTACGGATAGAGAAAATATAATACAAATACTTAACGGATAATTTTAAATGACAAATATAACTGAGAGCAAAAATTATTTTAGTCATTGAATCGACCTTTAAAGAATTGTCTTAATACGGGAAGTAGACAGACGAATAAAAAATTTAATTTTTATTGAAAATACTTATAACATACTTTAGAAAAAAATTTATATACTTTACCTCACCTATCCAATTATAGATCAACTTGGTTGAACTTTTTCCAATAAATATATGCAGTATATATAGATAATAGACCTCGTCAATGTTGACGGGTGCTCTCTAAAGGATACGTTAATTAGTTGATGACCGCTAAACGATTAAAATTTTAAACAAACATTTTAATTATTCCAATAAATTTTAATTGCAATATAAAACTTGAAATATCATTCAAAATTAAAAATGTACAAAAAATAATGAAAAGCTAAGAAAATATATATACAACGCTTTTGGTGAAGGTTATTTGAGATATTACCTGTTTCTTTGTGTTACATTTTTCTTCACACTTCAAAAGATGCTTTTAATTTATTTAAAATTAATAATTTTGAAATTAATTAGTAGTCGATCTGTTTTAGTTCAGAGCCATATGAATAATTACGCAGTGCAAAAACAGAATAGGAAGAGATATAAAAAAACCTTTAAGCATTTTTTTAATTCAGACCGTGATTTTCTTTATACGCGTTTGAAGTTGTTGGTTTTGGAACACTGTTTGCAGGTATATTTATTTTTACCTAAAACTGACATTGATGTATAATATTACTGTTACAAAAATGGTACTATTTCTTGTAAATTTTTATGAAAAAAACGGCGTATTTTTAAGATAAGATTAAATACTTTTGGGAAAAGTGTACCATACATTAAGTTCTAACAAAAATTCATCTTTGCCAACAAAAGTTATAAAAAACGCAAAGGGCTTTGCGACACATGTGAAAATGATTTAAAAACATCCAATTGCAACATTTTCAAAATAATAATGCTCATAAGTACTCAAATACATACATATGTGTGAGTGATTAAAAAAGTCCTTTAGAAAATTATGCAAAGCATTCACTTACTGGTGAAATATTAAAAATTTATACATTTTTCGCAAAACGTATTACAAATGCATACTAAAAAGTATTTTAAGATAAAATATTCATAAAATATAATCTTCATTCTAAATATTGCAAAAAATGCATTATTAATAATTTCATAAGAGTATTTTGCAATGCAACAACTTTATGAAAGCGTAATAATAAACAGAAATTTTGTCATTGATACTTAAATTTTATACACGAACACATCTGATATTTTTTGGGTAGCAAAAATATGGTTAAGCCCTTCAAGTATTTGCAACATTTAAAAAATCATAAGCAGTTGCGTTGACATTTATTTGCATAACACTTGAAATATTATTAACATGTATCGTAAAGTCACAAAAATATTTTATGACGCTTCCACCGCTTACACATTAACTGGAGTAATCGTAAAAGTTGTTTAAGATTTATTATTATTTTTCAGTTACCCTCGTTACCAGATGTAACGCCCCAATATATAAAATAAACGTCAATATGTTTTAAAATATGAATGCTGATATTGTAACGAATAATGTTTGTGTGATCACAATTAAAAGAAAAGATTGTTAAAACATACTAAGCGACCATAGTGGCTGTGTAGGCGGAGGTGTCTACTGGCTTATCAAGACAAATCACGATTCATGAGTTCAAACCCCAATAGGGCTTTGAACATAGTGATGCTGCTATACATTAAAGATTTTTATTTCACTTATACTACTCGTTAAAATTCGTATAAATTGATAAATGTGACGCAACTTGAAACTCAATTTGCTTTATCAAAGCGCCGTTTTGCAAGAGGCACAGAGTTTTGATATATGGATATCTGTGTATGATTTTTGATATCGCAGATTTAGAAAGAAGAGATCGTCTACACAAATCTATCCCTAGCGAAATTCATAGAGTAAGAAACTTAAGACAAGATATAGAAAAAGGTAAAAATTGACACAAATGTAAAGAATATCGTGCAGTAAGACTTTGTTTTCTGTTAACCATGTAAAATTAATTGTTTTCTTTTAGTTTGGTAAGTTAAAATTTATTTATTGACCAGTCTAAAATTAATAATTGTCCTAAATAAAAAGCTAAGCTAATTTTTTAATTGTTTGAAATTATACTTGCAAACTTACTTTTCATAATGTACGAAAAGCATGCTTTTGATCGAGATAGGTCACAAAAAATTATAAACTATCAAAGTTTTGTAAAAAATCTTAATCTGGACCTATCTGGCTGATTTGCGCTCTAGCCCATCTAGTTCCTTGGCAAAGTTGATTTCAACACGAACACAGACGGGCAAATGAAATGAAATGGATATTGTAGAAATTTTTAATTTAAGTTTAACAAACTTAGATATACACGTTTCGACCTGTGGTGAGGTTATAATAAAGTCCTTAACATTAATAAAACTCGCGGAATCGCAAACACCATGAAGTCGCAAACGCTCCCCTAAATACTGAATGACTTTATCCAGTTGCGTGATTTGTTCGAATGTAAAATGTTACCGTTGGTTCATGCATAAGAGATCTCTAGACTAAACCTTAAAAACTTAAGTTCGTTTCACTCTCTTGTAAATCTCGCTTATTAAAAAAGCTTTTGAATTTTGTATATGATTTTTGACAACTAATATCTTTTCTTTTAAAGAACTTTAAGATCAAAATCTAGATTAAGGATTTTTTCTTTATACAATAAAACAATTTCTTATTCCAACTTGATATATATTTTCTTTTAGGAGGTGAACTAATGCTAAGTTTATACGTATGTCTCATTTGCGTGTAAAGAACTAAAAATAACAAAAACAATTTGTGAAAAATACTTGCAAAACAAAGTATGAAATTGCCATCCGATCATTAATTTTAAGTATTAAATATGTTTTCTGAAACAGTAGTAGCAATAAGTAATAGTGCTATATTCTGCTATGCGGAATCTTATATACCCTTCACCATATATGTACACTAGTCGGCATATTTATTTTGACATACCAGTTGTTTTTCTTCTTTTTTTATTTCTGGTCCTACGCAATAAAAGTAATAAATTGAAAATACTTAAAGTTGTAAAAGAAAGTGTAATTTATTAGAAAACAAAAGACTTTTCACATTTCAAATGTTTTTTTTTTTTTTAATTAAAACTAGAAAAATGAGAATTTAGTTTGCGGCATAATTATTTTGACACATTTTTGCATAGCATATTTAAAAAATCGGGAACTTCAATCTAAAGAAAAATCGTTAAAATTAATAAAAAATGTATCCTCCTTTCGCATTTAAAACTTTTTGGAGGCGGTTCGGAATGGAATCCACTAAGGACTGGAGAAAATCCACTGGAATCTCTTTCCAAGTATTTGTGACCTCTATGATTGTCTCATCTTTTGTTCTTGTCAAATCCGCTGATCTATTTCGCTTTATGTATGACCAGACATTTTCTATTACATTTAAATCTGGACTTTGGGGGGGCCAATCCAGAGTTTGAACACCAGTCTCTGTAAGAAATTTTGTAATCATCTTTGTTTTATGACATGGGGCATTATCCTGCTGAAAAATAAATGATTCTCCGATTTATCTATCGCCAGAGGGAAACGCATATTCATTTATTATTTTTAAATATTGATGTTGGTTCATGGAACCGTCAACAGGAACCAAGTCCCCTACTCCATTATATGAAATAGAACCCCAGAACATAACGCTTCCACCTCCATGGTTTACTTTCTGACATACAGGTGTCACTTTTTTATGTATTTTTTATTTAATCTCACAAAAACTTTTTTGGGTGATAAGTGGTACTCGAAACTACTTTCGTCAGTCCAGAGTACATTACGCCAGAAGGTCAGAGGCTTGTTAATGTATTTCTTGGCGAATTCTAAGCGCTTCATTTTATTTCTTGGACTGATGAAAGGAATTGTTTTTGCAATGCATGTCCTTATATTGGCTTCAGCTAAGCGCCGACGAACGGTTCTTTCACTTATGTGATTAATTGCGGTTTTTCTGTTCAAAAAATGCTTTTTTTCGATAATTGTAAGCTTGCTAATGATTGATATCCGAAATTAGTAAATGTAAAGTTCAAAAAATATAGAAAACTCCTTGCAATAATTTTTTACAAAAGAAGCCATGTTTTAATAAAGCAAACCAAAAAAAAAATAAATTTATAGTTCGCAAAAAGCTATGGGACAAAGATTGCCAACATAAAGATATATTATTAAAAACCTGATGAGGTGGTAGAAAGTGATTTCTAAAATACTTCTTCGTCAGACTTCGTACCTTCATATCCTTTTACAGCTGCAACTATTCTCTTTTATACTTTATCTACTGACACTAACTTATTTACAAATACATATTGTTATGATACGGTCTGAAATATTAAATAATTTGCAATGTGTAATAAAAGTTTCAACATATACACACATACACACTTTGATATCGTTATCTTAATATAAAAAGGGCCTAACTCGTTTCTTTCTTCAAATTCAAGTTTTGTACATATTTTAATATATGATTCTCTACTGCACCATTAAAAAATTAAAAAAGTTGTAGCATTATAAAATTGCTTAGAGCAGGGGTTCTCATCAAATTTCTGCTCACGGACCCCTTGTAAACTAAGTTTTATTCGCGGACCCCTCTGAAGCCCAAGTTCAAAATAAAACTTTTATTATTTTCGAAAACACTATTTTTTCGGTTCTTCATGCGGACCCCTTGGATAGTTGGTACGGACCCCCAGGGGTCCATGGAGACCCATTTGAGAACCGTTGGCTTAGAAAAAGAAGGGAAAACGTTCTTTAGGACCTTTCTATATTAAGGTAACGATAAATACTTTTGTAAAATTTAAAAAATATATGCTTTCCTGCAGCTGAAAGGCATACTTAAATATATCATTGAATCCAAACTTAAATGCGTGGGAAGTAACTGCGTTTTTTATTTTGTAAGAAATAAAAAACATTACGCATTTAAAATGTCAACTGCATATTATCTGCAATCACCCATATACCAAAGTACATAACTTAAAGTTTATTTCCTTTTAATTCAGAAAAGTATATAATTCTTGTTGCATTATACGAGAGCTAAGGGCCGTAATTGTAGCCGATAACCTTAATCCAAAATTGGAAGTAAACGTTTTATTTTACACACTATAAAATTAAATATAACACAACTAAATCCAAAAAAAAATTTTAAATTTTGAAAAAAGATCTTCAAATCTTATTTTGATGAAATAATCTTTAAAATTAAGATTAAACAATGATAGCAAATCGTAGATATGTAGCATTTAATTAATGTCATCATGTTGCTTGTTGTCACATTACGAATAGGTACCACTTATGAGGTTCGTTTTATATTTGCAGCTTGAAGGAAATTGTGTTGTAAAGAATACTTTAGAGTTGTGATACAAGCATTCAAGTATCTCTCTTAGCACCTCCTATTAATGCATGTATGGGTAAGTGCATTTAACGCACCATCAGCTACATTTATGTAGCTTGCGAATTATTTACATGCGAAGTTTATCAGCCAGTTTGTGAGCGGCTGTAAATAAAAGCCCAGCAAAAAATTTCTAATTAGTAAGTTTAAAATTAAAAATGTTGAGCTTGAAGTACTTTAGCAGGGCTTGTAGACAAGAAATTTCAAACAAATATAATGTAATAATTCGTCATAATTCGAAACAAATAAACACAACAAGGGATTTTCCTTGACTGCATGCTTTGCTAAAGTCGGTCATTACATTACGCTTATTCGATGACTTTCAGTAAGCATTTCTCTTAAATGATGCAGGAAACAACTTTTAAATTCCTAGTTTCTTTGCTGGGAGAGTATAGAGGGTAGTCATTATAAAATATTTATGATTACAGGAGTATTTGTGCTGTGTGTGTGTTGCATGTACCCAGGAGTCATTGGTTGTAACAGCCATTAAAGGTGTGTTTATATTATGTGTACAAGTTATATGGAATGTCAAAATTTCTATCCATATGTAATTTCGCGTGTATGTGCAAAATTAGTTTTTAGTATACGGTTTATAATTTACATGTTCAAACTTGCATATGTTATGTACATATACAAATAAATAAATAAATAAACATAATCTTTTGTCGTCGAAAGGAAAAGATAAATACTAAAAACAGTGATATCAACTAATAAATCTTTTTTTGCGATAACTACTTAGAATTTTAAAATTTAAGTTTAAGCACAAGACTGTCTTCTCTTATAAAAATTGCTATAATATATATTAGAGGTCTGCACTTACGTACTTGGCTATGTTCGTTTTAGAAAACACAAGCTCAAACCACAAATTCTCAGTTACGTGGCGTAGTTTATAAAAGTACATCTTACCAATGTATTTTCACTTTCGAAATTGTTAATTGCCTTAATAAAGCAATTAATATACAATTCTTGCTCATTGTTCATGTATAAGTACGCAAGTGCTATTGATAAGTTGTAAAAAAGAAAAACATGTCAAAAATTTCCATTGAAGAAAGGATTGTTGTAAACTATTTCATTTTTAGAATGTTTTCCAAAGTTTTCTGAAAAACCAACATTATTAAAAACCAATAAAAGCTTATTATATCCAAGAAACCTTCTTTTTATTCGTTTAAAATATTTAAATTAAAAATTATTCTTTTTTCCTTTACATACATACAAATATTTAAAAACTATTGTTAAATACTCGTCGCACAAAAAAAAGTGATCATGGTTTTTAAAGTACACTTCCACTAAGAAAAAAAAAAAAAAAATACCAAATAGGAGGTAATAAGGGCAATAATTCAGATCTCAATTCATTTTTTATTTACTATATACTTTAGCGCTGAGTTTGGCTGACGTGTTTGTTGTATTCAAAAAAATTTGTTACAATTTTTGGCTAGTAAAATTTTAATAGTAAGAATTAGCCAAACAGCTTTTTCTTACTTTTGTTTACAAAATAAATTACTTTAAAAAAGTCTGATAAAAAAAATTTCTGTAAGATTAAAGAAAATACAAGAATCTGGTAATTAAAAGAATATAAAAATAATATTATTTTGCTTTACTTTTGCTATGGAAGTACACATCAAAGAAGTGTAAAAGAACAGAAATTTGGTTTAGAGTCTTCGAGCTTTGCAGGTATCTGTGTTGTTTTTAGAATTAAAAGTAAACAAGCCAGTGATGAAACATTCAATGCAATTTATTTTTTTTCGGTACAATTTAAAAAGAGTATTAAATTTTATTTTGTATAATATTTATAAGTTATACAAATGTATGAAGTTATTATTATTATCTTAAATGGAAATATTTTTACAAGCTTTTATTTAGTTTTTTACATTAGGGAGAATAATTTAGAAAATTTCTGTTTTATTCTCTTTATTGCTATTTTGCTATTAAAGTTACTGAACTGACCTTATAACAACAAAAATTAAAAAAATATTTTTTTTTTGTAGAAATCTAACTTTTATTGTCTTAGTATTTTGAGTGGAAATATTAAAAGTAAAAGTTAGCATCACTAAAAACATCTGTTGTCATAAGGTTTTACATATCAAATAGAGCGTGCTCTAAATAAAAAACTAACACATGTTATAACATAGGAAAATAACATATGTTATGTTTCATGAGGTTTACACTATGTGTGTTGATTTATATATGCAAAATCTGACATTCCATATGACTTGTACACATAATGTAAACACACCTTATGCAAATACATGAAATGTATTTTGTTTCTGTTGTTTAGGTACGTATTTCACCTACAATGATCTTCTTTCATATGTACCTACAGGGTGTGCCAGTACAAAAACTTTTTGCCTTAAGATTACTTTAGTATTAACTTTTTTAAATTTTTTACATATGTTAATAAAAATTTTGCCACAAAAATCTTTAAAGACTGAGTTGGCTGGCACACAAAGGTTCCTTATCATAAGTTTTTATTTCGCAAAAGATGTAAGAAATCATATTAAATAATGCAAACTTATCAAAAAAAAGCTGTTTAGAGTCTATGAAAATAAAATGATTAAAAGACTTTTTAAAGGTCTGTCCGATAAGCTACTTGTTTGAAAAGTTTCATAAAAGAATAGATGCCATTTGATCAAAATTGCAGTTTTCGTGTGCAACAGTGTAGCGCATAAACATATTTTTTCTTGCAAGTTTTCTAATTAGTATAGAATTCTAACGGTTTTTCCCACAAATTCCCACAAATTTTCTTATTTATCTTCACACTTCAACAGGACAATTTTTAAGTTTGCGAAGTGTTGCAAAATAAGCAAATGTCAGGAGCAGGATATAATGCTACAGCACGTTCAGTTGATTTTTGGATTTTAGCATTGCACTGAACATGATTATTAATGGCGGCGTAGTCGCAAATTATTTTATAACATTATAATTATTAAAATTATAAAAAATTTATAATGTAAAATTTTTTCGCACTCTAATTGCTGAGTAAGCACTTATGTTTCGTTGTTGAGACAACTCGCTTGAGTACGCTGTAAACAAAAAAAAAAGTGTATACAATTTTGTAGGAAAGCCAGTCGTGGCTTTAACTGGTTGTTCTATATACGTGCCCATTACTGTATCCATTTAATCGGATTTTTATTTTATTCGAGTAAACACCTAACCGCTTTTTGGGATTTTAAACTTGGTCGATTATCCGATTAAGTGTTTTAAATTACTCGAATAACTCGAAGTAATCGTCAATCAACAAATTTAAATTTTATATATAATAAGAAATGACAACCATGCAAAAATGATCATGACAAAATTTAATTAATAACAAAACTTTAACACAACCAAAAACTATTCATATTATGTCTTATTAAAACATTGAAGCACACTTTATGAGATCTTTTCTAATTTTATTTTTCATCATTAAATAATCTTTAAAGCTAAAGTTCAATTAATATAATAAGCCTTTAACCGATTTTTTTATTGAAAAAAACTCTTTCATGTAAAGTGGATGATCCGCTTTAACATCATAATCTACCCAGCAATTAAAAATATGTAAAATTTTTTATATAATGTTTTTTTTTTTTTTTTGTTTGATTTTCCTCGTGATCGGCATCGGTTTGCTGGCTTTATTTGTCTATTGTTCTTTTATATATATATGCTATCCAGTGTTCATACCGTAAAATTTGTAGGTCTTACATATTATTTCCGAGGCCACAACAATATTTTTTGCTAGTAAAGTGTTCTCTTACCTTTTTACATTTGGAAGAATAGTTTTAAAAATTTCTGTTTAACTCTGTCGCTAGTTCGATAGCAATATCTTTTGTTTCAGCTTTACAACTGTATTATAAAATGTGATCATTATTGGGAAAGGTTGCCAATTTAAGGTACAAAATTAATGTGGTAAGTAATTTGTTCTGTCTCTAAAATATACTAGACTTTAAACAAACAGTTAAATTTTTTTTAAAAAGGAGTAATTGCCATTTCTTAATTGTTTAATAAAAACTTAATTATGCCTTTAAAATCGATAAATTAATCTTCGCTTAGCTCCTTAACTGCTACAACAAGTGGTCGTAAAGTACTACTTCTTGCTGACAATGCTTATATTTCGATTTCTATAGAAACTGGTTCAAAATGTGATAGTCCATGATTTACGCATTTATAAATTATTCTTAAACGAACAAGCAAAAAGTGAAAAGTAGATCGTTATATAAATTAATTTCAGTCGATTAACCGACATAATTTGTTCGAAATTTTTTTTAATCGATATTTGCAATTATTCTTGCTCGGACAGTTAATCGACTTAAAATCTTCCGATTAATCGATTGATCGAATGAATACTCTATTCTCTATACTAAAACATGCAAAAACATAAATCCTTAATCATTTTATACATTTGACGTAAAACAAAAACAATATTTCGCATTCTTAAAGACTCTGAAAAATGTAAGAACTTTTTTTTGTATAACTACATAGCAAGTTTGTGCTTGAAAAACATGCAATAACATTGTAACACTATCCCTTATTCAAGGCTGTTTGTCAAATATGGGTACCGATTCGCTTGCACCACATTTGGATGGTCGTTTTAACAATAAAGTCTTTTGAGTGTGATTCTTTTGTATCCTACAAAACATGCCGTTCTTTTGCTTGACTTCGTGGTAGATTAAGATTGCACTTAGTTTGTAGTTTGAAAAATATTCGCAGCTTCCGCTGTGCGTTGGAAAGTCTCTTTTATGGAGTCATTAGGTTTTTTGTAATTAGCAGAGAATCTGGCGTTTGCATTTTTCTTTTTCACTAAAACCTTAAGCAAGCTTACGGGATTTCTCCGTATTATGAACGTTGCTTTACCGTAAGGTTTCGCCTTGTTTCTGCAAGACTACGACAATTAGTTTTCTCCGTGTGACCAGTCAGAAGCTGGCTTTGCCTTTCAGATATAAATGCAGATTTAGTAAATGTCATTTGCATATTATTTTCAATATACTGACAGAAATTAATTGCGTTATAAGAGAATATATGTTAAGTTTAATAAGACAAAGAACAAAAAACTTTTAAATTAAAAACAACAACTTTCAAAAACGTGCGCACTCTGATCTAGTTTTTAACGATGATGAGCTAGTGAATTTGTCCGTATATTACATTAGAAGATAAAAGAGTTAAAATTTCTTTAACAATTAAAAAAGTAAAACGTGATTTCAAGTATTAAAGGAGCCCTTAGGAGATCGAAAAAAAGTTCGAATATCGCCGAGGCTATAACGTGTTTTGTCGGGGTGATTGGCGCATATTTGTTACTTGCTGGTTTAAGTTGTGAAGTTTGTTGCAGGTCATGCTCAATAAATAAGAAACCATATGAAACACAAGATAAGAATTTTAAAAGAAGACGTATACAAGGTAGTTTTGAAGGGAGCAACTTTCTCGTATGATAATGTTTCACCTAAGCACATTTCTTAATAAGGTTTTGTGTATATGAAAGAATTTCATTAGATACTTTAGGGACTAATCTGTAGGACAGTGACTTAAGTTACACAAACGGACGTCAAATATATTAACTCTTTTTTTGTAAATATGTGATGTAAATCATATTTGCGTAACAAAATATGTATGTACATTCATATATATATACATATTTTTACGAACATACGTACATACATTCATACATACAATGTATATTTATTGTATTTTTCTTTTGTTGTATGTATTTTGAAAGATTTCCACAAGAAAAGTTTAGATAAATTAGGCAAATGCGCGACGAACTGACACATATAATGTTTCGTACAAAGTACGGAGCAGTCTCAAATTTTTTTAAATGTGAATATTTAATGTATTACGGGTAAAAAGATGAGGCCATATTCGTGAATATCAGTATATATTATAATTGCCTATAAATAACGATTTAAAAATAACACCGAATATTTAAAAATATCTATGAGGCCACTATTTTATTAATAATTTGATTTTTAAAATTATCATTTAAGATACTTCATGCTCTTAACAAGGTTCAAGAGGATATATCCCAAGCAAATAGTCTATAAATATATCTTATCAATATCAAATTAAATAATTTATATAAAGGGATGTTAGACTCTAAAATCTTTGCATAAGTTATGTGTATTCGCATTTTTTAATAAAAAACACGCCATTGCAAGAGGTAAATGCGTATAAGATAAATTAAATATAAGGTAAAACATTCGCCCTTTTGCAATTGTTACCTAGCAAAACGAAAGTACTAGTAAATAAATCAAACTAATAACTTAGCGTATATATAAAACTGATTAATAACTACACATATTTTATTTAATTTTTAAGCAATAGGCTTTTATTATTTGTTAATATTTTTAATATTTCGCAACTCCTTTAAAAAAATATTTTTATGCATTGAAAAGTGATTTAAACAAGAAAATTTGTTAAAGATAGAAATAAAGATTTAGTTTGTGCTATTTTGACGTTATTTCCATGAAATTTATATTAATATTGAAATATTTTTTTGGTGTTTCGTTTTTAATTTTACTTTTGTTGCATCAGAGACGATAAACGAAATTCTCAAAACGAATATTTATGTCCTGCATAGCACTTAACACTTTTTTCATGAATTCTTGCCTGATTCTTGGAATTTACATTGTTTTAATAAATACAAATCAATTTGTTATAATTTCTTTGATTATTTCTTATTAAAGTTTGATTTAAAATTTATGTTAACAAGAAAGTACAATTGTACCTACCTTACCATCTGTAGGTTGTAGTCAGCTGCTTTTTGACACAATAGGAAATTCGTACACAAACAATCTGCCTGTTTGTTTTAATGTTATCTGTTGTAGACATGCATGTACTTGATACATATGTAGATATTTAAAAAAATTATTTTGTAATTTAAAAAGTTGTTAAGAAAAATGCAATGCAGAAAATTATTTTTTTGTGTACAAATGTCTAAAAATCTAAGCTTAATTATCTGTATTTGCCTTAAAATTAATTCTCTGTGCTGTTGGTGTATAAATAATAATTTTTAACTTTTCTAACATATAACGTCGCTTATAATTGTTTTCTGTTTTTATTACTAAAACATTTTCAAAATTGGTATAGTAATTTTATCTAGCACAATGAGATGATAATTCATTCTTTATGTAAATTAATATTTTTATATCTGTGATTAGATTTATAGCCAGCGTAATCGTGTTTTGAGTTTATTTTTCGTTATTTCTATAAACACTTTACTACATATATCATTATCGTTTCCGCTAAAAGGAATTTTATATACTAAATTTGATAATTCTTGATTCGATGCCGAGAATCTGAATGGCTAGTCAGTGGCTAAGGAAGACTAGTTCCTAAAAGCTCCCCTCTGACGCAAAGGCACTGGTTAGTTGTAATTTTTAGTTGGCTAGTCCATGTACTTCATCGATTCCTTTACGCACCTACTCGTGAAAATCATATGCAAAACTCAAATATTAAAAAACAGAACTAAAAAAAAAAACAATTTAGCGGGAGGTAGCAAGGATAACCCAAGCTGTCTGATTGTAGATCAACCCCAGTAACTTAATCTTCTAACAATCCTGAAGCCAAAATTAGCGAGGTGCCACTTGACTTTTCGGCTTGTACTTCCATTTTACCCATTCGAAAGGTCGGCAGAGGAAAAATCCTCCCTCAATTGGGCCAAAGCTCACTTCGGTGCTGCACACAGCGCTAAGTCCGATATTGGTAATCAGCAACCTGCTCAACTTAGAGTCACTAATAGACCTTACAGTAAGGTTGCTAAAGACCCTTAAGTGTAAGAAAAATTACTGCCGGTTTCTCTACATGCGAACGAACATTTTTTCGCATATTTATGTTTAAAACAAAAACAGTTTTTTATTTTGTTTTTATTTTTAATACAAGTATGCAAAGACGTATTCGTTCGTATGTAGAGAAATCGGCAGTTAAAACAAAAGCACATGCGACAGAGCCATGTTTCGTTAGAAATGCATGATTCGTAGAAAGCTGCTTTAGGAGAATTTTAAATTCCTTGAAGCCAACCCAGGACCATCTACTTAAATTCAGGATGTCGAAAGGCTTCAAAGTCGCATCAAGCTCCTATCATGCTCAAATGAGTATTCGGCAATGCAGCAAGACGGCGCATACAAATCATGTCAAACTGATCTGTCTGACATTCTTTTTCCTCAAAACATTGCAGAGACTTTTTGGGATCCACATTAGGATGACAACTGATAGGAACTTCTTTTCGCCATCTCAACACGATTACACAAAGGGTAAGGAAAACGGCTTTACACTCGTCCGTGGGCTATATAAAAAATCCAGTATACCAAAAGAACTTCACTATCGTAGCATTCATGAACATCGAAGGGGCCTTCAACAATTTCCACCCGATCGCGTTCACTCTAGCTCCGAGATATATGGGGGTTGTCCGGTCGATTATCAGGTTAATAACATGCTTGCTTAGTTGCAAGCGCCACCTCTGCATGGCAAAGGTCACTAAAGTGGCGGTAAGGAGAACGCAACAGGGTGGAGTTCTGCCTCCGCTGTTGTGAAATGTGTCAATTAATAAGCTGTTTATGAAACTTGACTCCATGTGCTTTGGGAGTGTCGCCTACGCGGATGAAGTGGCAGTGTCTACGATTAACGCCGATATCTTATCACAGAGGTTGGAAACAGCACTAGGAGTAATATTCATCTCGAGGGAGCTATGCGGACTGAGTGTTAATCCTACCAAAACAAAACTTGTTTTATTCTCTTGGAAATACACAACTGTTTGCTATGGCTTACCTTTACTTAATAGAGTTCCATTTAATCTATCCAATGGTGCGAAATTTTTGAGCATTATCTTGAAAATTAGGGCCATTACGGCTATATATGTATGTAGAAGAGCAATTAAACAAATTTGGGATATCAACCCAACGGGTAAAAATTGGCTTCTTAAAGCGGTTATCAGGCCGATCTTGTTCCATGGAGCTCTTGTCTAGTGAAAGGCACTGGATAATGTAGCGAATGTCTATATCTAGGAAAAGGTGGTGCACGGTATGGTGGTCTTAATGACTGGACCTATTAGAAATTTGTCTAAAAAGGCGCTTTTTGCTATGCTTAACTGGCTGCCCGTCGATCTTTTGGTCAAAAGTGTACCGCTGAGAACGGTAGTTAGATTGAATGTCATAGATGCATGAAATCCAGGAGGATAATACGGGCATGTGAGCGTACTGCAGATTACGGATTTCTGATCTTGTTAATTATTGCACTCCAAAACCTCTTTAACAAGGAGATTTCTCTTTGACCTGACGGACGGCCACTCTCAGCCGTCTCGAGCACTCTGTATATACCGAATAGCTCCATGACTGCAGTGTTTGACAGGCAGAAATATCTGCTATCAGAAGGACAGCAGATGTAAAAAGATGGAAAAAAGTGTTTGTCTTTCTCAAATACTTATTAAGAAATATATGATCCTACGCAATGTAAACTGTAAGATGTAACATTTATTATTTTGTCATTTGTAGTGTAACGTGCAAGTAAAGATTGAGTAAACATTTGTAAAAATGGTAAAACTATTTAACTAATCTCACCGCACCTTAAGTCAATCAAACTGCTAGATGTATTACTAAAATGTGTTGGTGTAGAAACATTCGCAGGATTAAAGGTGAAGAGAATGCATAGTTTCGATTATTTAATTACCGACTAAAAGGTTATTATTATAGTCGCCGATAATAACAACGTCAACGTCTTTAAGTATTAAAAAACTAAGAATTAAAGAATACACATTTTTACTACTATTGTGCATACACACTACTTAACATAAGCTTTTATTATCAACATTTGTAGTATCACAAAAAAAAGAGTTTTTTTGACAATTTTAGTTAAAACTTTACTTTTTCATACATATATGACCACTCTACCATCATTGGCTTTTGTTTTAACATCGTTAACAATTATTCGTCTGCTTGATCTGAAAAGTCTAGAACCCTGTAAATCATACACTAAATCTTGAACATTCAGCTGCAACTATTGTTAAAAACCCAAACAATAAAAATACCACATGATGCAAATAAATATCAAAATTTATTAATTTTGCTTATTAGGCTTTGTTTTATAAGAATATGTAACTCGCAAACTCTTAAGAATTAAAATCACAAATGCCTGGCATATGGCGTTGCAGAGTAAGCAATGCAGACAAAGATTAAGTAGTTAATAATATGCAAAAAGAAAGTAGGGTAACATTTTTATTAACACGATAAACATATTCAAGAACAAATTTAAAAGCAAAACATAAATCAAAGCTTAAGCACTAAAGTTTTTCTAAATTTTTGTAACTGCGTCCATTGCTTTCATTATAGAGTTGCAGCTCAGATGCAGAAAATAACTAATGCAACTGTTTGACGTCTTAAACTTGCAAAATGCTACCCTCCACAGTCTGATTAATGAAAACGAAGCCACGCATAGTAAAAGAACTGTAAAAATGATTATTCTTTTCAAGTTGAACAACAGCACGGTATGTTTGTAAATTATTTTTCTTAAGATTAACATACACATTTTTCGAATAACATACAAATAAATTTAAAGTAAGTAGTAGTAGCAAAGTAAAACTTAATACATAAACGGACAAACTCGTTAACCAGAATTTAACACTATAATAGATAAATATTTGATTCGGTTTTCATAAAGTTTTTTATGAAATAGATTGAAAAAATGAGAATAAATATGAAAATATATGAATAAATTCATATCTTCTGATTCCTCGTGATATTCTTTAAGTCTTTTCTTTAGATTTTTCAATTTAAATTTTTTTATCAATACTCTAAGAATTTTTTCTGTGCTTTTGCCAATCAATATTAGCAATTTTATTCCACTAGATTTCGTATGTGCTCAATCCAACTTTCGAGTCCATGGATGTTATTAAAATTCTATGTACGGAATCATAATTAATCTTCCTTTTTAATACTCTTAAGCCGCAAATTTTTAAAGAGTTCGTGGCTTTTCATATTTTCGGGAAATTTAAAAGCATTTATGTTGCTAGCACGGTTAAATATAATGCACAAAATTCTTTAAAGTCTATTTGGTCCGAAAGTGGTAACAATTTCAATTTCTCAAAACATTCTATTCCCACATCTATGTCGGTGATATCCAAATAATAGTCCTTATGACTCAATAAAATGTTTGTTTAATCAATATCGAATGTACTATATTGTGGCTTTAAAAATTTTGAACAAATTGATTTAAAAAGTAACAATTAACCCCCATATCCAGAATATAGGTCAGCATTATCGCCTAGAAATAATAAGTTGACCGCATTTAACTTCCTGGGACCGGATATTATTTTTGTCGTAGGTCTTGTCGAGTTTATGAAGAATCCAATAGTGAAATATGCCAGACACCTTCAAAATCCAGATTTACGTTTAAAAAACCGGTTTTTTACCTTTGCGCACTTATAAGCCTGTAACTTTGTTGCTGATGGCTTGATTTTGAATTTACAAAATTTATAAAGAAGAAACTGAAGTCTTTTGAATGAAATATATGTAATTAATTTAAGAAATTTTAAGAAATTTCGGTATTATTGTCGAGCAAACACAAATTTTGTAGATTTTTCAAAAATTTTTCAACTTTGGTGACGTTTTTATACATTATTTTATTAAGAAACTCTAATACTATTGTATTTATTTAAAAAGTACGTTTATTTACGATTATAATGCATATATGGGGATAAAATAGATAAGCCATTGCTTTTCATGAAAACAAGCTTTTAAGCATTTTATACACATTTTATTTTTTGTAATTTAACTCAAAAGTGGTTGCTTGACCGTTGTTTTTTTTTTTTTAAATCAGTATTAAAAGCTTCTCGTTTAAGTAACCAGCAATATTCTGAAATCATTTTTTTATTTTTTCCTTCAAAGCGTTTTTCAACAGTTACCATTTCCGAAAAAGCCCAAATGCGAATGCAAAAAATGAATTTCTATGGACATGTTACGGCCCATTTTACCATATGCACTTAAAAACTCATTGACAACTGTGACATAGTCGTCGCTTCTGTGATTTCAAAGGAAACTATCGCATAGCGCAAAAAAACTCTTCCATGCACGTCTTTCAACGAAACTTAGCTTGTTAATGAAATCTGCATCTCTCATAATTTTTCGAATTTGAGGTCAAATAAAAATACCTAAAAGTTTTAAAAACTTACTAGATTTGTAAACGAATTAATTAATATCTCCTTTTATTTTATTAATTTTTTGTTTTGGGAACATCGCATTGAGATGACAAAAAGCGTCGGCGCTTAATCTAATTTTTTTACAACTTCTTTCATGTATCCCAGTTTGAGATGCAGTAGTGGCAGAATAACGTCCCAGCTTTATTTAATTAAGCATTCAAAATATTTTTCCTGCCTATTCTATGCGACTCGCGAGACGGCCATACTTTGCGATCACAACGATTCGGTGCACGACTATCCCATTCACAAAGATAGCACGGAGATTTTGTGTAACCACCTTTCATACCAAATAAAATTGTCAGAACCCTTAAGTCAGCGACGACCTTCCATTTATGGGTAGTATAGCTAACAAACATTAATATATTTTTCATCACTTCGTAAGTTTCTTTTGTATTAGTCGCATATGCGATGGGAACTGAAGGTAATTGATTTTGGTTATGCAATAAACCAGCTTTTAAGCCTAGAATCAAATCATAAATTTATAAAAATAAAGTCATACATTTTTGTAAGAAAACTTACTTTTACATAAACCATCAATGAAACGTCGCCATTCATCTGCATTATAATAGTGATTTAATGCCGAAAATAGTTTCGGTACATCAACGCAATACGCGAGATCACTGTCATTGGAACTAGTCTTAAAATTAACCAAGTCCGGTCACTTTTTCTACCAGATGTTATAACGAAATTTTTTTCCACCAAATTCGCAACCCGAGGACTTCAGATTGCCGCTTTGACAAGTGTAAATCGCGAACAAGATTGTTAAAATCCGCTTTTGAGAAAAAATGCCGCTCCGTTGTTTCAGATCTAGATGGAAGGAACTCTTCTTGTTCAAAATCTTTTTCTGTTACGTCGATAGATTTGCTCGTTGTCAGTAGATCATTACTTACAGGTATCAGCTTTGTAACAGTTACAACATTTGCGTACTTAATGTTTTTGCGCGTTTTAAATCAGTGACTAAAACATCGGTTTGACAAAAGTAGCAATCATTTGGTTTATGATATGGCGGATAATGCCAAATCATAGGCGTAGACAAGGGCAAAACAAACGAAGGGCAAAATAAACGAAGGTTAAATTTTTAATGTATTACAGCAACACTGAGAAACAAATTGTGGCTTGTACCAGCGATTAGTATCAAAAGAACGATTAAGTACTTAATTGTACACTTCTACCGCTCCAATATTGTTTTTAAAATCACGCCGGTGACTGATATCAGTAAATAAGCCACAAAAACAGCAAAATTTTTTACGATTGTCACACATTTTTTATTTAATTTTAATTAAAATTGCACAAAATGTTAATAAATTGTAACCGTTTATTTAAATAAACAGATTCAAAGTGAAAAAGAAGACATTTACAAAACGTCATATTAAAAAAAAACAATAATTTTTGTTATGCTTAGGCTAACTTTGATTTGTAATTTTAAAGGAAGAGCATCAAAAGAACACGAAAAAAAAATATTTTTGAATGACTAAATCTCTTATTACAATTTTTTTTTGTGTGTTTAGGATAACATTGATTTGTAAGTTATGAAGGTGCATAAAAACAACACCAAAAACATTGTGCAGGCATTTTGGTAAAAATTTTGTTTTCTTGAAAAGTTAAATAACTCAGTCAATTGCTTATCTATTTTTAACCTCAAATATGCATTGTAATCGTACTTTTTGAATAAATTTATAGTATTATAGTTTCTTAATAAAATAATGTATAACAAGTCACCAAAGTTGAAAAATTTTTGAAAAATCTACAAAATTGATGTTTACTCGAAAATAATACCCAAATTTCTCAAATTTCTTAGATAATCTAGTAAGAAATTAAAAATCGGACCATTGACAATAAAGTTAAAGGCTTATAAGTGCGCAAAGGTAAAAAAGCTGGGTTTTTAACCGTAAATTCGGATTTTGAAGGTGTCCGGCATATTTCACTATTGGATTCTTCTTTAACTAGACTAGACCTACAAGAAAAAATATATTATTCAATTTTCTAACTCTATGTAATTGGTTTTATTAGAATTGATATTAAGCTCAGCCAACAAGTATGGTGTCATTTCATCATTGGTATTTGTAGCTATTATTTTAAATTGAATCTTTTCTTAGAAAAGCTACTTTGTGTTTGATATTTAAACAAGTTAAAAAAATGTATTTGAATCTGCAGTTAAGTTGATCAAGTGAAATACCTGTTTATACTTTATTATTCGCAATTGAAATGTGATAATAAAAAACCTTATAAAATTGGGGAATGATTTTGCCGCTTCCCAGCTGCATAAACTTAGTGAATGGTGCTTATTCCTAATATTTTTTAGGACACACTTTTAATTTTAAATTAATAAAATTATAATTTAAAGACAAAATAGAGCATTTAGGTGAAAAAATAAAATCTGTAATCGGAAATCACTTTATAAAAAACAAAACAACACCGTTCGGTTTATATATTTATATTATTAAGACTTAACCGTAAGATTTTTAAAAATCTGAAAGGCTTTTTAATAATGCATCTGCTGTTGCCTCGGGTGTAACTAAAATGCTGAAAACTGTCATTATTAACACTTTTTTTTCGTTAAAATATCCAACGAAAACTCTCATCTATTTAGCTTTTCATACATCCGTTATCTCATCAATATATAAGGAGTTTTTATCGGCATTGTATATTAACATTCAATATTAACAGTTTAAGATAAGCAGCCGTTATAAAAAATTCTATTGTTGCCGAACATTTTTGTCCTATGCATTTTTAACGATACGGCATTGTTATTAATTTACATACATATTAAAAATAATACACAAAGATGACCAATCAATAATATAATAGAACGTGCCATTTCGGTAAAAAATATTTAAGCTACAATTAAGTGTCTACACATGAAATTGTTTATCATGATTCTTTTAATATGTTAACTCCAATAGAAAAGAACATTCAAAACAACAAATTCAATGCCAATTAATCTAACAAGTGCTAATAATGAAAAAGCTGTGTATATAGAGTTCACAAATCCCTCCTGACAAATATTTAACCCCAAACTTATGTTGAAATCACCAATTTGGGAAGAAGTCCTATCTCGCTACACTGCCTGGTAATCATTTTTAAGTAAGTAATAAAAGTTCATCTCTGTATTGGCATAACCCATCTTCCATTAGTTTCTCAATTTGTTCTGAGAGTTTATCAAAGAGGTTTTCCATGACTGTTAAAAGTTTGAAAGGTGAGTCTGGTGTAGATTGATAACTTTATAAACTTATTCTATTAACGCGAGTGTTCACTGCTGTAGTTAAAGTTTTTTTTACTTAGAGAGGCTTCCATACTGTATATTTTTTTGTGTGTGAAAATTTTTATTTCTGGCTTTCGAATTAATTTTTTTTAGATTTTTGGCTTTTTTGGTCATAAATTTTCCTGGGATTAAAGGTTTATCAGTTTAAAACAAAAAACAAATTACGATGACAATTTACTATTTACTTTTAATACAGCAACACCCTTTTATTTCCAAATTAAAATTTTATACTGTTTGTTGTAGTGGACTAAGCAATACAGGTTATGTGTAAATTTCAGCTGTCTGTCTATAACGGTTTAAAGGTAAGGCCACATACATCAACTTACATCAACTATCGGGAAACCCTTTAATTTCCAGATGCAAATTTTATACTTGTTATTATAGCGGATTTACCAACAAAGGTTCTTTGTAAATCTGGCTATAACTAATCAAAAGTATGGCCACATGCATTAAAATATATCAACTTATGAAACACCCTTTAATGTATAATTTTGAATATTTATACTTGTTATTATAACGGTCTTAGTAATCGACATCCTGTCCAATTTGCAAGTGTTCGTCTATAACGGTTCAAAAGATAGGCGCATATAAGTCAATTTACGTCATCTATGGGGACACCCTTTAATGTTATATTTATTTTTTTATTACTTATTGCATTTTTAAATTTTAAATTAGCGCGGTTTTTTACGCTGAACTGTTTTTAAAAGGGGACCAATCTGTAAGCATAAACTTTCTAATTACAAATATATTTTAAAAATCGGTTCAAAAATGACTGAGCTCTGTAGGCACAAACACAAAAAAGCAACATTCGGTCGAATTGATAACCTCCTTTTTTTTAAGTCGGTTAAAAATGGTATCTGCGATAGTTATTGTAATAAATGATGGCAAATAACAAGTAGAATGCTATCAATCCAGAGAATGCTGTTTAATATTTTCTAACTTAATCGCCATAATTTTTTTAAGGGAAGCGAGTATTAATCACAGAAGGTGTTCAGCGTGTAAATAATCTTAACATCATCTTGCTACACAAAATTTAATTCTTGAGTGGAGTTCATTCTATAGGGCTGAACTGGCTGTTTTTAAAGTGTTTCGCATATAAGTATGTGTATTCCTAGTTGACATCGGTTTAATCGCCTCGTAATAATATAACTGAAACTCCTTTCGACTCATTACCTTAACTTATATGCTATCTTGTAGAACCGTAAAGAAATAGTTGACTGGTGAACAATATATTTCAAATTTTTTTTCTGAGGGGCTAATGGACCTACAGAGGAGCCAATGGATCCTTACATGGGCTAATGGATCCTTTGGGGTACTTAGGGGCAGGGGTAGAACATTTTCTTCCCCTGTTGAAGGTAGCAACTGAACTTTAGTAACGCCAATGGATTATCACAGACCTAGTATTTTAAACTGGAATGAGACTATATCCCTTAGTCTGAATTAAACGAAGTAAGCATGGATTAATATAATTTACATTTTCATAGCAGCCCTGGGTGGTTGCTTGTTTGATTAGTGGCAATTTTTTAGTCAATATTGTTAAATAACATATATTTTACATTCATTTTCTTTGCTTGATGCTTGGATTCATACTGACGTCCTGCTCAAAACTGCAATTTTGGTTTAAAGGTGGGCTTAAAAGTCTAAATCTGGTAGTTCGTTATAAGGGGTTCCTTTTGACTCATATGTTTTTTTAGGCACTTAAGCCGAATTTTTGTGTTGTTGTAAAACTCTATAAACAATATTTTGGTTTCAGCGGTGTTCAGATATTGAAAATACTTTTAAAACAATAATAAATTAAGAATATTTTTTGCTAAGAATATATTTGAATAGACAGTTTGAAATAAAACTATCATATCCCATTCCTAATTAAGGGTTTGACACGCGGAAATGCTCTCTAAATTTCTAGATTTAAATAAAATTTTATATATTAGCTAAATTGTTTAATTTCAAAACCTTAACTGAAATAATTTGTATTTCTTAATTATAACAAACCCTGTATTTACACGAGATTTTGTTTAGTCAAATTTGAACCAAACACTATTTACAAAGTAAGTTTGCACCACATATACATATGTATTTAAAGTCAAAAAGTTACAACAAAAAAAAAAATAAAATAAATATATAAAACAAATAGGACATACCAAAAATCTTAAAACCACAGTACCAGTTGCAGACTTTAGGTTTTACTTATATTTCCAATACGAGCTTACGTATGTTCGTAGATTTGCCACCTTAATTCATATTTACTACTTTGTATTTGCTACAATTTAAACATTTTCGTTCTCTTACCAAAAGTACACGAACCACATGTTTGTAGACAAAAGTTTTCTTTTTAATGTTGATCTGTTTTGTTAATATTTAAACTTTCTTCTTTTAAATTTGTACCGGAGTGAAAATACGAACATCTGCTACTTTAATTCATAGGTATGAGTGTTTTTTATGCTGTAAGTTTTTACTTAAATGTCTGCTATTGCAGTCAGTACTATTAATAATGTAAACTTTTGAAATGGATTTATCTTATTAGGTTGGTTGCAGGGTTTCTTTTTAATTCTACTACATGCTTGGGTGGGTTAAAGAAATTCTAAACTATTTACTATTAGCTTAAAACAACATTCGAATAAAAATAATGTTTTTTTTTTTAGGAAACAGAAAATAAAAATAAATGTATTTCATGTATTATTAATATTTTTATGTGGCAAAATACTGAAAAACCTAAAACAAGCAATATATATATTTAAAAATCTGACCTACTGTGTTTTAGTTACGTTAATTGAAAAAATCTAGGAGATTTTAATTGTTTAAGTTTTTTATTTTTTAATTTTTCCAAGAACTATGTCAGTTTTATAAAAACAAAAACAAAAATTAATTAACTTTCATTATTGGAAAAATTTAATTTTTAATAATTTTGTTTCCTCTTTCTTGAAGATGCCACCCAACGGTGTGGCGAAGTATTTAAAAAATAAAAGAGTAAACACTATTTTTATTTAAAAAACCTGACCTAGTACTTGAAAAATTAGAAAATTATATTAATTATTAAGGTCAAAAAAATTATAATATTAATGCTTAAGTACTCGTATTTGACATTCTTCGATTATAATATAAACTATTAAGTAATTTTAATTATTTACAAGTCACCGTGTTTGTGTTTTTTGGATGATTGGTATGCGACAGAAAGCATTTGAAAAGAGAAATAAAACTTTTATTTTAGTATAGTATATATTTATTTCCAAAAAATTTCAGTGTTTTACATGTTTTCTCAAAACTAGTTTTGATTAATTATTTATTTCTTACATACTAGCGTATTTTTGAAGGACTTTCCAAGATAGTCTATAAAAGTATTTGTAGCATGGCCGCTTGTCATAATATTTATGCTAATTTTACTGTAAGAAAAATATTTTCTACGAAAATAAAGTTCTATATAAAAGAATAGGAATAGCCTATTGGGCGTTGTTATATACCACATTTTCTATGTCTAAGGTATTTATTCTCCTATATAGGAGGCCAGCTCCGTTTAATGTCATAAGGTCCACTGGTGATAAGTAGTTAGACATTCAAAAGGTCCTCAGATTGCCTGCGCTCTCAAAGCACTGTCTAACAAGACTGTTATCAAGAAATTGAGCCCTCTCAAGAAATTTCATACTCGACCCTACCATATACGAGTCAATTCTATCAGAGCTTATTGCTTCGATAGACTGATTTACAAGACGGCCTTCGGAAGATGCCATCAGGCCCCTGCCTTTAACGTAGCCGAAGGCAAGTGACTATAATCTTCCTCTCCCACATCCTTAGCCTCTCCATCTGAACAGAAGAAATTCTGGGAAGGCATATGATATAACAGGTCAATTTATTAGGCGATAAACAAGGAATTAAAGTTTCCTATCGACTCCTCCCCTATATCCAAGAATACATCGATATGCGGTATATGCACACTTTCCGCGCTCTAAAACAAAGTCTTTGTGGCGATAAAATTCAAAATTCTCATGAAAAATTACACATATTAAGAGATGGTATGAAAGACCTGCCGTTGGGGTATACAAATTTAAGCTTGCCCCTTATAATAACTGCCTCGGTCTTATTTATATTTAAGTGAAGCCGCCATTTAGCAAAACTTTTATTTTCAAATAAACCAATAAACCTTCTTGAGAAGCGCATAGAAGGATTTCTGAACTTGTCATAGAAAACTTCTTTTTTAACGTAGTACAAAACAAACAAACAAACAAACAAAAACTTAGGGATACTCTTATAAATACCTCAAAAACAAAAAACCATTATTTAACCCTTTGTGCTGACGATAAGGCAATACTACGGAAAGAATTTTTGACAGCCGGTATTTAACAGCAAAGCAATATTTTCGCGTTCGTACAAGTTCACTTCTGAAAACTAGTGAATTATTATTTGTCCAGTTCCACCCAAATCAGCAACTTCATCTGCGTCGGGTTTCAACTCTTCGCTAAGCGAAGCTGCTACAACTAGTTTTAACATAAAAAACCTAAAGTTCAAGTAGGAACGGACAGGTGCCTAACGCTTACCAAGCTTGCGCGAAGCCCCAAATCATCACAGGTCGCATCAGTTCGAAAGTTATCGAAAAGTCACTATTGCTGCTGCCTCTGTAAATTTTTAAATTCGATTTTGTTTGCAACAAGAAAACGGTGAGATATCTGTCTGCACTACAAAATCTTTTAAACCTCCACCAATCTATTTGAGGGAAAAAAATTCAAACGCCCTTGTTATGTCATGCCAATAAAACGCGGAAAAATTTATGAAACCAAAATACAGGTACACGAAGAGGCGAATTTTCGTAGGGTGGTTAATGAATTTGAAAAAAGTAAATTAAGTTTTTACACTTATCAGCTTCAAAGCGCCAAAGGTACGCAAGTTGTAGTTAAAGGCGTACATCCAAGTGTTGAAACAGACGAAATAAAATGTGTCCTCATTGATTAAGGCTTCAAAGTTAAAAATGTCGTTAACATAATTAATAGGGAAAAAATACCACAACCTCTGTTGCGAGTAGAATTGGAGCCCAATGATGTAAAACTGAAGAGAAATGAAACGCACCCAATTTACAATCCGCAATACCTGCAGAAAAATCATGGTAGAAGAACCACGCAAACGTACAGTGTCACAACTGTCAAGAGTATAGACACAACAAAACTTACTGCAAACTGCCATCTGTTTGCGTTGTATGCGGCGAATTGCATGCTACTTCTAGTTGCAATAAACCTAAGGGGAAAGCAAGCCTTAAAAAGTGCAACCTCAGCACCTAAAGTTACATCAGCCCAAATTCAGCATAATTTCTCTACTTCGTATTGCCAAATGGCTGTAAAGATCAACACTGTTCTACCACAAAACGGTCCACCACCAAATACCACTTCAGATGCTTACTCTAACTTAAAATATACCCGTCTTGAAACTACTATTGAAAACCTTGTGCAAACAATAAAAAATTTCACAACTAGTATGACCAGCATGATGCAACAAACGCTGCAAATGCAAACTACTTTGCTTCAAGCAATAGTTTATAAAAAATAAATTCATTGAAAATATGTTTCTGGAATGCAAACCGCATTCGCCAACATAAAAATGAACTTGAGCACTTCCTTCTGGAAAATAATATTGACATCATGCTCGTCTTTGAAAAACATTTGACTTCAAGAGCATTCTTAAAATTAATGGATTCACAATTTATGATGAGAAGGAACGGAAAGGAAGAGCGTGCGGCGGCTCAGCAATTTTTATAAAGTCTAGACTAAAACACCATTTTTTAGACAGCAAGCGTGAGGACTATTTGCAAGCCACAACTATTTGCGTTGAAACTCTTTCCAATAATATAGTAATTTCATAAGTCTACTCTCCTCCCAGGTCTTAAACCACGTTTTCAGGCAGCGGGCGATTATAAATCGAAACACACCTACTGGAGCTCGAGCTTTATTACACCTAGGAGCCGAGCATTGTACAACGCTATTAGCAGTAATAATTTGGATGTTGTTTCGAGTGGTCAGCCTACATACCGGCCTACTGACAGACCAAAAAGTCCGGATCTAATAGATCTTGCCGTCACAAAATTTTTTTTAAGAGATTCAATCACAGAAAAAGCTTCCGTGAATCTGTCTTCGGATCATTCTCCAACCATCGTAACTATTAACAGACCGCTTAGAAGATATTTGTTTTTTCCTGTTACAAACATGATAAATCGCATGAGCTTGTTGGGTTTTAAAAAATATCTCAGCAGCTATTGTTCTGAGAATATCTTGCTAGGAACACAGGAGGACGTGGAGTATAGCCTTGCATTTGAGTGAAAAGATAAAATAAGCAGCTCAGCATGCAAAAACTAAACATCCGCAGACTACCTTCGGTCACATCTATTCTGCAGACACTGAACGTATTGTAACTGAAAAACGAAGAACTACAAGAGAATGGCATCAACACAGATCGCCCCAGCAGAGGCAGAGACTTAGACAATGCACTAGAGACTTGCTAGCATTTCAAAAGCTATCCCAAATACCAATCCTCTACCTAATATCAGTGGAAAATGGGCAAGAAGGTATGCTGAAAAGAGCGATTTGTTCGCCTATTTCTTGAAAGATATCTTCACCCCACACGTATGTACTGATAATGTTGATATGCCCAGCGTAGTTGATTTACCCCCTCGACCCATAAAGTTTGGATTACGTGATGTACAAAAGTTAATTGCTGAAATTAATCCGAAAAACGCTCCTGGTATGTACGGTATAAGTAAAAAAATGCTGAAAAAACTCCCCAGTATTGCAGTCAGAATCATTTTTTTTATTTTTAATGCCATTTTACGGCTTGAATACTATCCTGACCACTGAAAAATATCCAAAGTTAAAATGATAGTAAAACCGTGTAAAGACCAAACCAAAATCGAGACATATAGGCCCATAAGTCTATTACCAACTATTTAAAAGGTTTTCGAAAAGTGGCTTATGAATAAATTGTCTCCAATGCTTGAGGATAGTGGGTGTATCCCGGATCATTAATTTGGTTTTAGAAGTCGACATAGCACAATTGAACAAACCCATAGATTGGTTCAGGTGATACGAAGGACTTTTAAAGAGAAGTATTATTATTGGTGTAGGCCGTTGACAAAGTGTGGTGTGAAGGTCTAATTTTGAAAATGACCGCTTATATGCCTTAAAATATAAGCAACCTATTTTAAAGTTACATTATCGGACGGAAATTTTCCATTGTTAAAAGAGACTTCAATAGTTTATCCAAACCAATTTCCTCAGGAGTACCACAAGGTAGCTTTCTTGGACCAGCTTTATGCTTAATATATACTGGAATATGCCAGTTAGTAGAACTGTCCATACCTTTAGGTTTGCTGATGATACAGCGTATTTTAGTTTGCACGAAATCTCCCATCAAGCATCCATAATTCTTCAGTAACATAAAAAACAGTTAGAGTTGTGGCTAAAATTATGGAGAATAAAAGTGAACGTTCAAAAATGCATTCATGTGACTTTCACCCTACAAAAAGATAATTGTTCACCTGTTCAAGTCAATAATCACATTGTTACTCATCATACTCACGTGAAATATTATGGTATACATTTTGACCGTCACCTTACATAGAAACAGCACATTGACGCAAAGCCAACACAAATAAAACTTAAGGTAATACAATTATATTGGCTTATTGGGAGAAGCTCGAAACTTAGCTTAGATTGTAATTTTATAATTTACAAGGCCATCTTAAAACCAATATGGTCTTAGGGCGTTCAACTTTGGTGCAGTGCCTCATCTTCAAATGTAGATAAAATCCAACGTAGACAGAATAAAATTTTACGGTTAATAACTTGTGCTGCATGATATATTAGAAATTGAAACATACATCGCGACTTAGAGATGCCGCTAGTGACTACAGAAATCATTAAATACGCAGGCAGAGACCTGGTGAACGTTGAAGGCCATCCTAATCCTGAGAAGATTTCTGTTCCTGTGAGTAAAGATAAGGCTACAAAGGAGGCAAAAGCAACTAGCAAGAGGGCAGTTATGCTGCCAAGACAAGAAAGTTCCGGTAAACAAGCAGGGAAAAAACTAAGCAATTCTGTACCGTTTATAACTACGTACGAGGTTAATGCTAAAAAATGTTGTAGACTTAATTGCCAAATGCTAAGGTCACAAAAACTATAGTATCAAAGTGTTAGGAAAGAAAAGGAAAAATTGCACTTTAACACCTATACTCCTAAAAGTTTGCGTCATATACGTTGGTTACGTGCTCCGTTGTAAGATACATATCAGGAAATTTAGACGGACAGGTATTACGCTGTGCTTCAACTGCCAGCGGTATAGACATGTTTCCTCAAACTGCCGTATGCCTTATATGTGTGTGAGGTGTGCTGATTCTTATGGCCATGGTAAATGTGAAGTGCATCCTCGCGACCACAACCTTCAAGAAACTTTGCTGACCAATCCAGTGACTGGGCAAGTGTCAAAGCGAATAGGACTCCCTGTTAAGTATTGCAATTGTGGTAGTGAGGGACATGCGGCTAGCTTACGGGAGTGTCCACGTAGGCTATAACTGCTTTGTAGGCAGGAGAAAAGGAACCTTCCCAGGGCTGGAACTCGTGCACGTATTCCGCACGCTATTGACCCTCAAGCCCGGGGTTTCTTATGCTGCTGCAGCTGGCAGAGCTCGTAAAGTACCTGTTCCTGTACCCAGGACCAGCAATACCGGACATTCTGGAAAATCGAAAATTTCTTTGGAAGTGGCTGTGGCCCAATACGACTTGAATGGCAAAAACTGTAAACGCTTTCTTGGCGGAGGTCTTTTGTATTGCCTCAGCAAAATTGGTGGTTTTGCAGTTAAGTACCGTGGCTTGGACAGTAACGAGGACAGATCCCGTGCACTGTATGGTATGCTTCTAACATGGATAACTTAATCAAAATTATTTTTATTTATGTCAACTTAATTGTCTTAAGAGACAAGAAGCACTACCTGAGTTTGTTTTTGACGCGACACAGACCATACGTACTACTTTTTGCTCAGCACCATCTAAATGCTCGCCACAAGTTTGACATGACTGGATATAGAGTTTTTAGGCGTGACCTACAGAATGGAAGAGGAGGAGGGACGTTAGGGATGATTTGCATTGTGAGAAAATCTTACTTCGCTAGGTTCGATTCAGAATACGGCTGCCCGTATTCGAAGGCTGAGCAGCGCGGATTTGATTGCCATAGCGATGTACATTAAACCCAGTGACACTTTTACTTTGAAATGCTTTGACGAAATACAACCATTGGTACGTAATTGTAGTGTGGTAATTGCTGCTACTGGGAGGAGCCGCTTATAAACGCAAGTGGGCGCAACCTCCGAGAATTTTTACTCTCGAGTTCCGACATGGAAATACGAAAAACTGACGAACTAGTGACTTTATAATACGAAAACGTGCCACCAAGAATGACTATTACTAAATGGACAGACGGCGATTTACTAGCAGACTGGCTCTAAATCTTAAAACGTGACAGAAACGGAAATTGATGAATGTGTTGGAGCAATGGAAAGGGCCTTCAAAGATGCTATAGAGCATTCAATACCGAAATTCCCCACAAGAGGCAGAGGGTTGAGGAAGCTGCCGCAATACATTCTTCATTTCATCGACGAGAGGGAACGACTAAGACGAGTATTGCATAGGTGTGACGACCCTGGTAGACGAAACATTTTTAAAGCGGATGTGCGAAATTTATACAAAATTATGCAGGGGCCATAGCAATTTTTGAACGTGACCACTATACTGACTTTCTTCAGAAAATTCGACTTAATGACAAGACATGTAGAAACATTAAGACAGCTTTAGGACTATGCAATCGACCCGCTATTCGAAATCTGGTAGATTTTGATGGCACGATTGTTTCTGACAGTACTTGAGTGGCAAATCTGTTAGCTACCCGGTTTCTTCAGGCTGGTCTTTCTGGTCCAAGTGGGCATTCGTATCCATTCGGTGCAATTGTTTGGGCGGCTAACTCTTTCTTTGATTGGACGATACCTTCGGCAAATTTCGGCAGGACTATTACAGCTGACGGAGAACTGATTGACTTAAGCACTGACGTTGAAAGATTAGGATTCATTGACTCTGCATCTGTAGGACAATTTCTTAACGGACGGATCTTTTAGGGTTCGTGTTGGCGATGTAAAGTCTGTCAAGGGCTTGATTTCTGCTGGAGTGCCACAGGGCTCGTTATTGGGTACTGTGCTATACAATATTTTTGTCTCTGACATACCGCAACCGCCACTTGAGGATCTTTTACTTATGTATGCCGATAATATTCTGATTGCCTCATCAGGTACTAGAGCAAGTAATATTAATGAACAACTGAACCGATGCTTGATGGTACTGACGAACTATTTTACAAAATGGGGTCTTTACATACATTGATTGATTATCGGACGAGAACTAATTGGCACATCGAACAGATTTAAATATCTAGGTGTCACGTTCCACGAGAATTTTGGGAGCTATCGGCACATTGACGATATTTTTGAAAGAGCCAGGCGTAATTACTCTTCATATCAGAGTGTTTTGAAGCGTATGAAAGGTCCCGATAGGAGAGTGCGTCTTTTGGTGGCCAAGTCATTCGCACTGTCATCTTCTATGCCTTTCCAGCTTGGTTTGGAATTTCTTCTCACCAGAAGGAGAGGCTTAGGCGTTGCGGGAGAATTTCGTTGCTTGCCTTGGCTTGAGGCCATATATAGGACCAAATGGAGTGATTCGCAGGCCATAATGTAGGTCAATTTACAGCGCAATTGGTTTTTTGCACATAGAAGCCTACATGGTGGAATTGGCTACGAAGTTCCTGGAAGGCGCGGTCCTCAGAGAACTCCCTGGTGAAGAAGTTCTTTGCTGGATTGAGGAGTTTAGAGACCGTTCAGCCGTCGAGATATTTCTCGCCTGTGGATCTGTTGACTCTTAGGGGAGCTGGCCTTCTCTATGAGGATGCAGACCTCTTGTTCTATCATAAGAGGTTGTGTTCGCTTAATATAGAGAACACTGTATATAACACTGTTCAATAATTTATTTTGTATTTATTTATTTTTGTTTTTTATATAATTGTAAATTCATGTTTTTATGTTAATATGAATTTGTTTCCTTTTTATTGCTTTTTATGATTAATTGTTAATTTGTATTTTTTTTCTACTCCTTTTATTATTTTGTTATTTTTTAGTTTTATTATTATAATTTTGTTATTTTAAAGTAGAATTTTAAGCGCCTCCTTTTTTAACCCTTTTTTTTTTGGATTTGATTGTTTGTTTATTATTTGAATGACGTACTGAAAAATAGTGCTTTTAGTTTTAAATTTTGGCAGTTCTTTAAAGATACTTTAGTATGTAAGAAATTTTGTTTTTTGATTGTTTAGTTTAAATTTAATTGTTAAAAATTTCTATCTGAAAACATTTGGGAAATAAGCTTGAACTTGAACTTGAAATTTAATTTCACAAATTAAAAATAATTAAAAAATGAATGATTAGTGTAAGCTATAAAGTTAAAATGAATTCATCTATTTTTGATAAGGATTGTACAAATAGAAAGTAAGTAAATTCCATATTAGTTAAACATGAAGTCATAGAGCAAAACCTTTTGTAACGTGTTGCGTCTTAAGGATTTGTTAATTTGCAACATAAATAATTGGTTTTGAGTATTTTAGAGCAACACTCCAATAATTTTTAAGCGTTTTGTAGTTGCCTCCAGCAAATTACTCGTGACAGTCATCCATTGAAGACTACAAACTTAACGCGGCACCGGTAGCCGCTGAAGCTTCAACGGTATTGTTGGTTGTACAGGCTTCTTCTTGAACCCACTATTACCCTATCGCGGTGAAGATTCGGATGCCATTCGGTTAGGGGTATTATGTATTGGGTCAAGTTATATTCCATTTTTTATCGTTTGGCCGATAAGGAAGGATTTGCAAGGGTGTCAAGTATTCCAATGTTGTCATAAATTTAGTGGGACGTGAATTCGAGACAACGAATTTTTCATACAATGTTGTTTATTTCGACGGTGCTCGCATGATAAAATTAAAAATTTAAATCTAATCGAACAACAGTTTTGTTAAGAACTTTTTTAGTATCTGCATAATATTTGTTGTTGATCCTATACTTCACGTTTTTGCCATAAATGCTGATCTTAGGACTAAAAGCCACATTATTGATGGTGAAAGTAATTTTTTACGCAGCAAATAATACTGTGGTAAAAAGCAGAACTGCAGCGGATATTTATGGTGATGAGCTACGTTAACGGTTTCGATAACTATTATTTATTGTTTTGGTGGTGCATTCGCTTTGTTATGGTATGTTTAGTGAAGAATAAAAAATATTGCGGACATTAAATTTTCAATACAAGAGAAGCCATACATGGTCAGTAAAAATATGTATTGTAAGAAAAATAACTATGTTAATGAATGAAATCGTAAATTTTTTAAAAAATTCTGAGGATAAAATTCCAAAGAGTTAATTTAAAATTTATTTCATAAAAAATAAAAATAATTCAAGTTTTATTTTTACCATGTGATGAAGTGGTTTACCGAATTAAATAAAAAGTTTGGTTTCTAAATGAAGTCTTCATTTTTTTATTTTTTTACCAGAAAGTAAGAAAAATATTTAAATTAATAAAAACAAATAGGTAGAATTTAAATATGAAAAAGGTACTTCTTGCGTTCATATTTAAATTCTTTCTTAAGTTTCAAAAGCGGTTGGTTAACTCTTTGTAAGACTGTTGCTTTAATAAGTTTGTTCCTTGCTTTCCTAGGCAAGAAAATATCTGGCGGCATTAGGGAAACAATTTCGCCAAAAAGAAAAAAGTAATTAAAAATTAGAATTTTAAAAAAGAATATACTGTGAAAAGTCAAAATCAATAAAACTTTCTTTTTTTCGTGTCCGATATATAGTGTTGTCCAACATCAGGTGGCACTAGGGAAAGAGTATTTTACTACAAACAGCTTGCTAAATCCTATCTACTTCTGTTTAGTTTTTCGCTGCTTTAACCGTTGATTGAGAATGCAAACACGGAAATATATTCGGCACCTGAAAAAAAATTTTTTTTTATGTTTTTTTCTAGGTCAACATTTTTGCTGTGCGCTAGTAATTGTTCTCTTAGACGCGGACAGTGCGATATTTTTGTGCGATTAACCTAACGGAGAAGCGGGGTCGATAGATATGTTATTAAAACTATAAGGTATTAATATTGCTTGATATTTTTTTATTTCCATTACGAAACTTTCTTTTGGCTTTTTTAACGAAGGGTTCGATACTTGATCAACCCTTGTAAACGAATTTTCTAGACTTTCGTTTCTCTTAAGATTTAGCTTTCTTATAATGTATCAAGATATATCTTATAAAACATCCTCTTGAAGGATAATGATATCCTTAAATTTGATTTTTCAAAGTGATCAAGTTCTATTTCTTCGTTTATTTCTGATGGCTGTTCTTCAATATTTTCCATCTTTTCTACGTTTTGTCGTTTGTAGCAGTGTTGTCTTCTTCAGGCAGAAAAATATTTTTACAGTATGAAACTTCCTAAGGTAATATCTAGAGTTATCTTGCCTGGGTAATTGAGCGTACATAATTATGAATTATGAACATCAAACCAATCATTAACAAGCTAAATAAAGTAAGCTCTTTCTGTTGCTCTCATGTGCGAAAATAATTGAGGCGCTAATTTAACTGTGTTGAAAGTGTATTAATTTTCAGGTATTATTTTATTATTATTTAGAAGACAGGTAGTTTCCATGACCTCTGTAACCCTTAAGCCATGACTACTTGTACGTAGTTTGCCAGCTTTCTTCGTCAACAGCATCATATTCGAAGGCTTCCGGTACCTTCATCTCATCAAATGCTATGTTAGGCGCATAAAATCAATATAAGATGTTAATATGGCCTCCTTCATATTAATTATGGAGCATCATCGCTGAAGAGTTACTACAAGAGGTAGCGAAAAACCTTTCTTGTATAGGTGATTTTACGCCCTCGGACCTGAAACATGCAAACTTATTAAAGTGGATATGTCCTTTCTTTTCCACTGGATTCGTCCCGCTGTCATCATTTATCTTATTTAGCTATTTGTGAAAATATTCTTCAATTTTTCAACAGCTGTATTAGCCAATGTTAGTTAGAATGCAGGTCTCTAAGTTTCGATTCCAATGCACGAATCATGTCATGATCTAAAACTGGATTTTGTTGCTCCACATTTATAAAACAGACATCCGCTGGAGTTATGCCACCAAAAAAAAAAAAAGTGTTGCACCCGATACAAGACATATTTATAACGCCGAACTGTTCTACTCAAAAAAATTTTTTTTATTAATTAAAAAAACATTTTCAAAGAAAGATATTTTATAAACAAAAACTACAATAAATAAAATAGACAGTTGGCCTTTTGTAACACCAAAAAGTTAGTTTATAAGGATAACATTTGAAGTCTCACTGATTTTATTCATGGAAACTTTAATTGCCTTTAATTGCCTAATAAGGTACAGTATTGGGCAAGAGAGGTACTCTGTTGTCAACACGTACAACACTCATTGGTTCAAAGGGGTTGGAACATATCACAGAATTTGGCTTAAATCTTCTTCCACAAACTACACTTCTCTTTACTCTGTTGTTATCATCTTTGGGAACGGTAAATCAATTACCTTCTTCTTTTTTTTCTTTTCTTTTCTTTTCTTTTTTTTTAAGTTTCTAAATTAAGCTTTGCAATTAAATATACTTTTTAAATAGAACAGACTTTAATTTTGCTTAAAGTACTTTTTTATTATTTTTGAAGTTTTTTTAGCACACTAGTTTGTATTGTTCAACACAATTTTTTTCTTAAAAGTTTTGGACCGTTTTCTTTTTTTTCGCAACCACATACGATAAGAAAAAAAGCTATATTTTCGACAACTCGCAAATTGAAACATCAAACATATGTGGACCGCATGATCTAATGCAGTCACCTTTTCAATTCTCCTTGGTTTTACCTGTCTGTCTATAATAGGCAATTCCAAGTTGCATACCTATTGTTCTAGCGGAGTTAGCATTGCACGTTCTGAGTAATTTTCAACCGTCTGCTTAAAAAATGTGGCCATATACGTCAAATTAAATGAACTATTGGGGCACCCCTTCACTTATAGTTTTGAATAATAACACTTGTTACTTTAAAAGTCATAGCGATTGACACTCTGTACAATTTTCAATCGTTTGTCTACAACGATTCAAAAGATCAGTTCATATAGATCAATTTACGCCACCCCATAATTTTTATATTTATTTTTGTGTTATTTTTTGCCATTGGGAGCTATATTTCAAAGCAAATTTATTAAGATCATTGAGAGTAGAATTTTGGGTGCATTGCTAAGCTAGTGCTCGCCTTCTTGAAGACTGTTGTCTTATATTCTATGAATTAAATAACGAATTTTTCTTAATTAAAAAACTGTTATCACTTGAAAAACCAGACTACTGCTTTGTCCAATTTAGCAAAAGCCGACTTAACCAAAGTTGATTAAACATCATCACCGATAGTTACCAATCATTGATCCAACCTAAATTCGGAACTCGTTTCTTTAAGACTTTACCGACTAATAATCCATATCAAAATTTTGGTTTAAAGGATATTTCAGGTTGTAACATAACTCTGTTGCAGTGCTGACAGCAAGAGCTGTCACGTTCATGTTATATTTTTTGTAAAATCTTAATTCTGTATCATCAATATGACTGTTTTTGTAATTTGTTTCTTATGAGTAAAGAAGGTAATAAACCGTGAACATTTTATTTTCAAGTACAAAGGGTAATTTTAATGTCCCCTTTTTAGATATTTTTTTCTAAATAAGATCTTAGATTATATCCTTACGATTATAGACACTTTTAAAATATCTAAGACATTTGTTAATCTCAACAATATTATATTAACGAATAATTGACTGCAAAATCATTGATTTTATTCGAATAAAATAATCGATTAATCGAATAAAAATAATTATTTTTTGTATCGCATGAATGAAATATTGCTGAATAATCAAATATTAGTATAAACTCAGTTTTTTGAATATCTTAAAATAATAAGGAAAACAAAGAAAAAACTTTAGGACTTCGTCGAGACAAACTAATATTGACTGATTATAAAATATTTCATATATTTGACTTTCTTAAATTCCTCAGTTAAATCAATATACTTACAATGTCAAAAACTCAAGGTAGAAATACACAAAGAACGCTGATAACGAAAGTAGCGTTCCACAAAATGCTAGTGTTTACGTATTCGTGTTTTCTTTAAAAACTAAAAAAAATAATTCTTTTTTATTGAAAGCTTAGAAAATAAACAAATACGTGATCTATGGGCGGATTAAACGTATTTAAAATATATGATCTTTTATTCGATTAATTATAACTTATATTGAAGTAAATTACTCGATAAAAGTACAAATAAAAATATGTTCTGCCCAAAGTAAAAAGAAGTCTAAATGCCTTATTTTATCCATTTCCTTAAAGAATACTATATTTTTATGAACTATAATCTCTCTCTGCAAGAAAAAATTTAACAATATGGTTGCCAGGTATATTGAAAAATAAAAAACACGCGTTCAAACTTATGTAAAAATTCAAGTAAAAGGTACGAAAAATATGTCATTTATTTTTTTATTTTTTTTAGAGACAATAATGCCTATTTAATTAGTGTGTAACCGTGCTTCCTTCTTTAGGAAAGGGATGAAGGCGAGAAAGGAACAGGTAATAAAAGTATAGCCATTTAATTATTTATTTTATTTCGCCGGCGAAATGGCCATCGAGACGTGCTTTCACCTCCAATAATTATTATTATTGTAATTATTATTATTATAATTATTATTATATATATTATATATATTATTATAATCAATATCGGGAAAATAGCATGATAAAATTGAAATTTTAATAAATTTAGTTTAATATTCCCGTCTTTTTAATTATTAAATTATTGCAAGTGCCTGTGCAATAAACAAAAATAAAATATCATAGTGTTTCGTGATGTTTTATTTGTTGTTTTTATTTTTCAACATCTTTAAAACTGTATAAAAGAGCCGAAAAAAAGTCAGCCGTATACAGTGGATAAAGAAAAGTAAAATCGAAGTTGATAATTGTTGTTTTTGCTTGAACTTTGATTTTTGTCTTTACTTTATTGCTTAGACAAAAATCTTTAGTTCATTTAAAATAATTGTGAGAAGTTTCCTGAAGAGCTGAGTAAGCGGTAGCGAAATGGCTATCGAGACGTGCTTTCACCTCCAATAATCAATATCAGGAAAATAGAAAGATAAAATTGAAAGTTTAATAAGACTAATAATTATTATAATTGCTTTTAAATTCAACCACCCATCCAAAAATTTACAAATCTACAGCAACTGGCTGTAGGTGTTTGTGCGAACAGCTTCACAAATTTTGTTTCCATTACTTTGAACATATTTGCTTCTGATGTTGTGTTCGTGTTACAGGTTTCAATTTGACAGCACAACACAAAAGGACATTACTATTTCCAATGTTATTCAGTTGCAAGGACAATTTTGTCAATCTTACAATGAGGACATGTTTTTTGTTTGACGACACATTTATTTGTTGCTTCGAATTGCTGCTGTAAAGTTTTTCTTCTTTTCCTGTATTTTACTGCCAATACGAGAATAGATTGAAAGTTAATACAATGGTTAAACTAGGTGAATAAAAACACTCCAGAAAAATAAAGTAAGTTCATTGAGAGCGAATTATTCTTTGTTTTTATTGGCCAATTTTAGGGCAAAAATTAATTCACTTTTTTTCTAGATAAGGTTCGAGTTATGTTATTTTGTGATATTATTTTCTAATTTTGGCTCGACTTGTTCTTAACTGCACACTTTTATTTTGCCAACTTTTTGAAATTTTATCCTGCGGATTGGAGGACTATTTTAGATTTCTGTATATTTCTTCTTGAAAAATATACAACAATTTTTTAAAAGATTTGATTTAACCTTAAAAATTTGAGGTTTATCGTGCTGAATGAAAAACTGCTTTAAATATTTTTCTAAATACATTTAAATATTTCACCAAAACTTATAAGGTTATGTCCAAATTAGATAAAATAATTAAAGCACTAATAGATGCAGGATCAAATTATCTCTAAGTAATTTTAAAACAATTCTCTGCTGTTTTACAACAAAAGCAAAACTAAAAAAATCAGCTTTGAAAAAAAAATTATAATAAATTATATACGTAGACTTTATGATTCTTAGAGCTAAAAATTAAATTCGTTTTTTTTTCGTTATTACTTTCTGAGCAACTGAACGGCCTGAGCAGAAAAAATGTGTTTATATAACTTGAATTCAATATTGTCCTGCATTACAGCTAAAGGCAAACGCTACAATATGACTATTATTTTTCGCTGGTTTTTTAAACACAGCGGCTTTTTCTTCGAATGTTCTTGGTTTGTGTCTTGTCAAATATTTTCGTTTGGTTTTGATTTTATTTTTATAAAAAGCAATTTTTTTCCTTTACTTCCTTTTTTTTACAGTGTAATAAAAATTAAACGATTTTCATCAAGGATATTAGTTTATGTGCGCAATTCTAAAACTATAATGACATCTTTAAGCAATACAATAGTCGTGAGAAATATTAATAATTATAGTTGTAGTGTCTCGTATATTTTTTCCTTTTAATATCCTTTAAGATCCTTTTGCTGTTGTCATAATGTTGATGCTCCCTTTACTGAGCATCTGAAGTAAACATTGAAAATACAAAATGTCTTTTGGTTGATAAACATCTGTGATTTGAAATTTATTAAAATTTTAATAAAAATTTTTAAAGGGAATTATTTCTACAATAAACGAAAAGATACTAAAATGACTTTTTTACTTTTCTGGCATAAAGAAACGTTTAATTAAGTTTTAAAGTAAATAAATCAAAATGAAATAGGAATGATGTTATATTTATAGAAGCCAAAAGATTTTGCTTCTAGAGTTGTAACAGAAAGTAACATAAGTTGAGTGCCAAGAAATATATATTAAGTCGACGATTTTTAATTCATTAAAACACTAATTATAATAATTTCCTTTATAATATTGAATTAAAAATATTTGTTTATTCTTGTCAAATCTTAAATCAAAATAGAGGTATATATTTTACATCTCCAGCCTTGTCAACATAACTTCATATATGAGAAAATTAAAAAGAATAAGACAGAACAAAATACATATTATTTTATTCAGTGGATACTTTTTCTCAATTGGAATGTGATAATTGTGTAATGTCCTTAACATTATTTTGTCACATAAGTGTTGTTAGCACGAGCGAATAGGATAAAAAGGAATCATAAAACGTTTTTGTCTTTGGAATGATAACGATTTCGCTGTTTAAAAAATTTCATAATAAGAAAAGTTAATGTATTGTCATTTGCAATTCACTTTTACCAATTCTTTTAAGGAACAAAAGAATTTCAATTCATTTTACAGATTCATTTGGATGTAAATTAGTTGCGATTCACTTTAATAAATTAAAAATTCATTTGAATTGGAAACGTTCGTTCGCTTATTCGTAAGATTGGTTTAAATATCATTTAATTCTTTATGTCATAGAAAAAATTAGTTTAAAATTAAGCTAACTCGCAAGAATGATTGGTTTACAGCTATGGTGTTTATACACATTTAAAATAAATTTGCAGTACATAAAATTCTTAGTACATTGTTAATGATAATATTTTATTTCTCGTTTCTCACTCACAAAATTCAGAATTGCTGCAACTAAAATTAACTGTGTGATAATGAAAAAAATAATTTAATTTCGTTGGTGGCAGATATAGTAAAAGTTAAACAACTTGAGATACAATTTGATACTTGAGTTTTTTTTTAATAACGACGAAAAAACAAATTTCACTATTTTTTGAGATAGATGCCGCAGTTCTTGATAAAAAAAAATCTTCTTCAGTATTTCCATCCAAATTCGTAAGCTTCCTTAAAGCTATCGTCTTGTGCTGGAGGTTGATTTTATTGACTTGATGTCTTCTGGCGTATAATGCAGCTTGACGACGACTTTGATTCCGTCAAAGCTTGCACATTTTTTCCATCAATAATTTTACCACTATTGTGTTATTCGATTAAGTAAGGAATTATCTTACATTTCCTTACCTATTTTTAAAACGTTAAAAGTAAAAAAAAGTAGTAGCAAATCAGCAGTATTGTAATGTCTTTTCATAACCAAGATATTAGCATATGTTTAAGACTTGATATCAATCTCGAAAACTTTCTTTCCTTATAAGGCATACCTTTATTCCTTAATCTTGTTGTTCGAAGCACACACGGTCTATTCATGACAAGAGAAGAGTATCTCGGCAAATTCAAAGCATGCGTTCTCGTTGACTGGATAATGCTAAATCTTTCGACGAGGTAAGAAGGAGATCTAAAGTAACAAATTTTATAAAAGTATGTTAGTATTCTCAATAATTGAATCACGTAGGAGGTTATATGTGAATGATCTATGTACCTAAGACGGAAAATATATCTCACAACTCTGTTGAAACACAGCATAAGTTTCGTCATGTTATGCTGCGACATACCCGAGTGTATTTCTAACCCATATAGGAAAATAGATAAACATATTGAAAGAGCAATTTTTCTTCTAACAAAATCTGGCAAATACATTCCAATATTGTATAATCGCTTTAGTACAAAATTAACTTTCGAGATAATGTTTTCACATTACACTCAAACTTAAGACCATTGTCAATGACAACTCCTAAGGTTTATAATACGACACAAACTCGATTAAGTTATAACCTAATCTTATACAAGGAGTGGCAATATTCTGAAAAAACCACAACATTGCTCTTGATTATAGAGGATTTAAGTTAAAAAATTTGATACCGACCAATTCATAATTCTTCGTAAGTCCCTATTGATGTTATCCTCAAGGTAACTCAATCTTTGACCTCAATCATCAGCGAGCAATTACACATCATCAGCATATGAATACATTTTACAAAATTTAACCCGCTGGTACAAGTCGTTTAAATAAATCATAAACAGAGTTGGACTTAAAATTGATTCCTCCTTAAAATTAAGCACTCCCAAGTAGGTTCATAAAACAGATGATTGATTACTTTTGTATTTAACATATTAATAATTTACGTTCAGAAACGAAAATATTAGTCTACACGTTGTGAGCCCTAGATTAAATTGGTGATATAATTTGTCGCATAATGTGTTATGATTAAAGGAGTCGAAAGCTTTGCTAAAATCTAAAAATACAACTACAGAGTTTAATTTCTTATCTAAGTTGCCTCTTAGTTGCTCCACAGAATCGAAAAGTAAGCCTGTGGTATTATAAGTTTCCTAAATTCGGACTGGTAAGAATTAATGTAACTCCCAGTATTAATATGTTCTTGCAATTGATTCCTTTATAAAATTTTAAGTATTTCAGAAGTAACATTTAACACGCTGACTGGTCTAAAATCAGATGCAGTACAAGGGAGCATGTATGCATTCCTGTATTTTATTTAAGACTTTCTTTTTAATTATTTCATTATTCTGGATTCATAATTCTTTATTATTTTATTGTTTTATGACATATTTTCCACTACCAACTCTAATTGGTAAACAAAATTTCATTGAATATTTAGATTTTGCAAATGTGCTAGGTACAATATAGTGCATTTGTATATTACTAGATTCTATCGCAAAAGTATAAACGCCATCATTCAGTGTTAAAAAGTTAAAATATCCAAAAATAACTTTTTGGAAAAATTTTTTTTGTAATTTCGTACGTATTTACAATTTTTGTACAAAATACCTCACCATTGGTCAGAAAAATTGCTCTGGTTCACACGGGCGCAACTTGGCGCATATATAATGGGATATAGATGTGTAGAGGAGGTTTTGGTCTAAAACTTAGAGAAATATCTTTTTGACGCGGTTTGACAAAAGGGAGTTATGCCCTTTCAAGGACGAGATTTTTGAAGAATTTTGACCTTTTTTAAAACAAAAAATTTAAGAACTTCAAAAACACGTAAAGACTTAATTTTGCTACCCGTGATAACTAACGAACTGCAAAATTAAAGAAAACTTATTTTAATTTGATATCTTTAAAAAAAAGTTACAGTAATTTAAAAATTAGAATTTGCTAAAAAAATCATTTTACCAAAATTACATTTTAACGTTAAGTGTTTGAGATCACACTTTTTTTTTTGCAGTAACGTTATTATTTCCAAAGATGTAGTTTGTGTTCATCTTTAGAATTCAAAATACTCCGTTTTTGTGAAGTATTTGATAGCGCTTCCTACTGATGTATAACTGAATATTTAAATTTATTTTCAGCCAATTCTGCATTATCAATAAGGAGAATTGTGCACAAATTTCAGGAAACCGGGTTTGTAGAAAATATGAAAACACCTGTTCCTTCTCGTCCAGTTTGTTCTGCTGAAAACGTTGTTTATGTTCGATATAGTGCGGCAGATGATCTTGATCCGTCATCGAGCCGAACAACTGGACATCTAATGAACATCAGTCATGAGAATTTTGAATTTTCTCAATTTAATTATTAAATTGACTTAAGAGCTAAAGCCTAGTAATCATTTCAATCATTGTTAATACGTCGAATGAAATGGATTTATAGATAAAAGTAATTGGTAACTTTACAAACAAAATCATCCTCATCAACGAGACAGAATGATTGTTGAAAGGTCGGTACATCTTAAAGTAGTGACTTTTGGTTTCTTGGCTGTGGGCGTATTTTTATTTTTGGCCAGAAATTAAGCTTAGACAATATATGATTCCAACAGTAGCCCTTTTGTACAAGAAATTATAATAATGTGATTTAACACCGCTGATTTTTTTTCATTGGGGATATTTAAAAGAAAAAGTCTACGTCAATAAGCCAAAAAAAAAAGATATAAGATATAAAATAATTCGGCATATTAAATCTCGGTTTTTTCTCTCCATAAATGTATCGCCTTGCGTGAAGTTAGTGGTTCACATTGTGTATAAAAAGTGCATAAACAATCAATAAAATTTCTCACTCTGAAACGTCTAGAGGAAAACTCCTGGTGATCCTGTAAACTGGTACAGTTGCTGATGTCAGGATGTTTGCTAACTTCGTACAGAGCGTCTGTAGGTATTTTTAGGACGTCTTCTTCGTCTACTGATGAATTTTTATAATAATAATAATGATAATGAGTTTAGCAGATACTTGTCAAGGCACCTTTTATAAACAAATTATAAAGCTCCTTTCTTATAAACAATCTCCTTTATAAATCATTCAAGATATGACGTCGTGTTCTTTACAGGACTGGATTTTATAGCATATAATTTTTTTATTCTGAAAAATGAACTTTTAAGTCAAGCCATTTTCGACCAATATAATATTGCGCCATACTTTATTTTTGCCGAAGAAATGAAGGACGCTGCTGATTCAAGTGGATTTTAGATAAATGCAGTAAATTTAATTGAAGTACAGTAAAATATTTAATCTTCTTGTTTGAAATGACTTTAGTATTTTTTTATTCCAGAACATTATTTTAGAAGTGATAGTTTATTTTATGGAGTAAATTAGGTGTGGCAGAACAATTACAATTAATGTTGACAGTGTATGTTTAACATTAATAGTTGAAAAAAGTTTAAAGTGCCATTTGTTTTTGTGGAAATAGTTTCTATTGCGTGTACGTATATTGTTATCTTCTACAAGTGGTTAACGGTAATGAGAAATTTAGGTTTTAAAAAACGGGTGCCAAAAAATTTTAGCATGAATTGTTTTTTTTTTTATTGGTTACCACAGTGCACAGAGTATTATGTAATAGCGGGCTGGCTCTTCTCCTTTCATATTAGTCTTCATGTGCTCATTATCCATTTGCATTAATGTAGGGGAATTTAATTAATGCAGATACCGTTAAATCACAATACAATGAAACAGTTCTGATTATTCTTCTTTCATGAGCACTGTCTTGAAACTTCATATCTTATAGAGCAAGTTAAGAGCAGAAGTATCAATTCACATGTAAAATTCCTTAATAATAAATATAAGTCTTACCAGTTTCGATCATTTTTCCTGAAAAAGGAAATTCTCTGTATAAATCAGCTGAAAGATCCTTTACTGAATAGAAAATATATTTCCTTTCTAAAAAAAAAACTTTATAGTTTTAAAATAAATTTCGATGACATAATTAAAATTTTTAATAAACTTTAAAATTTTCCGAAAACTTTTCAAGCACCTCTCTGGCAATCGCATTCAGTTCGCATGCTTTTGTAATAAATGCATTGTAAAAGTGTCAGCAAAAAAAAAAATAATTATGTAAAACAAAAACCCGTTAAACGAATGAGTATCTCGTGCTCGTTTTATGTAGAATTACTGTGAAGTTATCGTGTAACTTTAATAGTTTTTTTTGTTCGTTGTTCCTTTTTCTTTTTTTATTATTATTATTATCTCTCAAAAGTGGATATTATTTTGTTGCTGTCGCATTCAGACGACACTATAAATTTTGTATGTAATAGGATTTTGAACATGATTGCAAGTGTAATTTACCGAAGATAAAGTTATAAAAAAAATATTTTAAAACAAACTTGAATTAATAAAGTTTTCCTTACATGTGTGTATGGAAGTCTTCTTAATTTAGTGAAAAAATAAACATTACACCAAATGCATATTAATATTTTTGAAACAGAAACACAAGTGCTAAGAGCTGGGAAATTAGTTTTTTAATATATATTTTAATACATACATATGTACATGTGCTGAAAAATGTTAAAACAGAAAAATATATATGTTAATTTGATTTCAAAAAAACTCCTTTCTCATCGATTAGTTTAAAAATTTTTTTATTTCTCGGCAAATAAGATTATGAAGTTCATTTGATTTGGAAGCAGATTTATTAAGATGCTAGATCTCTGACATTGAGAATAAGATGCATACAATCTGTATATATATTTTTTTATGGAATCGTTTAATTGATTAAGAGTCCATCTAAAAGTATCCCCATAGAAATCTTTTTTCTTTTTACTTCTTTGATTTTATTTCTTAAACCTTTACAGTCAGTAATTTGCTTTCAGGTGTTTTTGTCATCTTCAAGACATATATTTGACTTTAAAATATATTCCGGATGTTTTTAGGTGCATTGAAAAAATTATAAACCCAATCGTATGCTAAAAAAGCCAACTACAGTTTGAATGATAGGCTGAGCAGTAGGTTATTTGCCAAAAACCAAAAATTATTCTGTAGTTTCTAAAAGCCTAGTTTGATTTGATTGCACTTCGCATGGCATAGTAGTGTAGATTCAACATTATTTTGAAATAAATTAGCCATTTGTATAGAACAACATAGCGCCACCCCTGGAAATTTGTGGTTGACATAGGTTTGCTCACTTATATTGTTCTATTGTATATTATGCCGTACAATTTTTGTTGCTAATAAAACGGTTATTTACCTTTTTGCATTTGGAAGAACAATTTCGAAAATTTCCGTTGTTGAACAGACCTATAGTTCAGTAGCAATTTCTTTTGTTTCAGCTTTAGAACTGTATTATGAATGTAATCATTATTAGGAAAGTTCGCCAAGTTATAAAATTCTTGATTTAGTAATTTGGTTCCTCAGTTATACTAGATTTAAAACAAACATTTAAACTTTTTGAAAAGGAGTATTTTGCCTTTTCTAAACTGTTAAACAAATACTTAATTATGTCTTTCAATTAATGTTGCGGAAACTTTGCTTAGCTCTTTAACTACCACAACAAGCGGTCGTACGGTACTACGTCTTTCTGACAATGTATTTATTTCGATTTCTGCAAAAACTGGCAGTCCAAAATATGAAAGCGCATGATTAACGCATTTATAAACTGTTCTTAAACGAAAAAGCAAGAAGTTAAAAGTGGATCTTTTCATAAATTAATAATAGTCGATGAACTGACATAATTTGTTCGAGTTGTTTTTTAATCGAAATTTGCAATTTTTCTTACTCGACTTAAAATTCTCCATTTATTTGGGCGATGGTGGATCGATTAGATACTTTAAGCCCTACCCTTTCAAAAATTTCAGTTAGAACCACGTGCGGCACGTGCACTAGTGTAAGAGCTAATTTTTTTTGCGTGCCTACTAAACGCATATGTGCAAGTTTAACTCACACATTTCATGCACCTTAAGAGTGGTGATCTTGCATATTAATATGGAAGACGAAGAAGTACAATAATAATAACAAAAAATCGATGTATTTTGTTGTTATGGTATGTGGTAATTATTTACCAACATGAAAATAATTTTAACTGTGTAGTTTTACAAATAAAAAGATTTTTCCGTCTTTTATTAGCAGGCAGTAACTGATTAAAAATACAATATCCATACAACATGTGTATATGAGACATCAAAAATACTTACCCTATTAACTTCATAACTTTATCTCCTCCCTCATTAGCTTCTATTAACTTTTTTTGTTTAATTAGTTTTATTTATAAAGCACTTAAAATAGTGTTTGTCTTGTACTCCTAAGACATTTAAGAAATAAGGCTTTGTAAACAAAACCTTCCAGTTCAACAAACACATTCCTCCATCTGATTTAAATGGATTAATAACAATAACAACCTACAACGACATGGATGTAAACACCCTTAATTTTTTTAAGCCAACTGGTGACCATAGGGACACATGAATAAGCAAACATGTGAAAGGACAGAAATTTTAGTGATTTTGCTTTCTAAATTAGTAGGGTGTGATTTCTGTTGTCCTTGTATTAGGACAACTTCCTTTTGTTGCTATGAGATTCACATGAGACTGAATGTATGTTTAGTAAGTGAAATGCCAAGTAATGTTTTACGAAAAGAATATGAAATGCGTTAACTTACGAATATTTAAATGCACAAAAGTATCAGTATTTAAAGATGATGTGAATTATTTTTGTTGTTGCTATGTGTAAACTTTAACTAGATATTTAAAATTTTGCCTCTAACATTTACATTATTTTTTATAAATCATTGACACAAATATTAAAAAAGTTAACTTTTTATAAAAAATTAAATTAAATTTAGTTTCGTAAAGATCAAGAAATTATTTTTCCATAATTTTCCATATTAAATTATACTTCTTCAGAAAAGATTATTTCATTTATAAATTTAAAATTTGTCCTTGTATGCATTATTTCTATATTCGTTAGACATTCAGGAAATAAGGATACCGTTTGCATTCACTTTTCCACAATTGACAGCAGTCATAAACTGAAATAATAAAACCCAAAGGTTACCATACTTTTAGGGTAATAAAAAAGGATTGCACCAAGGACATTTTTTGAATATCAATGGCACATTTATGTCATTTTAGTGATGTGTTAATACATAAACCTTAACTAAGACAATTAAATACATGTACATAGTAAGCTACCTTTGCAGTTCCATTAAAATTTTTTTTTATTAATTTTAATTATTTTATAATTAATTTTGATAACATTTAATTCTGTCATTGTACACATTTGTTTCACTAAACAGACTTCAGAAGGGTTGCATGAGAAAATTGACACAACTTATGGCGCTATTAACCACTAATTGCTTAATTTATTTATTGTTTTTTAATTGGTATATTGCATTTAATAAGTGCCTTGATTGGGTAAATTCCCTAATAGCGTATGGATATGGTAAAACAATAAAAGCGCAGCTATTGGTTACATCACGTCTGTGATTACATGTATATTAGAGCGACTCGCCAAAAAAAGTTCTCGATGTACCCTTCTAAAAATGAATCTTAGACAGTTTTAAGATAAGTTTTAAAATATTTCGGCTCCAGCTTTGATCTCTCGTGAGCTGAACTATTAGAAAAAAGAGTATATTTTTGCATGTTTTGTTAATTTGACAATCTGTTTCCTTACCAACATATACAGTATGGATAAGACGAGTCCAACTGTATATACAGTTTGTCCAAGGATAATCACCCATGTCCTTTTTTCAGGATAATCTGTAAAAATAACGGTTTTTGAAATTTTTGTTTGGGGTGTGTGTAATAAAAATGCCAAATTAACATATTTTAATCTTTAGTCGATTTCATTAAATACGGGTCTCAGATTTTTTGAAATTCGTGATAGTTCACTTTTTGACAAAAATGCAATGTAATATCTTTACTTAATTCAACCAAAAATATTTTTCAAAAGACTCGCAATCACACCAAAAATCCGCTCTCAATTGTATACATACAATTAACCGTAGATTGAGCTTCAAAAAATTCATAATTCTTCCTTTGTATCATATTTGATACACACTGAACAACAAAAGAAAAAAACTCTTAAAAAAGTACAAATGTTTGTTTTTTTATTTTTTTTATTGAGACTTTGTTTAAATTATACGATATTTAATAAAATTTCAATTTATGGACTACTAATGCAATCTGCGCAAATACTTTTAGAGTGCTTCTCATTGCAGCATGGCTTTTTGCACAAACAGCAGAAATAAGACGTCCATTTATTTTTGTTTTCGCCCGAAGTGTAACACTTTTGGCATCTTGCATATTTCTTTTTTGCAGGATCATCAACTTTTCTTTTGTTAGAAGGACCAGCTTCACTGTCATTTGACTCATTAAAATTTTGATTTGAAAGTTTTGAGTATGTCATCAAAGAAAATTCACTTCGAGGAAGGTTTTTACGTTTTTCCATATATGGCTTTGCGAGTGAGATTGCCAACTCATGAAGAAAACACTTACGTTTTGTATGTTTCTGAGTAGTTTTCCAATTTGTGTCTACTTCGTTATAAATAATATAGGCGTTTAAAGCAGAAACATCAATTACGTTCGAAGAAACAGCCATTGTCCAGCGATTGTTTTTACGTTTGCAGCTGTAACTACTTAACATTTTGTCAACGGTGTCAACTCCTCCTTTAGTAGAGTTATAAAACGATATTATTTCGGGTAGTTTCTTTGGACCGTTCAAAACTTTTTGATCATGATGCATTGTGCTCATTGCAATTGTGCATTTGTCTTTGTGGCTGATATAACTAACAATAGGTGTATTAGGGGTAAAAGCGAATGATGACTCATATCTTGGTACTTTTTTGCATACTAACAACTTTGGAGAAATTGATCTTTTATTTTTCCGCATTATTCCAACCATTATTAAATTTCGTTGCAAAAGTTTTTGACCAAGACTGTGCGACGAAAAAAAAGTTATCCATTGTAACGTTATGCTCCTTAAGTCCATCAACTGAGTCAAGGACGACCCGTTCACCCTGATTTCGCTCTGGAACGCCAGATACATCTTTGCCAAAGTACGGCTGTATTTTCCACACATAACATGAACGCGAATCAACAAGCAGCCAGAACTTTAGACCACACCGCTCTGGTTTTGATAGTATATACTGTCGAAACTTACAGCGCCCATGAAAACCTAAAAGTTGCTCATCTACAGTCACACAGTCATTTGGGTTATAAAACTGTGATAGACTTTAAGACCATTTGTCCCAAAGGTTCCTTATTGGCGCAAACTTATCGGAACTTTTTTGAGCACGTCTGGCTAAAAGTTATCAAACCGTATGATTTTGTGAATGCTCAAGAATGATCTTTCAGACATTATTGAACGAAATATGGGCCGTCCATAATATTCATCAAACATATTATGTAAGGTTTAATTTTTGGATCTATAATGCAAAAGATATATTTACATTTTCTTTTGAAAAGCTATTATTTTTATTTACTTGTACACTCCGCCCAATAATAAAACAGCCAAACAAGCATAAAGCGATTCTTCATCTACATCAATATGGTTGACACCGTTGAGATGTTTTCCATAATTGTTAGTGTTTGCGATTATAATTTTTGTTCCTTGTAGCGAAAAATATAATAAAAAGGAGTCCCGAATATTACAAACACGACTTGAAGCAAATCTTGTAACACCTAAAAGCATTGGTCTCATATTTGTTCTTTTTTCAAATTACTTTTAATTTACCTGGGCGCATATTGCTGATATTTTCCGTTCCCAATCTTCCAGTTGAGCAAGGCTCTCTTTGCCAAGAATTTCCATCTTTGGCTATATATAATAGATCAGAACTTGCCTTGTGAATTTCGTCATCATCAGAGCTACACTCCTGATCTTCCAACTCGTCATCAAATATATTCGAAATATCAGAGACATCTGATAAATCTCCATCTTCTCCACCAGAACTCTCGTTAAGAACATCATTTACAAGTTCTTCCAAAGTCAAAAACTGTGAACTAGACATTTTAATAAATTAACTCAATCAGATATCTTTTTTCAAATAATAAAATGCACAAAATAGCACGAGCGGCAAAAAAATTACACTTGTTCTATACAAAATTCACAAAACTTTAGTATGTATCAAATGTGATCAAAAGACAATATTATGAACTTTTTCAATTTCTCATAGCCTACTTACATTTACTTTTTCAAACGATGTTTTAAATACGGGAAATAACAATATTTACAATTTGTGAAATCAGGTGTGCCATATAGTGTTGCCATTCAGAAAAATTTTTGAAATAAAAACGAAATGTATCATTTTTGATACAAAGCTCGATTAACGTTTAACAAAAAGTGTTTCTTTTCCGCATCTTAATAAAAAAAAATTTAAAAAAAGAAGAAAAGAAAACAATTGGAAAAAGTTTTTAGACCCTAAGCGTTTTAACTCACCTATAAAAAGAAATCGCAGTTGAAAGCAGGATGAAGTTTGAAACAAAAGTCTAACAGCGTTTAATACAATGCTTAACAGGCTTGGTAATAAAATTATACTGAGATGAGTGAATAATTTGATTTCAACAAAAATAAATCCTTTGTTTATTAAAATCCATAAAATTTTCCATTTTTTCCCAGTTTTGAAAACAAACAAACAGCCTATCGCCCTTGTAGATTAAAGTATTTTTTGCTTAGTCTTACTGACTCCCAAAAAGAGAAACAAGCAAATTTAGCAGCTAGGTAAAAAAAGTTTGGTTAATACGTTCTCTGTTGTATTCATCTCATTTAAAATGTGTCATAAAATTTTGTAATAAAGGAGTTCCTCTTCACATTTAATATCTTGAAGCATATAATTACCCTTGAGTTTATTCAAAATAACCACAAACCACAATTTGTACTTATAACTTCAAAGAAAGAGGAGCATAATAACTCTAACTGCAACAAGATTAATAATGAAGACTGACTTTTAGTAGTTTCGATGTTGTGCTTAATGCAATACATATTAATTATTCAAGAAACTTTGCACGTTGAATTTATGATTCTTTATTAAATTAATGATAGAGAACGAGGCAACTCTCGGGTGCCTTAGACGAAATGTTTTTTTTTTTTTTCTATAACATTCCTTGTGTTTAATATATATGTGTAAAAACATATGACAAATTTTCACTTAGAGCATCTTCCTTTTTATGTGAGAAATGACATATGACCTTCAGTGGTGCAACTTTTTTTCCTTCACTTAAACCCATTTTTAAATGACCAAAAAGCACTTAAATCGACTAATTAAGAATACAGTTGACAACTTTTTTAGCATTAATAAAGCCGTTTACCAAAACAGCTGTTGTAAACAATAATTCACTTTTCAGATTATATCAGAAGTAGTTTGCATGTACGTTTAAACGCCTAATTTTAATTTAAGTAATTACATGTGAATTTTAAAACTGATAGGTCATATGCAGAAACATTTTGTCTAAAGCCACCTTAAAAATATGCTCAAGCCAGCCTATTTAGACATATACACTGCTTGAACAACACTTGACTTTTAATGCGGAAGCACCAGTCACAATAGCGAGAATAATAAGAAAACAAAAAACAAAAAAAAAAAGCCAAAGCATTGCTTTATTATTATAAATACAATAACAACAGAGCAAAGAAAAAACACCTCGTAAGTCGTCCTATGAAAATAATGATGAGCCTGCTACTTAAAACAATGTTGAGAGCAACTACAAGCACTGTGTTTGCTACCATGTGATTGTTTTGTTTCTACGACCATCTAGTATCGCTGACGAGCTAAGGTTGTTATTCTGAAGAAGTTTTTTGTCGACTGTTTGCTGAGTGGATTGTTGTGTATAATCGCTACTGAAAACACGTAGTTTTAGAGCAAGTTATCACTAAAGAATATTAAATGCACTTGACACGAAGTGATTTAATTTACAACAACACTTTTAATTTTCACGTTGCAATGCGGCATCTTGTAGAGTTTCGAGAATGGTATACGAGTTCATGCAATAACTACAACATTGTTACTTTACTTTTCTTGGATTTGGTATTAAACCACTAAGATTCAAATACTTTAAAACAAAAATAAACAGCCAGCAACATGAGGAAAAAACGCATTTGTTTATTGTCGGTGTTAAATTTTAAAGATAAAATGTTAGTTTTGTTTTTTTAATGACTTCTTCTTTTTTATATTTTTGGCTTAAGTTCTTAATTTATTAAAATGCACTTTTTGAGAAAATAACAATTCATTTATAAATTTTTTAGTTTTGTTTAATTTATTGTTCAGAATTGAAAAAGTTGTAAAAGTGAAATATTGTTGGAGATTATATTAGATGATAGACTCACACAAGGGCCCTAAAAAGAGTGTGAGATGCGATTTGCCCTGTATAATGTTGTTCAGAAAGCAAACGTTATGGATTTAGCAACATAATGTTAATATGTTTAAGAAATACTGCAGAAAATATGTTAACAACACAAAAAATATATACAAAAGAAGAAATAGAAGGTATTTAGTAAATAAAAAAAACAATTGGTAAAATTAGCAATTGATGAAAGTGTAGAGTTGTAGACAGGCTGCTGAAACTTACAAGGAGCCGTATTGTTAAGTCTGCTACAACAACAAGTATAAAATATGGATTTGAAGATTAAGGCGTGTCCCAATAGTAAGTGTAAATTAATGTAAGTGGCCAAGCTTTTGAATTGCTATAGACAGGTAGCTAAAATTTGTTTCAAAGTCGGTTTTTCTAGAATTTTTTAGTTTTGGCCAAATGCTAAATGTCAAACACGATATAAAAAAAAAACTTATACATATTTTTTATATATGGAGTGTGACATTTTAGGTTTTGGCGAAAAATAATGAATTCGCCATCGCGAGCACCTAGTATTAATTCGCCTTGAATGGTATTATTGTTAAACCTGCTAAAATGACAACTTTGTTATCAAAATTTTTAAAAATTACCAAAAATATGTATCAAAAAATGTAAATATATGGAAAATATGTATATATTATATGGCAAATATGTATAAAAAATATTTAAATGTAACAAATATTTAAATAGAAATTACCACAACAATATCTGTACAACTATTATAGAATTCGATAACTTAGCGCACATGCAACAGGGTGGGAATTGAACAAGTACAATTTTTCGCGTAGTAAAGTTTGAAATTTTTTTGGAAGTTTGATGAAAATTGTATATACATATGTATGTGTATTAATATAAATACAAGATTCTTAAAACAAACAAACAACAACTATTTTATTTATATTCTATAGTAAACAATTTTTAATATTGTATAAGTCGGTGTTGCTGTTTTAACACAAGGTATTTAGCTTAGGTTTAAAAAATTTTGAGAGAAAATACAAACTGAAAAAAGCCTAATCGGAGAATGTTGCCTGTATAAGCTTCATTGTATCGAAGCAAAATGCAGGACTCGGATGATGGGTATGTAATCGGATTTTACGAACCGGTTCCGGTAAAGTGAAGATATATTTTTTTAAACTATAACTTATTTCATGTGTCCAAAAAGTAAGTCAAGTGGAAGATGTACCATTAAATACCAAAACCAATAAAACTTATACATAACCATATGACCGATATTGCATTTTAGCAGTGATCGGCGAATTATTTTTTGAAAGGACCGTCCCTTAATTTATAAAAATAATATTATTAACTTTATATTCCTCATCGTAAAAATAATTTTAAACTTAAAATTAATTTTTCCCAATTTGAGTTTCTGGAAACATGGCTATCGTGTATCAAGAGCTTAAATTGTATATGGTATGTTTTGAAGCAGAATTGTTAGTGTAATTAATTACGCTAGAGCATGATAGACTTCATGTACATTAAAGTTGCTTTTAATAATACTGTCTCTATTGCGATTTCTTAGGCTCTTTTAGAGCTGGGCGTTAACCAATCGAATATCATGTTCGTAACATGCTTGCTGGGTTATAGGACAGGGGCACAGCACAAGGTGGAAAAGTAGATAGTCTATGTCTGCCTATGAGATGTAAATTTTGCTTTATTTCAAACAAAAAATATCAAAACCTTGTATAGTCTGGTACAATAACTGAAGCATATTGATACAGATGTAAGAATATGTAAAGTAAGTAATAATGTGTGTTAGTGTCACAAATATGTGCCACATATAGGTATTGTATGGCTTTGTTGTGGTTGCGAATTTATCAAAAGGATTTTAGTCGTAAAAGTTTACAGCTTTATGTGTTGTTTTTGTGTTACAGGCGTCCAGCTCGTCTGGAAACTTAAAAAATTAATTGCTTTTTAATAATTTGAATCGAAAATTAAAACAGTATTATACATTTGAATAGGTTTTTCAACTGAAGAAAATATTTAACGACCCATATTTTCTAAATTCATTCCTTAAGATCTTGAGGAATCCTCCATTGTTTTCTTAGGCATACACTTGTTTTTGAAAATTTCGAAAGCACAAAATAAACACATCTGCAGATATTTTTCTGCCAACTCACTACGTAACGCCCTAGCTGTCAATCACGTAAATATTATATTCCACCGTTTTTCCCTGCATTATCCAATAGCAACTCTAAACCGATCAAACGAATCTTGTGTAAGAGAACGTTCGTATAAACGGAGTAATAAGGTCAGACAGCACCCTTCCCGTTATTGGATGCATGGGTTTCGTAGTGTGATATTTACAAACTAAGCATTTCTTCCCAACATTTTTAAGCATCGATTTAATGCATGGTATCCAGTATTTTTGGCGTAGCTTGTGAATAGCCATTATAACCATTATAATTTCGGTCACATAAAGTATTTAAGGCAAAATAGTGTTATCAGCTAAACGTACTTCATCTAAATGTCCATTAACTAAAGATCAAATCTTTTACTTTTTAAGATGCATTATTTCATTCTGAAAGCATTCTCTTTGCACTAAGCCGCAAACATTTAAATCTATTTCCTCTATTCTGAATTGATTTGATGAACTGCATTTTTTAGCAAAGCGAATAACCCAAATTTAATAATTTTGTTTGAATAACAACCGGAATTTTACTTAAATATGTATACAGACTTTTCGAAAAAGACCGCACTGGTAACTTTACTAACATAGATAACCGACTAGATTAGACACGGAAGGATAGGTGGCATCACTTAGTTAACCCCTTTGTTTTTACAAGACAGAAAATTCTTATTTTGTATGGTTCTGTCTTTTTTCTTTTAAGGAGTTAATGACATTTTATTTTGTTTACATTTTGTTAAACAATTTAATACAAATTGGCGCAAAAAATAGGAAAATTTGCATTTTCTGGCGCAATTTTCCATTTTTTCCGCCAATTTTAATGTCAAAAGCTCAATATACTCATATGTGTACAACATTATCAGAAAGTTGAAGGAAGTACTACATTAGAAAGCTAAAAAATGTAAGTATTTATTCATTACAAAATTAAGGCAGTTCTGTAAAATATTTTTTATTTTTAGGAGTCGCAAGTGCATTATGGGATGTCCTGGGCTGCAGAAAATTCACCGGTTCCCGAAGGATCCGATAAGGTAAGTTTACTTCAATTGTATTAATTTGTGTGCAGTGTGAGAACATTTTAAATTTTGTCTTGTATTTCTGTCTGGGTCTGAAGCTCCAATTGATAAATAAATTATGTCCAATTGGAGTTGTGTACGTTATTAGAAACGGGTGTAGTGTTTTGTTAAATATGAATACTTGTTGAAATGTATTTTGTCTAAAATATAGAATGTTTTTAAAGAATTAAAAATTCCTATGCATGTATGCTTACATCTAAATGGCATATGGATACGTGTTAATCGTTGTGTGTCTTAAAGTGTGGAAATTAAAAAAGTGAATTGAAATAATGCTCCTGTGAAAAAAAAAAACATTAAGTCAAAAAAGTGAAAATTAAACAAGAACTAAAAAGTGATACAAAAAACAAAATGTGTTGTGGTCTCTCTAATGCGGATTGTAAAGGATCATAAGGCAAAATGTGTTGTATACACTTAAATGCAGTATGTGAAGAATTCCGTTTAAATCCGTTTACAAAGTAGTGTTGTAGGCAAAATGTATGTGGAGTCTTAAATAGAAATTGTTAATGTGAATTACTTTATTTTTATTAACACAATATGCTTTTTACAGGAACTTGCCTGCAAATGCAAACAGTTTGTTCGAACGGTGGATAATTGGCAGAAGGAAATGTTACACTTGTTCGATGTTGTTTATTTGCACAATTAGATGGAATCTGGTAAGTGTTATCTGAAAATAAAATGTGTATTATTGTTTACTTACAGGAGCTTACATACACAACAAAGCCCTTTTCAGGGCTAAAAATTATTTGAAAAAAAGATAAATTGAAACTTTCAAAAGTCCTTTTGTAGGCTCTAGAAATGCTTAAAAACACAAATAGAACTTTCAAAATCCTTTTTAGGGCTACAATATAACTTAAAAAAGAAGTTCATTTTGTACATTAGAAATAACTTTGTATGAATGTGATGTTTAAAAAAATATTTTATTATGTTATAATCTTTAATCTTCTTAGTTCAATCCTTTAAAAGCATATTGTAAACCTTCAAAAAGTTTTTACAGGTTTAATTTTTCCTTTAAAAAAACTAATTTGTTTTCGGTTTTCAGTTAATATTCAAAATTCTGGGTCCGACACTGTAAATTTTCCATCAAGCAAACACAAAATGTAAACACTACGACACAACAAGCAATTAAGGTATGAAAAAAATTTTCAATTTATTACACATTTTCATTTTATCTTCCTTATTAATTTATATTGTAGCCCTTAAAAGGGCTTTTGAAAGTTATATTTTTTTTCTAGTTTATCTCTTTCTCCAAGTAGTTTAGAGCCCTGAATGGGGCTTTTGTTTTTTATGTAAGTGCCTGTATTAATAAAAACTAATTTCTCACCATCTTGGGTCCTGTTCTGCCAGTTGTCCGTCCACCGGACAAACAAGTTATTTCCATTTGCAGGTAAGTTCCTGCAAAAATACATTTTGTATATAAAAAAAATAATTCACTTTTTATTTTCAGCAAAACTTACCATTTTGGGTCCTGTTCTGCCAGTTGTCCGTCCTCCGGGCAAACAAATTATTTCCATTTGAAGGTAAATTTCTGTAAAAATACATTTTATATATAAAAAAACTAATTCACTTTTTATTTTCAGCAAAACTTACCATTTTGGGTCCTGCTCTGCCAGTTGTCCGTCCACCGTGCAAACATTTTGTTTCCATTTAGAGGTATGTTCCTGTAAAAAAAAAGAAAATGTATTAATGAAACTAATTTTACCTATCTATTATTTCCAGCCAATATTTACGAATTTGCCGCAGAATAATTAAATATTAATAATTCAAATACATATATTGATTTAATTAAGAAAATGTAAAATTTTTCAACTAATGTTTTTGTTTATTTTGTGTGTATCGGCCATGATTTTGTAGCTGTCATTAGTTTTTTGTGTATTTGTTGAGGTAAGAATTGTATATATAGTTGCTTGTTTTTTCGCATTATTTTTGAGGATGCCAATTTTTATTTTCTTTCTCATATTTAGGGGTTAATCGCATATGATTAGTTTTAAACGTCAGTGTTGAGGAGTCTGGTTATGTCTGTCAGTTTTAGGTTTAACAGGACCTTATGTTTCACAACCAATTTTATGTAACTTTTTGGATACAACTTTACTTCCATATCACTGAGTCCCTGCATTCTGAACTATTCTCGTCCATTAGAGACCTTAACCGACTTCGCCAAAGAAGGCATAAGCCTTCAAAGAAGCAACAGGACCAAATTTCTTTGTGGGAGTTATCATTAACAGTTTATTTGTCATCTACAGTTGAAACGAATTGGCTTTTTCTTAAATTATTTGGTGCATCTTCATGTATAGTTGGCTGAGTGAGACATATACATGACTCCACATGATATTTTAAAACTGCAGCTGGATGAACCATATTCTTTTTTCAAATAGCAAAAACTTAACTCGATTTCTTTTACTTTTTCTGACTATATAACGTGTATCGACCACTACAGAAATAGCATTTTGAAGTTGGCTGTTGTCCTGATTTTTAAACAGCATTAGTGTTCGGGCGTGATTACGTTAATTGTCATTACACTTATTACTTTAGCTGATTCTGCGATCCAATTCGAGAAACCCGCAATATCACGATATAGTTCAACTGATATACTTGACCTAGCCCACTCATATTGCCTTTCAAGCGGTAAGTTTGATACTAGTTCTTTTAACAAGGTAGCGTTAAGAAGATGATAGGAACAGTTGGCTGATTCGAGAATTGCTACCACATTTCTTGCTTTAGTAGCAAAATATATAACTTGATCAAATCTTCTAGCACTTATTACAAAAAATTGCTAGATCTTTTGTAATTGAGAACGAATAAAAAAATCCGGTAAACCGAAACGAAATCCTAATTCCTCAATAATCATTTGAAAAAGTCAGCATTGAAGTTATTAACTAGACATTTCTGTTGTCTCATAAAATTTTGACGGTGAGTGTAATTTAATTGATTTGATTTTAACCCATATTTTTTCCAGAAAATTTCAAATTTTGCTTGGTTGTTGCCCCAACTTAGTTAGTAAAGAGCTTGTTGTATCAGATGAAAACTCACTAATTTTTTAACCGTTTTCATTCATGTATATCATAAACAACAACCATTTACAGGAATGCCTACGAACATTAAAAAGAGGTATACAAATTTGGGGGCAGGCTTGATATTTTTCTCGCTGCCTCGAAGGACATCTTCGATCTTTCTGATTTAAAGTTACTTAATAAAATAAATCAACTGTTTTTAATCTTTTATTGTCATCAAGTAAAAAAGCAGTATAAAGTACGATTTTGGTGTGGAGTGTAAACCATTTCCTGTGAACCAGTTATATCTATTAAGATGGTGGACGCTAAATAAAACATACCAAAGTAGTAGAAGTCAGCATTTAGAATTCTTCGTATCTATCTCCAAGGAAGGTATCAAATATATACTTTTTCAAAATAATTAAGCACTTTGGAGAAAAATTGATTAAACATTTTGACTCTTTATATTAATAGTTATTTAAGAAGCATGCATTTTTCTTTAAAGACATTGGATCGGATTCTTAACTCTCCTTTGGGATCCCGTGGGAGAGCAAGAAAATTGTACTCAATTTTCTTGAGTGATTCCTATATAAATTTTCTAGCGAGAGACTGCTTGCAATACAGAAACTGCACATTAAATAAAGAATATAAAAAATTCTTTTTCGCATGTAAAATTCACGTGTAGCATTTGGGGCTTCAGCGTAAAAATTTAATTTTACATCTTTTGTACAAATTTTATTTCCATTACAAACACAAAACTGCTGTCTACGTTTTTATCGGAGTAAATTAAAAAATTGCAATTTTTATTTTGTTTCAGCATACAATATCTTCTTAAAAAACAAATAAATAATAATAACGAATTTTTTAAACACACAAATGATATAAATTTTTTTCTACATTCTTATTATGCTTATTAGCTTTATTTGTTCTTTTTATATACATATGTTTGTTGCTTTATTCTCTTTCTCATTGCACCATTATAACTCTGTTTGAAGCCACTATTACAAAATGCTAATTTTTAATAAATTAAGTCCCACAATTATCAAGGAAAAATATGGTAAATTATTTAATGTTACTGCGGACACATTAGATGTGAGAATAATATATTTTCTAGTGACGACCACCTCAAGTGAACAATTGAAACGTGGTATGGCACCCGAAAACTATAAATGTATGAAAAAATAAATCAAATATATGAATGTGTAGGTTAAACACATTTGAATACTTAACTTTAAACAATTTAAACTATTCAGTCTGGATTTAGTTTATTAATTTTTCTATATTGTATTTAAAGAAGGAACATTATTTTCAAATCGGTGTATTTTAGTGAGAAAGCAAAATATTAATGAGTTAATGAAAAACTTTATTTCAGTATTTGGAGTAAACAAATTTAAAGTGATTCCTGTTGTCGAGGTACCATTCATCAAACGAAATTGCAGGTCAATATAAGAGGTGATTTTCGTTCAATAGTTACGTAGTACGAAATCCGCAAAAAGATTATTGCGTTGACCCATAAAAAGTAAAAGTTTAAAATTAAAAATGAGGTTAGAAATTAGTATCGTTGTTCTTAACTTAAATTTCGGGTTGAGTTTGCACCCTGTGATACTAAATCTATACGTTTTATCATTTTGAAGACTATTTGAACGTCTTATAAACATAAAAGGTTGTAATTTTTATTTAACTGTTCTTAATTTCGTAAAAGGCATGCAATCAATAGTTGTAAGATTTTAAAAGAATAAATGAGTCTTTTATCAACTTACTTAATATAAGTTTGTTTGAAGCAATTAAATTTAATATAAATATATCTTAATTATATCTTAATTTCCAACAGGGAATGTAAATGTTTTATTCTATCTGAACTATTTTTGCAAGCAAAAAATTATTAATAATTTAGGAAGTTTTTGTGAGTCTTCTTCAAATAAAAAACAAAACGAAAACTTGTTTGTCATACACCATTGAATCCTTGTTGGTTAATTATCATTAAAAAGTTATGTGCTGTAAGTGACTTTTAGCAAAAACTGGTTTGTTCGAATATTTTGTTTGCATTAATGTGTGCATAAATACTCTCGTGCATAAAAGCACATAAATATGCATGTATCGAAAGGAAATTTCCTAAAAGCTGCATGTTTTCCATACACTGTACTGCAATTATTGATACTTCAGTACACAGTGGGGCATAATCAAAATATCTTGATCTAATAGTTGATACGAGCGTAGCAGAGGAATATCTGAGCTAAGGTTTTGAGGCTTGGTACCATCCACTTTCCAGGGGTGGCGCTTTGGTTTTCTGTAGCAATTAGCATTTGGTTAAGTTATTTCCAAGATTACTTTGTTTCTGCCCAACTGTGCACTGTAAGCTGTTTGTCTTATAGGCATGTGTTAATGTGTTTATACGAGTATTGTTTACTGTTAGAAAATGGTGCTAAGTATATTGACAAACAACCTTTGAGCAGCAGAAGCAGTTCGACTAGCAGGATTGTGTGTTTTACCTTTGTTGTCGGACATCTTTTCGAATTTCACTTAAATGACGTTTGGTTGTATTCTCAACAAATAAATTGAGGGATGTCAGACAAATGCCCCACTTTGCCACCTTTTGATTTGACGTTTATACAAGGGGGAGAGTGTGGAAGAATTCAAGAGTTCTTACGATTTTACAAATACAAAAAAAAAAAACAAAAATTCCAGGAGTCTAATGTTGGAAATTTAGAATTTACTGATACTTATATTGTTAAAAAAAACATTAGAGCAAACCGGCAAGTACTGAAAAAGTCAGAATTTGAAAGCACCAATAATATATTTTGCTGTATAATTTTTATAATAAATTAAGCAATCAAATTCATTTTGAGTTTTTTTAAATTTAAATCGATAATATCTTGTATATAGTATGAATATACCGGCATAAATTATATGTACATAAGTATAGTAAACTTAAAAAAAAATAAAAAGATACGAAATAAATAAATAAAAAAATAATAATTATAAATATACACAAATAAGTCCCTTATAATAATACTGTTCTGTTTTTAATTTTATTTGAAGCATATCAAAAAAATTACAAAGTAATTTGAGGCATAATTATTTAGTGTGAATATGCATATTTTAAAAAGTACACCAATAAAAATTGTATTTGTCCTTCAATAACGAAAGCAGCTATATATGTATGTTTAGTTTTTTGGTTAATCTTAAAATCAATTTTTAAATAAGTAGGAAAAATAGAGTTTACAAATAAAATTTTGATAAGCAAATTCTTCTTCATATGTATGAACGTATGTCATATATTTTTATATGCTAAATATTCATACGTCATAGAACACCGGGGGTTAGAAACAACACTTTCTTTAATACGTATAGTATCTATACCTTTGATGAAATCTACAATATTTACCTGCAAATATGTCAAATTGAATCCCAGAAATAGTTTCCTTATGTATAGGTCTCAAATAAGTCTAAGTCAGTGCCACGCTGTTTTTGATGAAATCTTATAAAGTAAGATGTCAGTTAAACACAAACAGTTTAAAATAAATGGAATTTGATATTTTTCTTTGGTTTTCAAAGTACAAAAGTTCTAAAAAAGTTGATAATTACATGTATATTCAAAATATTACGATTAAAGTTTTATATATGTATATATATATATATATATATATATATATATATATATATATATATATATAATAAATTAGAAACGGGTCATTGCTGTACATAAAATAGATTTGAAGATTTTGATGATGCAGATAGTAATCGATATAGAATACAAAACACCTATTTTTGAAATTTTTTCTGTCTATCTGTCTGTTCGCACCAAGTAAAAACTGCTGGATCATTTGAACAAAATTTTTAAGGAGGTAGCGTAGAACCTTGGTGGAAATAAAGCATACTTTTTTTTAAATATGTCACTTCGTAGAAAACTATAGATACAAATGTAAAAGCATAGATTTAACTTCTTTATTAGGCGACCGCCAGACAATTATAAAATTTCATGAGATTGTTAAGAGATTGTTTGTTTGTTTTGGATTGATATCAAATATAACAAATAAGCTCCATTATTTTGTCGGCATTCTTTTATCTATTATTCTATGGTTTATCGCAGCTGGAGACACTGTGTAATTGTTTCGAAAATTTGTAGAAGATAGGATCGATTAACTAAATTTTAGGTACTGTCGGCAGAGGAGTAGTTAAGCTTAAGTTTTGCGTTTAAAACGTATCCCAAAACAAGGAATTTCAAAAATGTATTTTTGTATTATTTTTTCATAATATTGAAATATTTTTTATAATTTCCAAATAAAGACTTTAAAACCTATATCAAGCCATAAAGTGATGGTCTAAAGAGAGCAGGTTATCCACCAATATTAAGTAACTCAGAAAATAATTTTGTCCAATTAAAAAATATTCGAATTGTAATTTTAATCATATGGCCGTGTTACCTACAATAACGACAGAATCTTTAATTTTAGCAGTAAGACTTCTTCAGTAGAGGGAGGTTGTCATTCCGTTGGATTGAATTTGCTTAGAATTATTTAGTTTAGAATAGCAACACACATTATATTAATGAAACTTATTAAATAGGCGTCTATTTATGCATCTTATTATTTATGTATTTTTATTGCATTCTATGACATATGATATGCACGTAAATTTTTTTCCTTGCATCGATTGAAAAATCAGATTTTTAAATCATATTTTTATCATCTTTGATAAAAAAAATTAAATAATAAATCTCACTAAATATATTTGATACTTTTGTCCCATAAAAATTTCAACTTCTTATTGTTCTTCTTATTGGAAATTCCAAATCATTTTACCTCCATAATTTTCTTGGAAATATTAAAAAATTCAGAACTCAAAGTTCACAAACTCAGTAAAGAATAATTTTTTATTGTAATGTTTGTTTGTGGTAGAAAGGGTTAAGACACTTTTTATATGTAACCCTCTTTTTTTATTATGATTTTTTTTATTGCGATCTTGCTGTAAGATACAGTTTCATCACGTAAGTTGTACGAGTTTGTGCATGAATGTAAACGTTGTTCTCAAAACCCAATTGATAACTTAAGTTTTTAAACATATTGAAAATTAAAAACAATATTCAGAAATAAATATGCACATATGTACAATTTACATTGTACATGCAAAGCCACAAACCACTCACACGTAGAAAACAAGTATGTGAAATCAATATTTGTTTTTGCTCATGTATTAATTTGATGAGACGGCAAAAATATTGTTTTATTCATTGTTCATTTTTTACAGTAAGATATACATATGTTGCACAGCATTATTTTACAATGTCGCAGTCCATCAATCAGAACAGATTAATGTTTCTTATTTGATTATAACAAGTCTTATAAGACAGACAAACATAATTGCAACAAAATAAGAATAATTTTTTGGGAGTCGTTTTGGAACATTCTGGGAGAAATATGTCCTAAGCGAATAAAATAATTTAATTAAATAATTAAATAATAAAAATAATTAATTTTCATTATTTGAATTTTATTTGTTATTGGATTCATAGTATCAATGTCGGGCACGTCAAGCATGAATCACATGGCCCATCGGATAGATATGCTTGATATCTATGCAGACGAGTCAAAGTCAGACGCTGGGGTTGGAGGAGGGGTCTTTATTTCTAGATTCTAGATTACAGGAGTGGTGTAGCGTGATTAAGGCTGAAATCTCAGTCATTAGAAGGGCAGTCAGCTGGATATACGGAGCACAATATCCGGATTTGTTATGATAGCAAAGCCGCGTTATGTTCCTTATCGGGTGTCTATACGGTATCCAGATTGTTCTGTGAATGTCAGATATCTCTAGGAGAGATGACGAGACATTTCAACCTGGAACTACTGTGGGCACCGGCACACTCGGGCTTACCCGGGAATATAGTTGCGGACGAGCTCGCTAGATCGGCTGAGAGAACGGGGGATAGATCCACTGGTTGGGGTCCCGCTGAACTACTTTATTTATACTAACGGGCCGCGCAGAGCAGATGGTCTTACAAAGCCACCTGCGCGCTTTCGAGCACATTATGGCCTCAGTATGATGACAGAAGATCTGCAATTCTACTAAGGTGGGCAACTGGGCATACTGTGGCTGTGCTGACAGGGCACTGTGTCATCAGTACTCATGCTAGGAGACTGAATCTTCCATACCATGACTTCTGCAGAAGTTGCCGGGATGAGTAAGAAAAAACAGTGGAACATTTGATCTACCACTGTCTAGTTCTTTCTGGGGGTAGACCGGCTCTTCTCGGCATTCCCAGACTGCATGGTCTCGCAGACCTTTTGGTCTGTGTTATTGTTAGGATAACCTCGTTTATCCGGTCTTCAGGGGGGGGGGGGTTTGAGGATGGTTCATGTTGGTGGTGACATAGAGACCTGAATTTATCCTATGCACATCTCTCTCAAGCAACATAACGGGACCATTAGAGGGATCGGTTTTTCTTATACCGGCAGCCTTATCTTACCTTACCTAAGGTTGCCAAGTAGTAAATATCACATTTATTTTTTATGTTTTTTTAATATTTTGGTAAATCTTTAGGTATGTTCTTCAGAAAATAGAGATTATGCTTTTGTTTAAATATATTCAAATAAGTATTTATAAGTTTTAAAATTTTTTTATTATTAATATTATCCTTTTTCTGTTTTTTAAGCATCTACCCAAAGATACACCACAATATTGAAAAAACAACACCATTTGATGCGTAGGCTGGTTTTTTTTACTAACAACACAAAATATATTAATTTGTTTATATTTATATTTAAATTTAAAAACAAAAACTTATGTGTGCCGCTCAGTTTCGTTTAAAAATATTTATATCTTCAAAGCCACTTTTCAGTGATGCGACCAGAATATCAAAATTATTTTAATATTTCTAGTGATAACACTAAAGTGGAAGAAAATAAGAATGTTGATTTTTATACCTGTGTATTTTTTATGGGAATATGTTAAAATCTTCGGAAATTGATGGTACATATTAGATGTTGATTACTGTAAAATGTCTGTAACGGATAAATGTATAGATTTGTATGATATTACATAATGCTATATTGTTTTCCATATGGGAGGGCCATGTGGAAAAAAAAATAAAACAAAGTAAATATCTGAGTAAGGCCGCTTTTTTTCTTTGTATCGTATTCAAATACGAGCTACAAATTGTAAATTCCGCTTACCTAAAAGCGCTGTTTAGTGGTGTTACAAAGAGTGTTTACATTGATGTGTCAAAGAACAAGGTTTGCCAGATCGGTAAGTTTTAAATAAAAGTTTTTATAATTGAGGTTTTTGAGAGAAACTAGAAAATAATCAAAATTAGATCGTTTGAAATAGGTGTTTCAAATCCAATAAATTAGAGTTGTTTAGTTTGTGTTTCTGATTTTTGGATGCAACATTTTACAATGTTTGAAAACACCTTGAGTTTTAATGCCATTATATGCCCACAGGTGATTCTCGATGTACACCGTGACAATTTTTAATTCATTTTTTTGCAATAATCATATCTTTAGAACAAATGATATATTACATGTTTAACAAAATATTTTAAACACATCTATTTTTGCTTCAAACGCAATTCACATTCGGAAGTCTGGATCAAAATACCAATTTAAATTAACATACTAAACATATATTGTATTTTTATTTGAAATTGCAACTGCATAAAATATTTTTAAAGTAATTTACATATCTTTTTTTTTTTTTTTGTTTTTTTGTTTCTCACAACAAAAAAAAAAGAACCTGCATAAACTGACTAATAGACTGCTTAGTCTATAACAAATTTTCCAATATTTTTACGATTATTCATGCTACCATTTGACAACTGACCTTGAGTTCAAGTAAAAAAAAAAAAAACTATAAGTAGATGCTGTGTCTTATTTTCGAAAAAGATTGACAAAATGCGTCTTAATGCAGTGCACATTTTTACAGGGAAATAGTGCTATTTTTGGGGCTCTTCCTTCGTGAGTGTGTGTCACCTATTGATAAATTATCCGCTTATTGTATTTGCTTTTTTTTAATTCACGTCAAAATTTATATGCTTGTAGACACTTATTATCTTAAGAATAAAATTATTTTTTTTAATTTTAGTCCCAGCCAGGGGTTGAAGCGGTGATCATCGTAAATCAATTAAAATCTAACTGCTTCGGCTTTGGTTCATTTTTAATTTAACTTTTATTAAGAAAAATTATTTTTCAAATGTACGCGGACGTTTTCCAAAGAAAACAAGAAATATTAGACGCTGGCAGAATGTAATGCTGCATTTTCAGGACCGCCAAATCCATCTTCAGCATTCTTTGCATCCAACACCTTGATTTGCATATACTGTAAATATCATCCATTTAACCAACTAATCAATATTAATTTGGTTGGACGAAATTCACACACAACTCAAAGCATTTTTTTTGTTGTCTTCTCTACAACACGTTTTTGTACACGCAAGGCACAGCGCATTAACATTTATGCCTAACTCATCAACAGTTGATATGATACTGGAACAGCATCTATAATGTTGTGAGAAAAACAAGTATGAATGATTAAAAAATAAAATTTGCATTTCATGACTATACCGACGGTGTAGTACAAAATTGCAACAAATGTACAAAGACGTGTTGTAGAGAAAATCTTGGTGTCATTTTATTTCTCCTACATTCTTTCCTGTATATATAGTTATCTACATCGTAGTCCAGTGGATCTTGTCTGTTTGCAATAAGTTTTTCTATGTGTTTGTCCGTGTCGGTTTCCAATTTTTCCTTAGTAGATTCGTAGAGTTGAGTTTGAAATTGATTGATTTTAGAAAGATATTCGTGTTCATTGTTGAATGTAATTTGACGGTCAATTTTATAAGTTCTCCCATAGAAGAGTTCGAAAGGTGTTAGTTTAGTGGAAGAATGGATTGCATTATTATATGTTATAATGACTTCGGTTAGAATATCATCATGGTCCGTTTCATTTTTTTAACTTTAATTTTTTCGACCATTAGCTTGTAGGTTTCAGTTAATGTAGAGTGGAGTCTCTCCACAGGGGAATTACTACTTGATTGTTGGAAAGAGGTGAAATGTAGGTTAATTTGGTCCTTAAATATGTTTGAATTAAATTCTGTTCCTTGGTCACAAACGATTATGTTAGGAATGCCATGTATGCTCAAGAAATGTTTTAAGGATTTAATTACGCAAATACTATTTCTTGCTGTTTAAGTATATGCAGCAGCAAATTTGGAAAATTTATCTATAATAGTTAACATATTTTTCCCGTTAATTGTGTAAATATCTATATGTATTATGTCTAGTGGTTTAACAGGTGTTGGGGGTTTTTGAAATTTATTTTTCGGTGGATGTCTATCATATTTTATTCTTTGGCATAAAGCACAATTATTTATTGTTTTAACTATTTTCGATTTCAAATACGGAAAGTAATATTCACGTTTAGGATGATCATATGTTTCTTGTATGCCTCTGTGATTATTGTTTTCATGATAGTCTTGAATGATCTTATCCTGATTGTCGTTTTCTTTTATGTCTTTAACTATTTCAGTACACCTAACTGAACGAAAAATTTTGCTTTGTGCGAAATGTTTGGAATATATATTCTGAATAATGCGAAAAGTTTCATTATCAGTAAAAATTGCTGTGGTTTTATTAGGCGCAAGATGATACTTTAAAATGTGTGTTACAATTTCCTCCGTATAATTGGGTACGTAAATGTTTTTCTGTGTTTGTTTTTAAAAACTACTTCATGTTTCACGTGAGAATTAGTGTTTCCTTTCCTAAATAAAGCTTGTAAATTAAAATCATTTATGGGTTTTTCCGAAATTGGGATACCATCATCGCAGTTTTCCTCCGCAGAGTGAAAAGTACTACCCGAAGTGGCTTGATTAGACATTGTATCAAATGCATTTATATTCAGAGTAACTGATGGGTCAGTCCTTATTCGGCTAAGGGCATCGGCAGTTGTATTTAGTTTGCCTGTTTTGTATATAATTTCGTAATCGAATTCCTCTAATTTGAATCGCCATCTTATTAATTTATAATTCGGTTCTTTAAGGCTCATAATCCAAGTAAGTGGTTTATGATCTGTTATGATTCTGAACCGGTGACCAAATTGATATGGTCGAAAATATTTTGTGGCCCAAATTATGGCTAAGAGTTCTTTTTCGATTGTTGTTGCGTAGCAAATTGGTTTGTCGCTCCCTATAGGTCCTTGAGAAAGAATGGCTCCTAGTCCAAAATTACTTGCTTCTGTCGTAAGATTGAACGGCTTAGAAAAAGCTGGATATAGTAAGATTGGGTCATTTATTAAGAGGTTTTTACAAATTTCAAAATTTTTTTTGTAGTTGTCATCGACTACGAGGGCTGCTATATATATTTCTGGCCTGGCAACACTGAGTGCCATTTTTAAGCATAATCGTACTCAAAACGTTTTGACGTGCGACCATTATTTGTGTTGTTTACAGTGACTTAATATAGAAAAAAATGGATTTAGCTCGTGAACATTTTCGTGCCGTCATTTTGCACAACATTCGACGTGGATTACTACGACAAGAGTGCATTGTTGAACTTAAATCTTTGTATGTCGATGAAGCACCATCCTGTAACACTGTGAAAAATTGGTATAATGAATTTAATCGTGGCCGAAGCTCGCTCAAAGACGAAATCCGTGAAGGTCGTCCAAAAACGGCTGTTGTGCCGAAAAGACGAGCAAAATCCAACGAAAGTTGTTCGTGGAAGAAGCACTTCCAAGCAAATGGTCGCCTGTTTCTTCAGCAAAACTGGTCATGTGGCGACTGCTCGGCTTGAGAAACGTAGGACGGTCACTTCTAAGTGGTACACTACAATTTATTTGCCTGAAGTCATCGGAGAAATTCGAAAAACCAACAAGAGAAGACGAATCATTGTTCACCATGACAATTTGAGCTCTCACACATCGGCTCAAAGCAGAGCGTTTTGGCCGACCAAAACGTCGAATTAATGGGTCATCCGCCGTACAGCCCTGACTTGGCACCTAATAACTTCTTCTTGTTTCCGCACATCAAGAAAAAAAAGCTTGGTCAACGATTTTCGTCGCCAGAAGAAGCTGTTGAAGTGTTCAAAAACCATGTTTTAGAGGTGTCTCAATCGAAGTGGAAAAAGTGCTTCGACATCTGGTTTGAGCGCATGCAAAAGTGTATAAATCATGCTGGAGAATACTTTGAAAAACAATAAAACCATTTTTGATTATAATTATTCGCATTTTCACTATTAGGCAGAAATATATAGAGCAGCCCTCGTATAACAGTTTTATTTTATTTTAGACAAGCTGTAAATGGCTTTGTTATTTTGGCGAAGTCTTTAATAAATTTACGATAGTAACCTAATAGCCCTAAAAACGACTTTATTTCTTTTCGATTTGGGGGAATAGGAAAGTTTTGGATCGCCTTTATTTTGTCAGGATTTGGTTTCACTCCTTCTGTAGTCACTAAATGTCCTAAAAATGCGCATTCCTTGTGTAAAAATTCAGACTTATCTAATTGAATCTTAAAATTAGCTTCTCTGAGGGCTTCAAAAAGCCCTGAAGTGAGGTGGAATATACGATAATGTCGTCTAAATAGACAAGACACACTGTTCCTATCAAATCTTTAAGAACGTAATCCATCACTCTCTGAAATGTTGATGGAGCATTTTTTAGTCCGAAATGCATTCTCACAAATTCGTAGTGTCCACCTTCTACTGTAAATGCGGTCTTAGAAATATATTTAGGATTCATTTCTATTTGATGGAATCTGCTAGCTAAGTCTAATGTGGTGAAATACATGCCCTTACCAAGTTTGTCTAGTATTTCATTTATGTTTGGTATTGGGTATCTATCTGATATTGTTTTTTCGTTCAGTTTCCTATAATCAATAACTAAATGCCACTTTTTTTTCCACTAGCGTATGCTTTTTTTGTGACTATCCAAACAGGTGCACTCCAAGGTGAGTAGCTTTCCCGTATAATATCCTGATTTAACATGTCTGAAATTTGTTTTTTTACTTCTGCTTTGTGGATATGGGGGTACCTATATGATTTTGTGTATATGGGAATTTCGTCTCTTGTGACAATGTTGTGTTTAATTTTATTGGTAAAGGTAAGAGACTGATTTTCTTGAAAAAAAATATCTTCAAATTCTTTGCATAGATTTGTGATAACCTTCCGTTCCTCCATATTCAAATGATCAATTCTTAGATTGTCAAGTAATTTAGGGTTTTGATATTTAAAAATATGTTCAAAGTTAATGTTATTAATTTCTGTATAATATGAATTTCTTATTGGATTTACTTTAATTTGACTTTCGATTAAAATAATTTTATCTGAATTTGACTTATTATTTATTTCAACAAAACTGTATCAGTTTTCAGCTTTGTACATGCCTGGTGAAATAGTTACTTCTGGGTTAATTGAAATTGTGGGTCTTAAGAAATCGCCATGTTCTAAGTCTACAGGAATTTTTATAATGGCTTTTGTTTTTGGTGTTATGAGAAATTTACAGGAAGTTAAGTTTGGTTTAAAAGACAAAGGAATGCAGCAATTTTTTGTGGTTAGTTGTTTTTTCTCTAGGTCTATTTTTGCACCTAAATTAGTAAGTATATTAAGTCCAATAAGACCATCAAAATAGTTGTGAAATTTAAAACCAAAGAATTCTAGGATTCCACATTCTCGGAATTCTGTGAATGTAGGGATGTTAACTTTTGTATTCAATTGATGTTTGTTTAATACAGTAGTTATGATTATTGGTGCACATTTTTCTATGTTTAATTTTACCGTGTATTCTGGATTTATAAAGGATGCTGATGCGCTTGTGTCTATAAGAAAACGGAGTGGACGCCTAAATGTAGATGAAATATTTATATAAGGCAGGTTAATGCCATGTTTGTTAATATCTAGGTATCCTGTTGGGTCTTGGAGGCAAGTGATTAAAAATTTTGTACGTCATCTATCTCGTTGTAATTGTCCATTTCAGGTAAGTAGTTTGGAATGTATTAGTCCTCAGGATCTGAATATGTATTTAAGTTTCCATAGTTATGATCAATATGATGTACTTCTCTTGGAAATCTACGTGTTTGTCCACTTTATTTCTTAGATGAGTATAGCCTGAGCTAGTGTCCATGGGTTCTGGTGTTTAAAAGTTTGTGTTAGTGTTTAACTGTTATTGCTTAAAATTGCTAAATTGGTTTTGATTATTTGTGGCTGTGGGATATTGTGTTTGCTTAGGTGGTTGTTAATTAAAATTCTGTGCTAACTGAGGTCTATTAATTGGTGTTGGTAAATTAAATTGTGGCCTATTAAATGATTGATTGGTAATTGTGGTCTATTAAAATACATAGGAGTACTAAAAATCGCGTTTTGTTGTTGTCTGTAATGATTCGTTAGTTGCGGTCTCGGAGTTAATGGTTTTTGATAGCTAGGGTAAAAATGTTGTGAATTGTACTGTCTATGGGTTTCCTGCTTTTTGAAAGTGTTCCTGTTTTCTTGTCTTATATAGAACATGTTTTGTTCGGTAATGCAGTACGAAAAAGCTATTGGCAAAGTATCTGGCTTCATAGCCCTAATTGAAGAGCCTAATGGTTCTCTAAGTCCGGATAAAAATGTGTTAAGGCACATTTTATCGAATAAATCTCGTTTAGCATTTATTATATTGGAATCTACCTCGTGTATCATCAAATTATTATTAATTGTAGCTTGGATTTCTACGACTGAGCTATAAAACACCTCAAGTGTCTTATTATTCTGTTTCAAGAGATGTAAATCTCGAATCAATGAGGTTTCATTTCGTTTGTCCGAGTAATGCAATATAAGATTATTTTTAATGCTCTGCCAGCTCAAATCTGTGCTGTACATGTTCAAAATCTCATTTGCTTCTCCCTCAACCTTATTGCGTATGGACCTCAAAATCATCTTGGCAAGAGGGGTGCCATCAATGGGTTATAATACCGTAAGTATTTCCTCCACATTGCTTACGAAATCGTATAATAATCTAGGATTTCCGCCAAATTTCGGAAGATCCTTGCCGGCATCTGGGATTCTTAAGGAATCCAGTATATTTCTTTCTGTCGAGGTGAATTATTTGTAGAATTCATAACACTACTTTGACTATTTTGACTAACGCTCATATCTTGGGATGGTATAAGGACTTACCTCTTCAGAAATATATGAATTTTATTTTTATTTCGTAATATTAAACAATTAATCCTTTTCTTTAGAAAGGAAAATTATTTTATATTATCGAAATATATATGTATATATTTGAATATAATTACTTAACTAATACTAAATAATTTAATAAATTAATTATTTTATATTGAACAAAATTATTTATTTTATCTTTATCTTGAAAAAACACAGTTAAATTATTCTATCTTTGTTCACAATATATGTTTTTCCTTTTTTTTATTATTATTTATTAAATATATTTTTTTTATGTGAAATATCTTTTGATCCTTTAAAATATTTTTTTATTATTTATTTTTATAATCAAATATTAAAAAGTATTGCTTGTTTATATTTTATTTTATATTTTTGTTTTTAATAACTTTATCACTATACACTTTCCTTAATAATCTAAATTTCTTACTTACAATATTAAAACTATGGTTGTTAAAAGCATTATTGCCGGTCTTGTTCAATAAGTTTCTTGGTGGTGACATGCCAATTATCCTTTGTTTCTTTTTTTTTGTTTTTGCTGAGCTCCTTGCAGGCTTTTCCGATTTTTTTTCTTGCGATAATCCGTCACAATTAGTTTGTAATTATCCTTGCAGGAACTACTCACAGAACTACCCGGCTGCGCCAGTTAACTTTGGGAATGCTCCGTTAAAGAAAAAAAACCTTCCTTTTTTGTTTCTAACTTTCTAACTTATTGCCAAATTACAAAAAAGCTTATTGATTTATTTAGTTTATTCGTTGTAAAAGATTTCACAATTATAAACTATTTATTGCTTATTTTAGTTATTCTAAATAATTTTACAATTAGTAGGTCAATAAGTTGTTTAATGCCTTTTTTATTTATTCTTAATATTTCAAAAAACAATTGGGTTAATGAACTTTGCAATAAAAATTATTAAATGCTGATGCAGCTATTAAGTCTTGGTGGTTTCTTTGTTGGCTCTGTTGTTGTTGTTGTGGTTGTAGTTGCATCTGTAACTCGCGCAAAGTATTCCCTACAGTTTTTGAAGTCTTTGTTTCTAGCCTCTTACGCTTCCTCTGGTAGCTCACCAATTGGCAAAAGGGCATTGGATATAACTTCCGGTCCGTGTATAAAAAATTTATGAAGGGTAGATGTTATTTTGTACCATGCATATATATGTTAACAAATCGTTTTGCAGTATTGTGTGCAAAGTCCCTAAACTTTTCACTATTGACCTCGTGGCCACATGACACGACTATAAGTATTATATGCATTCTGTTTATTAAATATAGATCAATTTTTGTTATTTATGAGGAAATTTCTGCATTCTTAAAAAACCTTCTTGCGGTATTGCCATCATTTGTGTTGCCAAAGCCTGGTTTTTGTTAGTCAATGATCAATCCAATTATTTCATTGAACTCTTTTTGAATTCCTGTTTTTGTGTCTTGTTTATCATGGTATGACATAGCCTGCCACTTTTTAAGTGGCAATTAATATGCCACATGAAGAAGACACTCAAAAAACCTAATCCAGCCATGAAGAATAGATAAACCGAACTCAAATGTATCCTTGTTCACACTTCTGACAATCATTTCATCAATACAGTTGAAATATTTGCTCGTAGCAGCCCAAACGTAACATTTTTGTGTGGATGTTGTTTCGGTTATAGCATTACACTCTTTGCCATCAATTATCACTAACATAAGTTTGTGATTTATTTTTATTGATATATCGCCTACTGAAACCACGGAATCCTTCAGAGTTCCATTTGATTTCATTTTTTACTCTTTCTTTTTCAAGTTGTGAAGTTGTTACGGTTTCTTTCAAAAATTCAATTTTTATGGGTCTACAAAATCTGGTATATGAAGGTCGAGAACATGGATTTTTGTATATGAAGGAAATTTATCAGGCGCGGCTTTTCTAATGATATTATATTGGTGTCGAGTTAACTTTGCTTCAACTAAAACCGAAAGTGCTTCCTCCGCACTTAATTGCTGTGCTTGTGCGTTTTCTAAAATTTTCTATATTTTGTCGCTCTTATTGGAGATGATATTATTTCCTAACTATTTTAGAAGCATCATTTTTTTCTAGAAGCTCTCAAGTCATTTGTGCTGTGTGAGCCAAAAAGGTAAAGGAATATTGTCTATTAACTCCTTACATTTCTTAGCTTTTGTGTTTTCTTTACACTCCTCAAATGAGACATCCTTGCGTCCTCGTTTTGTTAATGTTGTTGATGGTGGAAAAAAACAGATAGAAGCATTAAGCCAATTATTATAATTTTTTAAAAAAGCTTCTTCCTTTCTAACACATTTTTTCCACCGAGTCTTATATTCTAAACAGAACTTATTAAATCTTTTTATAAAATCGACCATATCTTAAGGGTTGACACTTTTGATTATGTCTCACCTCAGAAGCTTAAATTTATCTTTTAGTAATTGAGGTTCTGAATTTTTCATAAAATTATGTAATTCCCGACGAGAAATAAAAACTCTTTTGACCTTTTTCTAAAATAGTAAGATGTCAATTGTTTATAATTTGCAAAATGTTATTCGTTTTTCTTTGTACCAAATAGCGAGTAATGTACAATATACAACACTTCAAATAAATAACATCACAATAAACAGATACAATCAATACAAAATACAAATCAATATGGCAGTGCCGAATTTTAAATACCTTCCTATACGGAGGAAGTTGATTTAAATATTTAAATTTATTTTTTACATCAAAATTTTAATATACCATAATACATTAATTATCAACATAATACATTAATTATCAACATTAAAAATTAAACACACTCTAATTAAAATTTAAAAAAATTATCCACTAGAAATTAGGTAAATTTCAGCAAACTCTGTAATTTTACATGAAATTTCTTAAAATTTACTTAGCTTATGTTAGAAATTATTTAGAATATATTGAAATTTACCCAATTTATAGTAAAGATACTTGTTCTGTTAAAGAGAAAATGAAAACCATACTATACAAAACCATAGGGTACAATGAACTGTAACAATTAAAAGAGATGGAAGCGTGACACGATATTTTTAAAATGCAGTGTTCGTGAGTTACATATAATTTTATCAGAAATTTATTTAAAATAACATAAGTTCATGTAAAATTTGTGCGTTTTAGATTTTTTCTTAGCATTTAATATACATATTAGTATTTAAGTTTTAGTTTTGTTCGAACATTAAGAGTTTTAGTGAGCATTTCGAGCTCGTGACTTAATTTTAAATTTAATAAAAGCACGAACGTATGCAAAAATTAGAATTCGGTCTAAATAAAACAGAAATTATTTTTTGTAATTGAGCGTGAGACAAAACTAATTCACGCAACCATCTCTGAGAGAAACCAGACTCATTTATAACGATAACTTTAATACCGAAAATAAAGACATAAGAGAGTTAAAAACAAACAAGTTGATTTATTGTTAGCTTTTTCAGATTAAGTATTAAGCAACTGGAGTTCTTTCACAAAAATTTTAATAAATAAAAAAACGCGGTGCCTCTGCAAAAGTTTGGTGTGGAATATATATATATATATATATATATATATATATATGTATATATATATATATATATATAATATATTTTAATACTATATTAAAATATCATTAATAAAATTTGCTGGATCGCAACAAGAAATTTGTTGAAACTCTGTGTATATATCGAAAATATCCCAAATATGGAGCACTTTTTAAAAAAATATTAAAAATATTTGCAAAACATTTATCTAAAAAACATTAATGTCAATTATGTAGCCAAATACCTGAAGTTGATTGGTCCATTTTCAAAATATCTCAATTTTCAGTTTTAGGCACGGCAAGAAAAATTTTTAAAAATTATTTGACTTTGACAGCTCAAGTCGGTAGAGTAATTTACTCAAAACAAAAGTTTTTGACAAATACTCGTAGTGATGTAGAATTTAATTACCTTTCACCCAGTACCACATACGAATGTGTAGGATAAAGCTCAGCTTTTGAATTAATCCTCACTTTTGGTAAATTTTAACCCCCTGTGCGTTCGTTCGTTCGCATAATTACATTTAAAACAAAAATAATTTTTGAGAATTTTTTTGTGTTTAAAATGTAATTGGGCGAACAAACGAATGATTACGATACCGTGAAACTAGCAGATAATATTCTATTTACTTATCTGTAGGCATGATGGTGACGATAAAAATGATGGTAAAGATGGCGGTGACAATTATGGCAGTGGCAAATATAGCGGTGGCAAATATGGCATGATAATGAGATGTGATGGTGTTAGGGTTGTTGTGTAGTGTTAAATTAGTTTGGTTCACAAAAACAAACGATGATTTTTCTCACTTCGTGGCACTTCGACATTTATAGTCTATCTGTTACTTAATATTGCCATGCAGCTGGGCAGAAGTGCATTGTTGCATTCATATGCATGTTATTAAATAGGTTGACATCTTGATGGAAAATTCTCGACAACGTTATTCATTACAAATGATACTACGTGACTAAGTATATATTTCGAAGTGATTTTAAATATATATAACTTATCTGAGCTATATATATGCTCTTTCGAATCCTTTCGAGATTTTACATGTCTTCTTGGGTGGATCTGATGAGACCGCCAATATATTGAGTAGATCCTCATTCTGACTAGCCCGTTTAATATTGCAAGCGTTCGCGTATCTAAGCCTGTTGTAGTCTTTTTTGCATTCCTGCTGATAAAAAATTAGCACAAACTGTGGCTCGCACTGTGTTGGATTTTTTTTTTTTTGTTTGTTTATCGGAAAACACAGATTTTAAAAGCAAATTTATTAACGGAATTTAAGAATAGTATCGTTTCTTACGTCTAACAACAAACAACTAGCCACCACAATCATACTTTAAAAATACATAGAGCGTACTTAAGTGGGAACTTGCCTGTCCTTAAGGAAAATAACATAAATCTGCATCCAACTAACAATATTAAAAACTATAGCAAGGAGATGCAACGCCGATTGCAAAAATCTTATTAATTGGCCAAAACTCTTCATGCCTTAACTAAACTATATTATCGCGAAAAGAGCCATACGAAAGATTTAAAAATATATACGGTGCTTCTAGTGTAGCAACGAGAAAAAAAGGAGATAATTAAGCAATTATATGCAAAACTCGCAATACAAAAAACACAAAAACCGCATTGAAAACTGATACATTTACAAGAACACTATATATATATATATGTTATTTTAAGTTATTTCACTCATTTATACATCACAAAAAAAAATTCTTGAACAAAGTATGATTTTTTTATTTGTAATTGTATAGTGAAACGTCCGTTTTGGCTACAGTATGGCAACACAACTTTACGCTAACACAGTAATAGCAATATGTCTCATCTCTTGGTTAAGTCAGTCTGTTGAACGGAGTGAATAAGTAAGGACGTTACATTATTATAGAATCCACAGAAACAAATTATAATAAATATACTGGTGTTGATAATTGTTAAAAAGAAAAAAAAAAAAAAGATGCATGTAAGCCCGAGTTAAGAACACAAAAATGCTTAGTTAAAAATTTTAAGATTACTTTATCCTCTCTCAGCTAATATTGGATAAAAAACTGCTCTTCACCCTCCCTACCATGGGTCTAGGTGTCACAAATATCTATGCTAGATTCTACATTTAGGGATTTTATCTGCCGATATTAAAAAAAAAAGAAATTATTTATTCAAGTTAAACTAATCCTAGATTTATTCATACATAAAAAATTAATGTTATTAAAGCCAAAAAATTTTGCTATCGAGAAAAAAGAAAAAAACGAATTTAAAAAAAAAAAATCATTTAAATTCCGATTGTGTACTATATTTTTCGAGTAAAAATTAAAAAAAAATAAAGCTACAAGCCAGCAAAAAGTTTACATAATAAAAAAGAAGTTAAAACTGATGAAAGCAACGTTATGCTTACTCACTTGCAAAAGCTTTCAAAAATGCCATAATATTGGTTTCATAGGAATAATAACATCATCGGAATTATAATATTCATAGGAATTATAACATCAACTTTATATAAAATTATTCACATTAATAAGCATTTTTAAAAGGCTGACTTACTAATATTTTCTATATCTCAATAACAATTTACAAAATTAACAATCAGTCACAGAACTCAATTCTGATCGAAAGTAGTTTTAATTCCGCAAATTGCTTCTTCAGAAAACTTAAGACGAAAAATTCCTTCGGAATGAAACTACTTCCAAATTTCAAAGTGGACATTAGTTTCTATGAAATTTTGTTGTTTGCGTTTCTTAAATTTACTTTTATAATGTATACTTCTTAGATTATCCTTGTTGTTTACTTTGGTGTGCCAAATATTGCCTCATTTAAATTAAATAGTGGAATTTCAATACTTTTCAGGAATAAAAAAAATCGATCGGAATTGTTAATACGGAATTAAAACCATTCCGATCGGAATGTGTGACATGCCTGTAAATTTGAATACGAGTTTTCTCTAATCTAACAAAGAATAATTAATTATAAAAAAAATTATTGATTGGTATTAATAAAACTGAAGCATAAGTGAAATATAAGTATAAATATGTCATGGCCAAAGAATAAAAAAACGTAGTCTTCAAAAAGAAACAATCTTTTTATATTAAATAGAAGAGAGAGAGAGAAATCTTGGGTTAACTTGTCTTAAATTATGATAGTTTCCCTTACTTAAGTGCTTTTAAAAAGCAATAAAGTCAGGGAGGCCTTACATAAAAGTAAAAATTAGTTTTCTTTGTTGCAAAACCAAAAAGTTTAGAACCGAATGTTTAAAAATAATATTCAATTGCTTCTTTGTTGCACTAAAGTAAGGTAGAAATTATATTTTTATTCACGATCACCTACGAAAAATAAGAGAGAACAAACGAATGCCGGAGCAATATAACAAACAAATAGAAATATTGATTTCAGTTAAAGTTTTGCTACCGAAACGTGAAGTGTATTATTTGAATTATTTTCCACTTTTAATCCGGGAATAAAAAACAAACAAAAAAACTAAGGTAACTGTAAAATCGTTTAGTGTGTATACATTAATCAATTAAGAACTGATTTTTTTTGTACCTCTGGGTTTTTACAGTTTTGTGTCTATTTAAAAACGATAAGTAAGAGCCAGAAAAATAAATTAATAAAAAAAGAAAAAGAAAAGAATAACGCGTCTCTATTAGGTACTTTACGACCTACTGCTGAAATCATTCAGTGTAATACATCCTGCCTCTTAAACTTAGAATTTAATAGCGTTGAAGACGGTAATTCCGATGATGAAACTAGTGTCAGAAATGAAATAAGGGAATAGTTTTTAACTTACCATCCTCCTATTAACTGCGTACCAGCTTTGCTTAAAATTTTAAGAAAACAACATTCCGAAATACCCTTAAGTATTAGTTGTCTCATCGGTTGTTGTTAAAAGAACTGTCGCACCAGGCTCGTATATACATAAAGGATTAGAAAACAATTTAAGCAAAATAATAAATAGAATTAAAAGAGTAAATATAAATAAATTATCTTAGACATAGGCATTGATGGTCTTCCGCTTTTTAAAAGTAGTGATCTAGGACTATGGTCTTTATTAGGTAGTGTGGTAAACATGCCAATGATTGACTTTTTCTTAGTTGGGACCTATGTTGGCATTAAAAAAACATACAATATTGACTTATTTCTTCATAATTTAGTAAATGATAATAAAAAACTAAAAGAAGATGGTTTTCAGTTTACCGACTACAAAATAGCTGAACATATCCGTGCATTCATATGTGATACCCCAGCCCCCTCCATCATTTGCGGAATAAGAAGTCACACCTCCTTTAGTGGATGTAGCAAATGCGAACAAAAAAGGGGTCAGTATTTCTAGAGTGACTACATTTTAAACAAATGTTTTTGTATCATAGCGAACAAATGTTAATCGAAAGTGCTGATATAAAAATGATATCACAATTTCCCTTAGACATAACGCATTTAGTTGATTTGGAAGTAATGAAAAAATGCTTATATTATTACTTAAGTCTAAAACAACTGAGAAAATCAAATTCCATACTATTCAAACCGAAATAAACTCATTAATAATATTCTGTTGTCATACCTTTCGGTGAAGACCGTCGTTACTGGCTGTTTATTTAGTACGATTAGCGAGCGCTTTCGATGTAAAGACATCATTTTCAAGCCGCGTTTTGATTAGTACTGGTTAGATAGTGTAACGTGTTTGTTGCATAGATAGTGGTGGGTACAGGTAGTTTTGTCCGTTAGGATGGTGTCTATTTAAAAATGGTATTATGCAGGTAGATTGCCAGATATCTGTCACCTTTATTGAAGGTATATAATTTTAATATTTCTGTCTTTTATTATTAGGTAGGTAAGTGTGACCATCTGTGGGTGTTTTGCGTTTGTAAGTTTGTTTTAATAGTTTAAGTGGTGTAAAAATTGTGTCGGAGGTTGTATTTACCTGTTCGTTAATAATATCTCCGTTAAACGTTCGTGTTTTGTATATTTCCATGTTTTCAAGAATGTCCAGTCTTCGTCCTTTTTTACTAGGATGTATTAACGTCATACATTCATCTATTTCTCTTGGCTCGTGTTCATGTGTGTTAAGGTGTATTGCGAAGTTAGAGTCTTCTCTTTTCCGTTTATATGATCGTATGTGTTCTGTGAACCTTGTTTTTAATGTTCGTCCAGTTTGTCCTATGTATGTATGGTTGCAGGTGCAAGTAAGTCTGTATACTCCGCTGGTGTTAAATTTATCGGTTATTTCTGTTGATGTCTGGAGATTGTTGCGTAGAGTGTTGCTCGTCTTTAGTGCTGTCTGTAAACCTTCTTTTTGAAAAAGGTTAGTTAATCTATATATTTCTGGTCCTGTGTAAGTAAAAATGTGTCGTCGTGTTGTATCGATTGTCTCCTTGTTTTCTTTCTTCTTGTTTTTATTGTTGTATTGTCTAAGTAGTTTGTCGATAGTAGTTCAGTTGTAACCGTTATTTTTAGCTATAGTGTAAATTGTGTCCAGTTCTTTGTTATATTTGTCTGGAGAAAGTGGGACTGTCTTAAGTCTGTTAATCATATGTCTAAATGCTGCGAGTTTATGATGGGTGGGATGGTTTGAGGAACTGTGGATAGTAATGTCTGTTGTGGTTGGTTTTCTGTATATGTCAAAGTTTAATGAGTCAATTCCTCGTGTTATTGTTATGTCAAGATAATGTAAAGTTCCGTCTTTCTCTTTTTCCATTGTATATGTGATTTTATTATGTATTGTGTTTAAATCCGTTAGAATCAACACCATAACTAACAGCGGATTGTTTTTTGAGTAATATATTTAAAATTTGGTTTTAAATTCTTTTAAATCCAAACAGCACTTCAAATATCTTTCTATGATTTTACCATAAGTTTACTCACCTCAGAAAAGTTTAAGGCATATAGCATGAAGTCTTTATAGTAAGAAGTCTCTGGAAATGATTTCATAAATTTGCAAACACCAAAATTTTACGTGTTGTGATTAAAAAGTTGTTATTTTATTTTAATATTAAAAAAATAATATGAATTTTATAAAGTTATTGCACCATTAGCTGAAATTCAAATAAGCTCGAATTAGATATTTACATTTAGGAACTCAGATAAACTTGCTTAGATGAATAACATAATTATAAAGATTTAAAAACAACAAACAATATTGATAAGAACATTGTTTCAAACTCAGATTCAAATGTTCCAGAAGCTCAAACTTTTATTCAGCACTAAAAATATGCGTAAGTTTTAAAGTATAAAAGGTGTTAGCTAAAAGTTTTAAGAGTATTTCGAGTTAGACTCAAATATACAATAACTTTAATAATACAACTTCTTATTAGTCGAAACAATTTTTGTATTTAAACGGCCTAAATAAATTTAATTCTGAGAAAAATTGAAAGAAGAGGTCCCTATTATAAATTATTTTAAATAACAGAGCCAGTTGTTCCAATGATATAGTATATTCATCTGCTTATTGTAGAAAAGGTTATTTTAAGAAAATATTGTTAAATGACTTAATCGTCGGTAACCTATATTTTCAAAGTTACGCATCGCTAAAGTGTTTATAAATATATTTTTATGAGTACTTTCTTCCAGAATGGGACAATATATTATCATAAATTTTATTTTTAAAATTCTTATCAAGCGCCATATATATCGCAAATAAATTGCTAACCCGTTATGAATCAAAGACTCTCAAGCATTTAAAATGAAAAACTAGCCCTTAAATTAAATTTTAGCAAATACCCCTGTTTTCATACATAGCTACATAGTAAATATAAGAAATATTTTTGGCACAAAAAAGAGGAATAAACCAAATTTGTTTGAATAGTTAAGTAGATAAAATGTAAACAGATCGTCATAGAACTCGTTATTCGAATACTGCTCATTTTATTTATGACCATATAAACAAAACAAATATTTATTTATAATTTTTTTATCACATTTGTGGATCAAGTATTTTGCTGTAACCAAAAATGTATATTTTTAATAAAATATAAAGGGAAATCCACATTTAGTTTTTAAGTTAACTGAAATTGGCTTTTAAAAGCACTAAGTAATAAATGATAATAGGTGTTGCTAGGTAAAAATCCTAAATTGGGTGAAGTGCAGATTAGCTATTGTTTTTTACAAATTTAAAAATGTGGTTTATTTAACGAAAAGAGTTTAATAACTTTAAACACTTTAACACTTTAAACCTAACAAATTAACTTTTTAGGAATAAGACCGTAAGAGTTTTAGAACATTGTAAAAAATTTTTGTATTAGTGACTGTTTTCTAGCAAAATTTTTTCCTTTTGCCAACAGAATTTAAAATATTTTATATTATTGCTACGCTTTTATTCTCAAAGGTGGTAAAAATAATTCCAAATTTTACTAAAATTAAAAGAAAAAAATCTATATTTTCAAAAGATCAGAATTTCATAAACAGTTGAGATTTGCGCTATTATTTATTTTTAATAATATTTAGTAATGAGGTTTTTGATTTTTGCAAAATATTGTACTTGCAATCAAAAAATTTAAAATTGTTTTTGTATGACCAAAAATCCAGCAAAGAAAATAATAAAAGCTACTGATTATTTAAAAGTTTTTTAAAAAAATTTCTTGTGTTTCAAAAAGCAACGATAAATAGATTATTGCTTGTATTTTTAACTTTTTACTAGCAAGTCATTCCATTTCTTGATGATTATACCAAGAAGAGTCTATTACTTGATGTCCGTCTGTCCTTCCTTCCATCTATCCGTAGTGGAGACAAAATCACTACATGAAAAGGTTCTATAGAAATTCAGCAAACTACGATCACAAATTGATTTTCGAAACATATTGCGGGTGAATTTTTTCTTCGAAATCACTTATAGATTCTTCGAAGTCCCAAACAATTATTTAACTGCAAAAATGTCGACATAATAAAATCTTGCCAAATTTTGTTTGATGCTAGGGATTTGCTGTAAATTTTCTTCGCAGATTTCCCTTATTAATAAGATACTAATTACATTTTTTTACTTTAATTTAAGAAATTCAGTGTTTTTTCGTTTTATCTTAACCACCTTAATGTTGTTCATACTGGTTCAATTTAAAGGAAAAACGCATGATTTTAACATTAGCTTGCCATTTGCGAACAAGGGTTCACGTAGCTTTGTAATTAAATAAATGCTTAAAACCCGTGAAAATTCTAATCATCGAACATTTTATATTAATTTTTGTTTTTTATAATTTCTTTTTTCATGAGTTTTTAATGAGTTTAAAAGTTATTATTTACTTAAAAAACACATGCAAAAGAAACAATGAAAATGATTTTTGAACTACTTCATTTTTTTTTTTTTTGCTAGGTAACTACTTGTATTGTTTTTTACTCGACCTCAGAAAAAGAAGAAGGTTATCAAGTCGACGGAATGTTCTTTTTATGTTTATGCCTGCAGAACCGATATTAAAATTTTATGTAATTAAGCTTACACATTGGTTTCGTTTTAAAATAACAGTTCATAATCTTAAATATTAAAGGGTGTCCCCATACAACATACATGCTCTTTAAGTGTAACCGTAACCGTAAAGCGCCCTTCTTAGAAATTAAACAAATGCGCATAACTATAGTTCTCAATAGCAAAAAAAAAAAAAAAAAATACAAAAAAATCTAAAACTAAAAGGGTGTCCCCAAACCTGACGTAAGTATCTGATATGCCCATATCTTTTGAACCGTTGTTAACAAACGCTTGAAAATTTGACAGGATGTCGATTACTATGACCGTTCTAATAACAATTATAAACATTATATATTAAATGGTAATGGTTAAACTTTTGAACTGTTATAGCCAGATTGATTGAAATTTACAAAGAACCTTTATTGCCAAGTACAAGTATAAAATTTGAATTTAGAAATAAAAGGTTGTTCTCATGTTTAATGCAAATTCACCTATATTGCCACTACTTGGTCTGGTAAATTAAGAAGTATAAGTATTTAAAATTATCAATTATAGGGTGTTGATGTATATGCCCAAATTGCTAAACAGTTGTAGACAGTTCATTGAATTTTGCTTGGAACCTTTATTGCTAAGTGCGCTAAAACAAGTAGCAAACTGTCCTTATAACTGACGTAATTTGACCTTTAAGGTCCTATCTTTGAAAGTGTTACAGATAAACTCTTACAAATTGGACAGAATGTCTATTACTGTATCAAGTATAAAAACAAATAAATAAAATAAGTAATTAAAGGGTGCACTATTGGTTGTAATTTGATGTTTATGGCCAATCTTTTGAACTGTTATAGACTAACGCTGAGATTTTATACAAATAAATCCTGACGCAAGCTTTCTCGAAAATAATACAATTAATGTTTGTTTTGAAGTCGGTTTTTTGCAAGAATTATTTAATTTAATTTTAACGTTTTTTTTTTGCTAGAATTATTTAATTTAATTTTAACGTTTTTTTTTTTTTTTTGTATTAGGATTTCGTGCTAAATAGTCCCATAACATTGTTTTGTAATTACTTTAGATTTTTGCTGTTGTTGCCAGCTTGTTTTTGTGATATTCATACTATTGTTTCCAAAGTTGTAATTTTTCTATTATTTTCGTTTTTTTGCAATGAAGAAAAAAGCGTAAATGTGGGTCATGAGGAAGAGTTGTGACAAAAAGTTTGAAGGAGCTCATATACGATATAAAGAAAAATAGCAACAATAAACAGACATTCACCTGTTGTTTGATATGAAAAGCTGTGTTATATTTCGAATATACTTTTTTTTAATTATTTAAAATTTATATATATATATATATATATATATATATATATATATATATATATATATATATATATATATATATATATAAATATATCTATATATGTGTGGCATCCTGTCACCAATAATTACCAATTACTACCTACCTACAATAACCAGTATCCAATTACAAAATGGCATGCACATGCAGCAATTGCATTTGTAAAATTTTATCTCTTCCCTTTTTCTGGTTAGCAGTCGAGATCTCAACACGCAAATCAAACTTAAATTCTGATATAAAGTTTTCTTAATAGAAATATTTAAATAAATAGTAATTTTAGTATATGTTTATTAAACCTGCAAATTTTATATTCTTGAATGACACTGTAAGTAAAATCTAACAAAAAACCCAAATTGGTAACCCCGACAAAAAACCCAAATATATATATAAATATATACATTTTGTTTCGTATTAATGTCTCTTGGTTTTTAAAATTCCATCTGTTTTTGTTGAAAGGAGGGCGCTTCTGGATACAAAAGAAATCTTTAACGTATTTCTGAAATGCTGGATCATTAATGAAATATATGCAAGCATACATATATATTTTTTATATCTTAAAAAGAGTTTAAGATTAGGATACTTTAGAATTAACGTGTTTAGAGTGAGTTAATTAATCCATTTGATAAGCCAGAATTTTTTTTAATTTAAATTTAAAGGTAATGAAGGAATTATGACAAAAAAATTGGTATTTATAAATTTTGGTATATGTAAATTAACTTTACAGAAAATAATATCGACAAGTCAAGATAAGGTTAGATGTTATATCATTTTCAAACTTCGAAGTAGCTAAAAGAAAATCTTAAAAACTATACCATCCGTTTAAACGTTTCATCAATAAAATATTAATTATATTTGTGTAAAAAGAGAATATTATTTTTCTTGGGTAAACGACTTGGCGATGAATTTTTAACTTTGAATATTATTTTTATAATTGGTTAAAAATTTTGATGAAGATTAAAAATAATTCATCGATAAGCTAATTTATCTTTAAACTTCAAAAATGGTTTAATTACAATTTTAGCCGAGATTTTGTCGCTCGTTTGTCGACTGTTTCAAGGGTTTGTTCATTAGAGACCTTTGAAACATATAAAAAATTTAGCAACTAAATTTTATAGCAATAAATACATTTAAGCTTTTAGGGCGTTGAAAACTTAAACACTCAGATAAATCAAACAATCAAATAAACGTCCAGTAAAACTGTAATTTAATCCTTTAATTATATAAAACTTGAAGGATAATTAGCTTGAGGAAGATAAATCTTAAACAATAGTTTTTAAACTTAGAATTAGTTTTTATATTGGTGGCCAAGTCAAACCAAAAATAATATCTGAACATGGGTTCCTGTAATAATTTAATTCACGTTACAGAAGTATTAGAGAAAAATTTTCTAACGATATTTACATATTATGGGCTAAGTTTTATTTTGACAAGCATCTTTTTTCACTTAGGATTCAGATGTCATTTTAAAGAATTCACTATTCGTTCGAGTTATTTAGCCCACATCTGCAATAAATACAAGATTTATTACTACTTGTGCTGTTATTATAAACCATGAACAATGTCCTTTTTTTATATGATGCAAAATTTTTCTTACAACAACATTACGACAATTTATTTTACGGTAATCTCTTTTTAATTTGTAAGTTTTAAATAACTTTTGCCAAACTTAAAAAAAAACTTTCTGATTTAATTTTAACAAAAGTTCTGCAATAAAAGTACAAGCAATAACTCAGCAGATGTGTTTAATTTTTTGTGTTAAAAGATATTGTTGTTAATATACAAACAGTTGCTAAAGAACAAAAATGAAAACAATTGCAAAGTGCAAATTTTAAATATGATTAGCTGTAAAAATTGTGCAACTGCTAATGCTGTAAAAATAAAAATTACAAACTTGTAATTAAATATAACGGACGCATTCGTGCAGTTTGAACAAACAACAATCTGAATTTTTTAACACATTATTACATTTTAAACTTTCAGTGTCACAGAGCTTAATTCTATTAAGTAAAGTTTTTTTAAATACTTTGTAATGCCATGCACCCGAAGGCGAATAAACGCAGAGTTTAATTGACCTTTTTATGGGCTAGTGGAGCTTTGTATGGGACAATGAACCTTCGAAAAGGCCAAAGAAACTTTGAAGAGGCCAGCGATTTTGGAAAGATCCTTTAGTGGGGCCAAATGAAAACCAGAGTGCAATCAGAACTTCTGAGATACCAATGGAACTTTAGGGGGAAAATAAACTTCTAAGCGAAAGGGGTTCATACGGATCATGGCTGAAGCTAATTAACTTTCGCAAAGGTTACGGATCTCCGGATGGGACGACCTTTAGTAAAAGATCGATTCAAGGGTAAGATGACTATGGAAAATACTGTGTTAAATGATAACAGTTGAGATGGCAAAGTGCCTTTATAGCAAAACAGTGATTTCAGAAAGAAACAAAATTGCTAAAAGCAACATAAGAACGCCACAGGCAAGCGAATCGGGTCTCAATGGAATTACTGAGTGCCGCAGTGCGTGAATTTAATAAAGCACATGTCAAGTAAGCAAGATACTCTGGGAACCAATATAGCTGTTGCTATATAACGTGAAAAGTAAAAAGGAAGAATGTAACAAAACTTCCTAAGGCGTATTTTTAAAACTGTTTGGAAATTTAATTTGAAAGCACCAGAAAACTCTTTTTGTCCTACTGCATTTCAATTTCAATGTTTACTATCTAAGTTTATCAATTATTAGCTAAAATTTTTCGCTACAGCTGGATTCAAAAAATTCACATACGAGTATGGTTTCACATGTGCTAGTGTTTTCAGATAAAAATTATATATAATTACATGTATATGTATGTATAAAAATATACATAAATTATACATTTAACACATTAAATGATTATTCTAATACATGTAAACAAGACGATTGAATCAATCTATAGTGCCGATCTATAGTGCCGATTACGCACGAATTTGTACATTGTGTATATTTAGACATGTTAAATCGAGGGGAAGAACAGACAGTAAGTTCCCTGCACTCAGTTCGTATCACATGTGTCTCTAATTCACTAGTGTAATATTATGTCACTTTTATTTCGCAGAGCCACAGAACCGCTGTTTTGAATAGGATATGTAAAATATCAAAAAACTGGAAACCAATTGCCATCAAACAGAAAAGTGCTAGAAGTTCCGTTTTTAATACACCTGATTTAAAATTGATTGAAAGCACTAAGTGAGTGAGTTATTTTTTTGTAGAATTTGAGAACTCTCACACGAGTATCCACTATTGCACAGTGGGGCAGAATCAAAATATTTTGGAAAGAATTCATTATGTTTAAAAACGATCGAGTAAGAAGCATTTTAAAATTACATTTTTAATTTTTCGATACCCTAGTTCAGTTTTTTCTAAATCCTGGATACAATGTTCAGCAAATTTGCTTAAATTATTTCCCATAGTTAGCGAGCAAACTTAAAAAAAACTTGAAGATAACATCTTTTCTGGCTTAAAAATTATATGACTTTGAATTAAAAAAATTCCAGAATTATTGAATTTTTGTGTAAATTAGCCTAAAAACGGTACTGGTGACCGTTTAAAAGAAAAAATTCTCTTAAGGAATGTATAAAAATTTTAAATTTTTTCACGCTATTTGTGTGCACGTTTCAATAAAATTTTTTAAAAAATTGAACAGTCTTGTAGAAGGAAGAGGTTCTTTTATTTGACATATTTTATGTCAATATTTTTTTACTTTAACCTACATTTTTAAAATCCTTATTCCTAAAGAAATTTTTTTGTATTTAAAAAATTTGATTAGTGACCGATTTAGGGCTAAAATACACGAAAAATGCAATGATTGTGGAATTTTTAATTGAATATTGTATAGTTTTCAAGCCAGAAAAAGTATAATTTTAAATTTCGTCCAGAAAATTTAAAATTTTTCTTGCTAACTATGGGAAAATGTCAAATGAATTTATTGAAAAGTGTATCTGGTATTACGAAAAATCTAAACTTTAAAATTTAAAATGCCTATAACACGATCAGTTTTAAACATAATTATTATTAAGGCACCATTCTGTCGGTATTTAGAACCATGTTTAATTTTTAAAATTCAGAGAAAAATTGAAGATATGACAAGTGTTAAAAGAATTTTCAAATGCGAGGTACCCAACTTTGAGCACACATAGCACCATCCCTAGAAAATGGATGGTAACTAAATTCGAAACTTAAGCTTAATTTTTCCTCTGCTATATTCACGTCAAGCCCTTTAAAAATGGCTGTGTTATTTTCATAATAATTGATTCTGCCCCACTGTGCATTGTTGTTAAAAACTTATTTAACTGCAATCGGAGTGAAGAAAATTGCAAAAAAAGCTAAAGATATTATCAAGAGAGCTTAGAAAAAAAGAAGATTTATTTGATATCACACATTCTAATGCTTTGCAAGCGATATAATTGAAAGAAGACGGGTGATTTTACTACTCCAAACAGAAACAGAAAGTAAAGTGTACCTAGCAGGAACAGAAAGAAAGCTCTAAAATAAAGGATAAGGGACGAGACAAACGGTGTAGCAATGCTTCTGCTGTACTTCTATCGGAAGGGTGAGATAAATCAATTTTAATAATGCATTATGCTAAAAAGCGATTAACTAAAAAGTTTATAACTCCTAAATAAGTAGTCAATTTGGATACATTTCAACTGAGCATAGGTGATTTTGATTATATTCTCCAGGTACTTACAACGGCACTTGGTCACAAGACCGAAATAGTGATACAAAAGACTTCAATGCTGGCCGTTTTAATAAAGCGTATGTTTTATATGAACGAAATTTTTACAGGGAGTTGTTGTTCTTCCCCTGTCGTTATCAGATATAAAAACTTATTTTACATTGTGTATTTAAACGTAAAGTGCATGACTTAATAAACAGAACAATTTTTTTTATGGTTTTAGAGAAAGTTGGGAAAGTGTCTAATTCTAATAATTTTAAAAATGGCAAAAAGGAAATGGGTATTTGTTTTAATGTTAAAAACTTAGGAAAAGTAAGACTTTTACGAAAGTGAGTTCGATAAAGCAACACTATGAGGTGATTACCGTGAACTGATAAATCTAACTATGACATTTTTGTGGGCGAATCTAGGAAAAAAGGAAAAATAGGCTTTCCAATAGCAATGTGCCAGCTCGGTGAATATAATAAGCACTTCATTGCAAAGAAATGCTCCTGCAAATAAAAGTATCTTGAGAGGTGTTTCACTAGTTATAAAACTGTTCATGTCAAACCACGGCTCCAGTGCAATGCAGCCATGACAGCTTCTAAACAAGATTTTTACTTCTTAAAATTCTTTTCATATAAAAAGATAAATTCATTAATTTCAAAGGCAACTCTAAAGAAAGGTATTTATCAGAAGAGTTGTCAGTCCTTAATATTTTTAAGGAAATAAAATACAAATTTAGACAGAAAGAATCTACACATGGGAAAACGAATTACAAGCATACATCTGTTCTCTTGCCTGAAGTTTAACACTAATTTCATTCAAGCATATCCTTCAGCAAGAAGAAGCAACAGCTTACTTTTTAAAATTAAGAGAATAATTAAGGAGTTAAAAGCAACAACTCTACTAAAAGAAATGTAAATTTGAAGAATGATTTTTATGGACTGAGGGCCGTAGAGAACGTTCAAGAATATCGAAGTTTACATCTAGGTGTTAAGAAAAAAACACTCAAAAGAAAGTATCAACAAGATTTTTAATAACCATAATACACTGCAAAGACAAAAGATGTATTAAATTTTAATAAGAAATTAGATACCGTTCCTTCAACAATTCAATTTCTATCAATTTTAAGCTACAAGTCCTTCATTTCTTAATACTGGATTTTTACACTAAGTCGATGTAGGTTAAACCAAAATGAAAAATATTTCGGAGGTAAGAAGATAAATTGTTGCGATTTTTTTTTAATAAGGGATACCTTAATAGCATAATAATTAATTATTAATGACAATTTGTTTAAACATTACGCATCTTTGTTTTTTAATAAATCTAAAAGCTTTTCTGCAGTTTTTTTTTTATATTCTTAAAATAATAAAAGCATGTATGTAGCATCAAGATAACATGATATGCCTAACGATATTATAGGTATCCTAAATGCATAATTTAGCATTTGGTACAAAGTAGAACACTCACGCATGTACATGTGTACATACGTATATACATGAAGTACAATGTACATATGCCTTAAATTGTCTTTATGTGTTTTCAGCACTTATTCATAAATTATAAGAAATAAAATATGCGCGTCTGTAGAGGCATGTTTATATTTAATATAAACTGGTTGAGCCAGTTAATATCTGGGTAAGTAAATATTAAATAATTGCACATAACATTTGACACCAGTTGCCTTTTTAAGTATTAACATGCATTCTAAAGCAATTATTTGATTTAGTTCTAAACAAACAAATTATTTAAACTTTCTAGGACAAAAAACAATTAAAGGTTTTATATAAAGTGTTTAAACTTTTAACTTATTTTGTTGCTGCTTTTTGTACTTTATTTTAAGGGAATATAGGAAATTCCATTCAATTCAAAATTGGATTTACAATATATCTCTAACCCTTGCACATTGATTACTTTGACAAAAAAATAGTGAAATTTTAAGTCATAGTTATGTATTTTTTTAATTAGAAATTAGCTGTTTTAAATGTTTGTAGGGAGTCTCTACACAGTTTTTTTTCGTATTGTCTGTTTTCTACAAGAATATTAAATGCAACCCAAACTGGATTTAAAGCTTTCTATGGAGATATTGCAGGGTTACTTATCTTTTTTAGAATAAAGTTTAAAAATGCCTAGTTACATAATTTGAAGACAAACTGATTATCAAATAATTTGTATACGGTTGTTAAACAAATTGGTTTTATCACACGAAAAGTGTGGACACTTAAAACTTAGGAACTGGAGAAATGTCTGAGGTGAAATTTAGGTTAATTTGACAAAATTTACATTTAATTTAGCCTAAATATTTTATTTTTTGGCGCCATTACAAATTTATAGGTTTATTATTATAATGGCCACAATGTGACTTCGAACTCCTGATATCAGTTCTTATGAAGTTCTCTTAGTGTTGCTTATATTTCAAAAACTCTGCAAGGCAACATAGGACGAAACTGATAGTAGATGTATTAAGGTCACTTCTGTAAACACATAATCTAACAAAAACTAGAAGAATGATCGCTTAGATTGGTTACTGTACATTATTTAAGTATAGCTGCTCTTAGTATAGCGATCAATCAGTTGTAGTTTTTGTTAAAATAATGTAATTGCAAGGTATGATTTTTTATGATTACAATTTTAACTAGGTTGGCTTGCGATATGTGTCAGAAGTAAAGTTAAATAAATAAAAAGAACACTGTTGACAACAGTTAAAATTTTTGAATTTTTATATAATATACATATAATTTAATATTATATGCTTATTTTTTTTTTTTTTTTTTTTTTTTTTTGTGTAACTATAAGATCTGTCTAGTGTCAAAAAGTGTGTGTAAACGAACTACATCGAATTTAAATCAATTATAGTAGAGTTCGATGCAATTAATATCCACTTATAATGCATTGCGTATACGAATTCTATCGACTAGCATACTCGTATGTCTGATATTTAAGGAAGCGTATACGTGTTATTCAATAAAATTCGTATACGCAATGCATTATAAGTGGTTTTAAATTGCATAAAAATAAGCACAAAAGTTAAATGTCATTATTGTTTTAGGCTCAAAAAGTTTGAAACCATAAATTTGCGTAGGGTATATATTGCTTACTCGCTATAAAAGCAGGCACACGAAAAAATAAAGATGTTGCAATAATAATGACATTTCCATAGGGTCATTACCCAAAGTATGTTTTACTATATCTTCTGTTTAAAAACATTTCGTGTGCAGATTAAACTCAATTTATTTGAAATAAATTTACGCATAAATGCAATATTTAATTATTAAAACCACATTTAATACTTTTAGAAAAAAACTTAAACTAAAATTTTTGTTTTTGAAACTTAAACAGTTTTATGCCTGTAAGGTTTTAATGTTTTCACACGTCGTTTTTAGTTTGTTATTTGCTTTAATTTTTTTGGTCTATTAAAATATTAAACAAAAATTTTCTCAATTAAATACACACAAATTCACACGCTATTGCTTACTAACCAAAGTCAGTATCACCAGCTGCAGCAAAGAATTCCTACGAACCTTCACAAAATAAGAAAATGAAAACCCTAACATTAAATAAATATATGTATTCTCGTACAAGCATTTCTTTTTATATGTTTTTTTAATGTACGTTTGTTTGTTGGTATGTAACGAAGTGTGTATTCTTGGATTATAAATATATTCAGACGTACAAAAAATATAATTTTTTAATAGCAATATAAGTGGCAGCCTAGAAGATAGCCTGGCAGCCTGACTGATTGCTTGTATGAGCAAAAGTCTAAATGAAATCTAGCTGAGTTACTCATGCAAAACTGTGCAATTCGTGCAATTAAGTTTCACATGTACAAGCAACTGTTATATGCTTGTCTGTTCATAGAAATGAAAACGACACATTGGTCCATGCGAACTTACCAAGTTTATACAACCATACAAGGGCATTACGATCAATATTGGTTAGACTAAGACACCTAAAAAAGCCTTGGAAAACTAAAAATATATAATAGTTTTTAGAAAAGTAAACCAAAATTTTTTTAAGTTACTCTGTGGCATTTGTTACCTTTCCAATTATTAAATCTCTTAATGCCCTTTTTTAAACACGCTTGTTTTTTATCCTGCCTGTTTTATTTCCGGTAAGTGTGAAACAAAACAATTATTGTTCTAATAAAATTTCAAAATTTAAGAAAAATAATAAGATAAACGACTGCTGTAGGGATTTTTAAGAAGATAAAAATGAAAAAATAATGCAAATATTATGGTTAATCCAAAACATACTTTTTCCTATGAAAATTTGTTGTTATCAAAAGAAAACATAGGATAAATATGTAAGTAAGATTGCTGTTCCTTATCTTATAAACCATACAGCAAGGGAATTTTGTTATTATAAATCTTTGATATAATGAATATATTTTTTATTACGATTTATTATTTGGGTGGTTTATTTGTCCACTTGGTGTCTGCTCTTCGCCCACTAAAGGCTACCTGGTTTCTCATGTCTCTTATAATGGTTTTATATATATATATAAAATCCATAAACATAAAACAAACTGTACCAAACATACACATAATTTGCCACGCAAAGGGGTCATTAGAGATTATTTAGAAATTTCTTTCTAGATTCATTAAATCCTCTAATGAGTATAACCAAAATAAATTTGATGTTCTTTCATACATTTCGAATATAACATTATGCTCTGGTGGACTAAATCACAAACCATTTTTTATCTATTAGCTCCACCTATAACCTATCGGCCAGCAGAACTCGGCAGAGCAGACCCTAAGGTAACACATAAAAACCTCAAATATACCCCAAATATCTTTTATATATCAAAGAGAAATATATTCTGACAGAAAAAAAATAAATTCACATTTTTTGATGAAGGATGTATAAGATTTTTAAACATCGAGAATATGACCTTGGAATTAATAAAGAAATATTACTGATGAAAACGTTTTTCTATAGCAAATTGTGCTACTCCCATATCTTCACTAGACATTTGTTTCAGCATCCCGGAAAAATTAGTCTCACCATTGGTACTATTTTAAACGACCCATATTATTCTCGTGAAATAGTAAAAAGTTCCATTTTAAAAATGTTACCATCAAGAGGTAACCCAATGGGGACTTTATCAGTAATCTCTTCCAGTTAAGAAACAAATAAGATTGATTGATGATTGATTGTTCGGCATAGCCAGACCTTATTTTCCCTTCACTATATATGTATAGCTACATGTACAATACTGCAGATTTTCTATTAAACAATTCAAACAAAAATCGGCATAAGAAATTTTATTTTTCCATAAAGTTTTTAAGTCTTTTGTTTCAAAATTTATTATTTTTGCATAGTGTTGTTGTTCAAACTTTGCAATTAAAAAGTTATTGTAATTAGTGGTGGAAAGTTTATCAATTTTTCTTATTGTTATTATTATTTATTATAAATACAACCTTATCTGTAGGCATACAGACGAAAGTTGGTCTTTCCATATCATGGCATAAGAAAGCAAATGAACCTAATCGTCATAATTACCAGCTTTTAGTTTCGTGGTAAGATTTTTATATTTAGCCGTGGCGAATCTTATGTACTCTTCACCAAAAGAATTGTGCATATATTTTCTTAAAATATAGTTTTTGTTTTGTTGGATTATTTACATCTTTAATGTAGTGACGATATTTTGGGCGAACTTGAGTTGTTTATTTGTCACCTTGGAGTCTGCTCTGCACTCTTTTTCGTTAAAGAATCTATTAAAATATAAGCACGAAGAACGAAGTTCTTATCAGAGCTCTCGTTAAAAGAAATATTCTAAATTTAGACTCAATAGTGTAAGTGTGGATTTATTTTGAAAATGTTATTAAATTAAATTAAATTTTTAATAGTTTTAGTTATTTCTTTTTCTGGTTTTGAAGAAAATTTACATTTTTTATTTCAAGTACAATTTTTTGAATAATAAACTATTTTTTATGTTAGTTATTTTTTTTTCTGAATTTTCGGTCTGTAATAAAATTTTGTCTTTTTTTGCAAAAATATTTTTTTTTTTAATTTTGGTAAAATTGGGACGGTGTAATATTCACATTTGTGGATTTTTCTGCAGTTCCAGGGTGAAATGCAACACAGCAAAAATCAAAATAATATAAAAAACAAAATACAACACAAGCACGAGAAAAGGTTTAGAAAAGTAAAGGCGCTTTTTTTTAGTAGCGTATTTTCACCTTCATGTACCGATTTTACTGATTTTCGATGGCAATAGATTAATGGTGTTAATTTTTCTGTGGCCCTTCTAGTGTCTTCGGAAAATAGACTTCAACACGAACGAGGACATCGTTTTTTAGGAATAAACACACTTTGGAGAAGTGTATAAAACCAAGAGTTCGAAGGTCTAATATTTTCCTTCTTTTATTTTATTTCCAATCGTGCAAGTATACCTAAATCAACGTTTTGCAAATTGTTAAATGTAACATCAAAAACCATATGAACTGTTAAATTTATAGCAAAACAATGGCTTTAACTACAATAGTATTAAAACTATTGTATTTTTTTCCAATACATTCAATAACAAACAAAAAGACAACGATATTTAAAAAAAATTGATCGAACTTTGTAGGCTTTTATTCTTATTTCGTTTTTAACAACTCCATTGATTCAACGCATGGGAAAAATTATGTTTTATTTTATAAATTTAGATGTTTTTCATGAACACTTAACCGAAGTTTTTAAAGCATAAACATCTGTTCAACTTAAATTAGTAAAAAAAAATCCCAAATAAATTTTTTATTGACATAACTTCTTGTGTTTTTTTATTTTAATCATATATTCTTATTTTAAGTTTTTTATCAGTTCGAATTAATAGTTTTCATTAAAAATAAAATTAACTTTCAATTGCTCATTACTGTCTTGTTTTTTGGTCTTTTTACTTTATTGATTTACTGCAATTCTTAAGTATTTACGATTTTCTAAACTTTATTTCAGTAAAATAGATTGATGAACTGTATTTATAAGCGATACTAGCGCTATAAGTCATATTGATATGTCAAAATACCTTTGGCACATATTTGGTAAGAATATCACAAAATTGTTTGTGCTTAGCAAAAAAGAATTAAACGCGATAAACATTTATAATTAAATGAACTTGTATTATCGTATTAAATATTTTTCGCTTTCACAAAAATCATCATTATACCGGCTTGAGTCATTAAAACCTGTATTCCGTAGCACACGAAGCTGTTTCTTAAGTGGGACAGAGAGACAAAATTGGTGCATGGCGTTATATACAAAATGTAATGGGCTGCGCCTTCTATAGGTTCATTAACTTCTTCTTAATGTGACAATAAGCGCAACATAGAAGAAATTTCATTTCAAAATTTTATTCACTTTTTCTAAGAAAGACTCTTTTTGGTGCTGGCATAAGAAAAAATTTGATATTGATTGTAGAAACAATTAAGTTTAAGAAAATAAATATGTAGATATTTTTAAAAAAAATAAATTTTTCACTATGTTGCATTTCAGGTTGTGAGGAAAATTAATTTTTGCAATAGTGCTTGGTAATTACACGATCTGAAAGTTACATACACCTTTTAGTCTACGATTTAGTTTAGGGTCGTTACGCTTCTTTCTTGATAAGCTGACGCTAGTCAACATGGTTGCTATGATATATGCAAGTAACGCGGCATATGGATATATGATACAATGGTGGTTATGGCGATTTTTTGCCAAACGCTTATAGGCAATAAAAATTTTATTTGTATTTGTATATTATAAGAACTAATTTTTGAATTAAATGTCAATGTCAATGAATGGAGTTAAAGTACCATTTTTTATATCAACGGCTGAAAACGATAAACAGCATATTCAAAACAAATGATGTAATGAAAAAAAAGAGTTCAGAAATAAAATTAAAAATTAAGTAAATGGATGCAGGAATTATGCACTAAATACATTACAGCCCACTTTTCACAATTGCAAGAATAATTTTAAATTTAATATTTTAGCTAATAAAAAATATAAACCAGGAAATGTATATAAAATTCGTTTTTGAATATGTTTAACATTGATATTAGCACAGAATTTCAAACTGAATTAAAAAAAATGTTTTAAATACAAGTGATACGTTAATTTTACAGAAAAATTGTTTTCTATTATTGTTTTCAATAATATACCGATGAAAATTCAAACAGAATCGATAAATTTTGAAAAAAGACACCTCATTCAAAAATTAATTAATAATTTAATTCTTTAATAATAATTTACTTCCATCGTGCTTGATTTCTTCATATATAAATATTTCTTGATATTCTCATGAAATATTTGTTATTTTATAATAATAATAATAAGAATATTATAACATATTTGTATTTGAAGGAATCAAGCACGATTAAAGTAAATTATTATAAAAAAGATTCCGAATAATAAATTTTCATATAATTTAATTCTTTTTTTAATTATTAATCAAAATGATTAGTTCTTCTTACGAATAAAAAAAATAACTTTAATTTTATATTCAAGTGCTGTGAAAAGTTTGTTTTAATAAAGGTAAATTGACATTTTATAAAAATGCGCAAAAAATTTCCCAAATTAAAAAAATATGCGTTTGTTTTGTATTCCAAACTTGAATATAATTGTAATTGTTTTGAAGATATTTTATTAAATATAAAATTTTCTATTTATATATTTAAATCCTTTTATGCATTTAATAATTTTTAGGAACATTGTCTTATTTTCAAAAATAAAAACTTAAATTTGTTTGTCATTACATCAGTAAAGTAAAACGACAATAAAAATGCCAATAATAATATTATGCTTTATTAAATAAATGAAAAATGTTACACTAAGAAAAGCCTTAAAAAAAGTGTTTTTTATTTATAAAATTTTTGCATTATTTTAAGACATAAAAATTTTAAAATTTAATTTAGAAAATGGACACATTTAATGTTTTTAACTTGAGGAGTGTGTTCAACTAAGTGGTCCCGTTTAAAACTTGACGTTTTTTTCTTGCGAATTATAATGCTAGTAAATAATGTGAGGTTTTCGTTTTTTAAAGCGTTAAACATATTTCTTAGAATTTGATTAAGAGGCAAATTGATTTTTATAAAAAAATTGTGATTGTCTTAACTGAAAAACTAAAAAATGATATTTAAAAAAATCTACTTCACCAGTCGTCGAAAAAAGGAGAGTATAAAGAAATTTATAAAAATTTTTGGAGTTTGGCCCGAGCTACGTAAACAACAAAATAAAAATTAGGTAATATAACAATATAATTAATAATTTTTTTTAATCTTATAAACATACTGTTAACAACAGTATATTTTAACATCATTTTAAAATTTATTTTTTGAAAATTTTTAAAAATATATTTTGGGCAATAGAAAAGTTGATGAGTTTACGTACGAACTTTGCATTATTAAAAATTCTTCTCTAAGAAAGTTCAAAAAAAAAAAGTTAATAGGAACTGAAATCGATATATTTATTATTTACATTTAGTATAAATTTTTATTTACGAATATTTTTCGTTCTCTCGGCGCAATTAAACTTACTAAAAGAGAAGTGTAAATAAGCCAAGTTAATTCTCTCAGAGATAAGTTGAAAAGTAAGTAGCATAATTGGAAATACATAGATGTTTAAACAGACATAGTAGAGTGGCTGGAATAGTGTAAGGTTTACCCGCTTAAAAAAACCTACACATCTCTGAAGTTATTTAAGAAGCCGCTGACTAACAATCACCTAAGTCGGAAGTTAAAGCTTTTAATATACAAGATATTCATCAGGAATATACTGCTGTATGGGACTCGGAATGGTTTATTATTCCTGCTACGGTAGCAAAGAACTTAAGACTGTTGAACGCGTCCTAAATAATATGTTAATAAAAAATCTGTTGCAAAACTGTTCTTGAAAATTTCAATATCATAATTATTCTCTGGTTTCTGATATTAGCGAAAAAGAAATTTAACTAAACGAGATTGTTTGCAATTTTAAAAGTTAAAAAATTAGATAATAAATATTGTTCCTTACAAAGTAAAGAACTTCTCGTGTGTAAATGAAATTCACACCGATTTGTTATGTTTTTTCACTTTTTCAGCAGTATGAATAGTAGAGAAGTGGCCTCGCAGTAATATGCTTCAGAATAGTATCTTGAAATATTTATTTTTGAAAGACGTCTTATTGTATGTTTATACATACAAACACATGTATATTTTCCTTTGAAAATAAGCACTTTTGGTAAAACGTGGTATTAACTTTAGAAATTGCGATGGGGTTTTACCAAACTTTTTCGTATTACTTAGCAGGATAAATTGTTTTTTCTCGAGAACCTAAGCCACAGGCATATTTTCTTTACAAGTGATGAGATATGTCTTATTAATATTGATGTATGTAAGTTAACACAATAAATATTTTCACATCAAGTTCTGGTTTGCCGCACATGTTTGATATTTCAACATCAACATTATAACAAATTCCGTCTTATTGATATTGCACACGCGCCAGTAAATAATTTTGCAAATCGTGGGAAAATTTTGAGTTAACAATTTCAATGCATAGAAAAATAAATTAAGTTAAAAAAAAAACAATTTTGTTATTTTTAATCTTAAGTTGATAATTAATAAATAAAGAGCTCAACCTTCCTTAAATAATAAAAAACGATTTTTTTATAAAAAATAATAAAAATAAAATTAACTGGCGCCCGAGCAGGGTCCAATATCGGAAAGTGAAAAATGTATCAATATAAAAAGTAAAGCTAAGTAAAGTTTAAAAATATTGTTAATCAATAAACTAACAAACATTGAGAAGTAACTAAATTCAGACGACTAAATGTTTTAATAATTGAACATTTTACTTTACGAATATCAAAAATTGAAAAAAAGGGTTAGCAGTGCGACCGTTCCAAAATACTAAGAGAGAAAAGGATTTAACGATCCACCCATCTTCTACAAAATAAAAGGAGTTCAGCGATGTTAGGTAGTATTTTAAGTTTTATGTAAGTTATTAAATATATAGTTGAAAATAAAATAAAATAATTGGAAATAATATTGAGGTACAAGAGTGAAAATTACGAAAGAAAGTTTACAATTTAAAACACAAACAAAAGAAGAAAATTTTATAGTAAAGCATTTAACCTTTCAACTAAATGTTAAGAGCGATTTAAATTAACGCATCTTTTTAGAAAAATCCATAAAGTTTTTTTTTAAACAATTTTCCTTAAAATAGCGCTTATAAAAATACAAAATAAAATTGAGAATAAAATAGCTTAAGAAATAAATTTTCCACTGTAGTGCGTAAAAGTTTTCTTTCTTTGATATTCTGTGAATTTTAATAAATATTAAAACTATTAAAACAACTGTTATTTCAAGAAAAATTTTAGTGAAAATAATATAAATAAGACTGTTAAGGACATAAATTTATTAAAAATTTTTAAAAATTTATTATTTTAGGAAACTTCCGAAGAAATAAACTAAATTTTTGTAAAAATTGCAAAGAAAGAAATCCAAATTAATTTAAAAATTTCTTTTTTCTTTTCCTTCCTTAAACAAAAAAAAAAAAAAAAAAAAAAAAAAAAAAAAAACTTTAAATACTACACAGGACACTCTACCGAGACTGTCAATTTCGACAAATACTCCCAGCGCGCCTGCCATGGAATAATTAGAAGTGACACATTGATGGAAATCTAGACGATTATTCACACTGATAACAATCCCATCTATCAGAATTGCAAAAGACTAAACTTTATGAGTTTTAAGAATTTTCCAACGTACTTACTGATCCAAGATTAACTACACCACCAACATTAAGGGTGAAATACGCACAATTAAAGATAGTTCAACTTATTCAATGCCTTATCCATATCGTGGCCATGAAGTCAGAGGTGGAAAGACAGGTCGAAGAATTACTAGCCAATAATATAATCAGACCGTCCAAATCGACTTACAATGCTACGGTATGGATTGTAGAAAAAAATTTGGACGCCTTAGGCAAAAAGAAGTACAGAATGTGATATATTACAGAAACTAAATTATGTGACCATTCCCTTTAGTTATCCTCTACCTGAGATTAATGAAGTTCTTGTGGATCGCGGGAAGAATAGGTATTTTACCACCATTGACCTCAAAAGAGAATTCCACCAGATCCAGTTAAAAAAAGATATTGAGAAAACTGCTTTCTTATTAAATAATGGCAAACATGAATTTTTTAGACTCCCTTTCGGACTCAAAAATGCACCTTCAGTATTTCAGGCTGCCCTTAACGACATTCTCCGTCCATCCATAGGGTAAAGGTGCTACGTCTGCATTGACAACATTATCATGTTTGGTAAAAATGAAGAAGAACATTTCCAAAATGTATGAGCAATTCTTTAAACACTGTCAGAAATAAATATGAAGGTACAATTCGACAAGTGTGAATTTATGAAAAGTGAGGTCGAGTTTCTAGCATTTTTTATTAGTATAGAAGGGATCAAAACTACACCATGACTAAGTAAAGGCTATAACAAAAATGTGAATTCCGCAGAATTTGAAAGACCTCCACTCCTTTCTTGGTATGGCAGGCTATTATAGACAGTTCATTAGAGATTATGCGAAAATAGCAAAACCGCTAACAGCCATGCTCAGAGGAGATGCTGGCAATGTGAGTAATAACGCATCAAAAAACAATATCATCTCACTTGATCCCGAGGCAATATAAGCATTTGAGAAGAAAAAAAAATATCCTGATCTTAAAAGATGTGATACTTTCCCATCCTGATTTTAAGGTTGAATTCGAATTTACTACGGATGCATCAAGCCATAGGTGCAGTACTTTCAAAGACAAAAAATCCATTACTTTCATTTCAAGAACATTGTCAGGAACAGAGGTAGCCTACGCCACAAACGAAAAAGAAATGTTTGCAATAATCTGGGCGCTAACCTCCCTACATAACTGCCTTTGTGGCTTGAAAAAGGTAAAAATAACCACAGACCATCTACCACTCACATTTGCATTGTCATAAGAACAACAATAATAAAATGAAAAGGTGGAAGGCTATATTGGAAAAGTATAACTACAAATTAAGTTTTAACCCAGGTAAACCAGTGCTGTATCTGACGCTCTTTCAAGAATGCCCACACATATTAATTACTTTAAAGGGAACTGCTCATAGTGATGAGAGTTCCAGCGAGAATCTTGTGCCTTCCGTAGAAAGCCCAATCAATGGTTTTAAGAACTAGATATTTCTAAAAATTGGAGATATATCAAGCTATCAATTTAAAATTTTTTTCCTACTGTCTATCATCATATTATTGCCGAACCGGTATTAAATAGAGAAAATTTAATACAACATCCCAAAAGCAGACTAAAAATCCTTCTGTAATAAAGGAAATGAGCACAGAAGAAAGAATCACGGGAATAATACAAAATTTATATCCTTAACATTTTCTTAATTATAAATCTAGGTATACAAAAATAATTGTAAAGGACATAACTTATGAGCAGCAACAGGAAGAAACTATACTAGATCTTCACTGTAGGGCACAAAGAAATGCAATAGAAATTAAAGCCCAAACACTCGCAAAATATTATTTTCCGGGAACTACAAGTAAAATTAAACGAATAACTCAGAATTGCAATTTATGTAAATAAAACAAATACGAACGACATCCGAACAAACCTAAACTGACTGAGACACCACTGACAACATGCGCAGGAGAGATGTTGCACATTGACATTTATTTGACCAAAGGAAGAGCAGTGATGACAGCATTAGAAAAAATTTTCAAAATATGCACAGGCTAAAATACTTAAATGCCGCTCTATAGAGGACATACTATTTTCTATTCTTAACTAGGTTGGCGATAGTTAATGAGCCATTACTAAGTTCTCGATTAATAAAATACATGTTAAAAAACGAGCTAAGAATAGAAACCTACGAAACACTTCCATACACTAGCCGAGCCAATGGTCAAGTGGAAAAGTTTCACTCTACTCTGACTAAAATAATGAGGTATCTAAAAAATAATAAAGGACACCGTAATTTTGAAGAGCTATCAGAAAGAGCGGTTGCTGAATATAACCACTCAGTACAATCGGTGACGAAAAGAAAACCGGTCGACATAATTATCGGAGGACCAGCCAATTTTTCACAAGAGACAAACAAAGTATGCAAAGTAATATAAAATGACTCACCAGGAAAAAAAAAAGGATTTGGAACGTAATAATAGGGACAGAACTTACTTCAAATCATTTTAGCAGGGCAAATAATACTTGAAAAAAGAAATAAACGATTAGGAACAAAACTTTTAGAGCCGTATTCAAAACAAATAGTAGCTGAAGGCAGAAGTAGTACAGTTTTAACAGAGATGGGACAGATTATACACAAGAGTAGAACACGTAATTGAATATAACGAAAATTGATTTTTTTACATAATTTACAGACTGTTCATACTAATTAACTATGCGGACGTACAAATCCTGGATTATTCTAATGCTCATCTAATCACATTAGAAAAAGCCGCTGCAAGAATACAGACAGGGAATTTCAAAATTATTCACGAAGTGGACCTCGATAAATACAATGACATAACAGACAACATCGAACGTTTTGCAAAAGCCCCAGAAATCGAAAATAACCCAGACTATCCGTTTAAATCCTTATTAATTTCCTAGATTTAAACTACTATTACTTTCGGCTTACTGTTAATGAAAAAATTCAATGAAGATATTACAAATGGAAATGAAACGACCGTACTAAATTGAACATTTTTGGTACATTTTAGAAACATGACTATTGAGATTCAAGGTGAAAAATTCAAGGTAAGGGAAAACTAACAAGCAGACCGTTGCCTGCAATACTTTAGCCACTATTTAAATCTAATTCCGTTGAAGAAATATTTTCCCTATAAATGCTACATCAATAATAACATTGAAAACATTAGCAGTTTGGAGAAGGGAGACAAAATAAAATACGGTATCACCCTCTCAATTACCATAATACTGATAATTGTTATGATAGCTATTGGAAAATGTATTTCTATTACAAGGAATAAAAAAGCAATCTAACTGACACCAGCAGCGATAGAAGGGTTAAACCAACTATTAAAAAAAACAACTTCGTCAAACGAGGACGTTTGAAATCTACAAGGGGATAAGTTAACACATTAAATATTTTCGCATCAAATTCTGGTTAACTGCACATCTTTAATATTTCAACATCAACATTATAAAAAACTCCGTCTTACTGATGTTGCACACGCGCCAGTAAATAATTTTGCAATTCTTGGGAAAACGTTGACACAACCATTCCTGTGCACAGAAAAATACTTTATGCTTAAGCAAAACAATTTTTAAATTTTTGTCTTAAATTGATAATAAATAAATAAGGAGCTTAAGCTCCCTTAACTAATTAGAAACATTTTTGTTATAAAAAATAAAAAAATATAACATTAACTTGTATATAAATGGTTTTTTTCAGTTTAGTTTTATCTTCGTTTAGCAAATTTTTTATATTTGTTACCATGTAACATGCTAAACCTTAGTTTTTTTTTTTAAATGCTTGTTAAATCACATATGTTGACGTAAAACATCAATTTTCAAGCTTTCTATAGAACCTAAAAAGTGCTTTTTAGATTTTGATTTTCAACGTAGTTTACTGATATTTTAAAAGTATTTTGTCTATTAGGGTATGTAATTTGGTTGATATGCCACAGAAACTTTAGCATACATTGTTTACATCTTTTCAACTTTTGTTAACTTTTCGCACATATTCTTACCTTTTTACTGATATTCCTATCTTCGGTATATATAGTAGGTAAAGTATAAGCAAAATATTTTTCTCCAGTTATATATAAAATTGATTGTTGTAAAATGATCAAAGTTATTATTTATTTATTGGAACTGTAATTATGAAGATACTAATAATAATTAAAAAGAAATGCAAGTTATTTTAGGAACTTAAACCAATTGAATATTTATAATCTAGCTTAAGTTCACGTATATTTTGAGTTCTAAGTTTATTAAGAAGTTAATATTATTCAAAAGTGCTTGCTTCTTTTACAAACATAAAAACAACGAGAAAAATTAGTAGTTATCAGAATGTATTGCAAAATTTTTTTTGTATGGCTACATCTGTCATCAATCTTATTTGCATCTAAACACCTTTACCTACCTCCACTTTATTTCTCTTTGTTCAGGTCAGGCTCTTCTAATAATGTTGTATATGACATCATTGAAAAGGAGGGGTGGCAGTCCACAACCTTCTCTTACTGCAGTTCTAATTGTGAAAGAGTCAGAAATATTGGCCTCTTAAAAATCTATCAGTTCGCATCGTTTTATATATCTTATACGATGTCCATTATATCTGCAAGAACTCCGTTGTACGCTAGTGAGCACCATGTGGCCCTTTGTTTTTAAACAATGACGACAAAATAAAGTGGCGACCTGCAATTGACATTTGTACAGTATTGATAATTTGTTGGAACAGATGGTTAAATTTAAATACAATGCTGTGATATTGATTAAATTTACACCAAGTTCAGGATTATAATAAGTCTCCTCTTTTTGGAAAAAAGTAACAATTCCTCATTCTAGATCCCCGTACAATTGTTTTATGATAGTGAATAGGTTAAGTACCAATAGGGTGCATTTGACAGCTTGGAGGAATATTATCCGGTTGGTTGTCTTGGTTTTATTCACATAGGTCGTGACCGGTTCTCCACATGATAGCAGAGGCACCTTACAACTCTGTTTGCGGATGTGAGTTTCCTAATATTGTCATAGATCCAATGTTTTTTCAAAGCCTTAGTGTCATTAGTAGCATTAATAAGGCTAAATGTATATGAATTTACTGAATTGAAGCGTTATTTTGGGAAAATATTAGTAGTCGCAGTAGTTGTGTCGGTGGTATCATCAAAATCCCATAAACTTGAAAGGCATAAATCTGTTTCGTATATAAAAAACGAAAGACATTATAAAGGCATTCACACTTTTGCCAGCTTTCTACATACATTATAAAAAAGGAATAAGATAATACAAAATAATTGAGCAAAAAAGAATAAGAGAATGTTTATCCTTTTTTCGAAATTAAGTCTTTTAAGAAAAAAGTAAAATAAAAACAATATGAAATAAAAATTGCCTACATTTTATAAAAACAATGGTAAAAGGCGTCCATCTCTTTATTTATAGAGCAATTGGTCCTCAAGCTTTGGCTTGTTTGGTTTTAAATTATCATCACTTCTCTTATAAACACTTTTTTATGTTTCTTCATTATAATTCAACTAAAAAAAACTATAAAAAAAAGTTGATGTTGTTTTTGTGCTATATTTTCTTTAAGTCCTTGTTTTTTTTTTTTTTTTTTTTTGATATATTCAACATATAACATGATAGGGCATTCAAACAGTTTAACACATTCATGCGTGCTGAAAAGAAAATGTATTTAAATGGCTGACAATATATTGATTTGCACATTTTGCCGTGACGTATGAAATTAATTTCTCTCCCCTTGCTGAATTATTTTTATTTCTTTTTTTATTATTATTTTTTAATTATTTTGTGTCTATGGTGTTACGTTTTTTTGTTTGTAGTTTTTGGCAATAAAATTTGTAAAATAATAACGAAGCTTAACTTAGACCAGTTGCGTGCGTTCCATATGTCGATAGTCCACCATTGCGGATTCCTCCTTTCCCTGCAGACATAAAGCCATTAGTGTCAACCACGTACTGCGCCTACTTTGTCATCAATATGATGCCAAAGAACTTTATGCATTTCTTACAAATTAGCTGTTTTAAACTGTTCTTTACCATAAACTTAATCTACGAAGCAATTTATGCTGTTTATGAAAAATAACATAAATATATTTGTTAATTATTATTTTTAAGCTAATGAGCTCTAACTTCTTTTATGCTAATAAAAATGCATTATTACATATTTTCCCCACGTTTCGTGAATTGTGTGTTTACTTTATCAAGGGATTCGTGTTTTTACATAAAATAAAAAAACATCATTATAACTAACTTACCCTAATAAAATATTTTTGTTTTTAACATCAGTAATGCTGTTTTTATATTTTATGTAAATTTTGGATTTTTATTAGCACAAAAGAAGTTAGGCCTCATTAGCTTAAAAATAATAATCAACAAATTAAAACTCAACTGGGCCAAAAATACGTACAACGTTACATAAATATAGATATTTTTAACTAACAGTTCCTACGACTGCGTTTAATATTTAAGCCAAAGTTTAAAGGGACCTCTTCAAAAAATGTTATTCAAACCTCTCCAGCAGACCTAGAGACAAAAATTAAAAAAAAACAGGTGTTTTGTATTCTATATCTGTTACTTTTACACCAACAGAAAAGTTTTCCAAAAACATTGAATGTAAAGAAATGTCCTGTTACAGTTTTTTATGTATAATTTGCGTTCAGAAATTACTTTTACTTTTCTCAATACACTTTCTATTATCTTTTCATTACAACAATTAGCCTAGATTAATGGAGAAAGTCACTTTAACAAAATAAGAAAAAAACTACTTTCTATAAATATGTTTGTACATATAAAAGTGTAATAGTCTTTTTTCAACTTTGATGGCTTGTAAACAGCGTACATTACATATATTTTTGTAATGAGGCGACTCTACCGAGACAAAATTTTAAGCATTTAAATTTAATCTTAATGGAATTAAATTTTACGAAAGTTATAGTTATACATGAATAATGACTATTAAATGAAAACGTAGAAGTGAAAAGAAGTATATTGCACTATCCTTACTTACATTAATATAGCATTACGTAGAAACAGAGACTTGCGCCGATCGGCTGTAAGCCGGCTGAGTCGACCCACTCTTGACTTTTCCTAACACCCGTCGCCGTGAAAATATTTTCGGCTCTTATCGGCTGAAGCACGCCGCCATTTCTTAATAATTTTTTTACAGAATTTTTTTTATAGAAATGGTAACTTTTTTATGTTAAATAAGTATGACAGCCATAGTTTCCATATGAAATATTTAAGAAAATCGCAAAATTGAGATTTTTTTAAATTAGCTGATTGACACCTAATATTGCAACTTCTTGTTAAAATTTATTAACCTATGCGAATACATTTTCTTGTAAATTAATACTTTGAAACAAAAAATTTTACCACATTAGGGCAATGGATAAATATATAAAAATTGATGACATTTACCTAGGTATATTTGTAAAAACTAAAATTTCTGATACAAAGTTTAACGCTACTGAATTAAATGAATTCACTGATAATTGTGTTGCCTTTTAAATTGAGTTCTATAAACAAATGACAAAACGATTTGATTTTAAGGACATATTCCTTAAAAAAAGCTTTTTATATTGACCCCAATACGTAAATAACAAAAAGGTTTTATCTTTTATTAAAAACATTTTCCAAACTTAATTGAAGACAATATGATACACAATTTAGATAAGGAATTTAGGGAACATAGACTTAAATAATAATTTTAAAAACTTAGAAAATGTTACAGTAAAAGAGTTGTGGCACACAATTTCAACAATTTCTAGAGCGGATAGTGAGTTAGTGTTTCCAGCTTTTTCGAAGTTTGCTTTTAATTTAATATGTCGCTCTTGTTCATCTGCAATCTTTGAACAAATATTTTCGAAAGTAAACTTAAATATAACGAAAAATAGAAATAAGTTAGCCAAGGCGATATTAGAGAATATTTTAGATTCACAAGATTGTTCGTTAGCTAACAAATATTCTTGCTATTATTTCAAAATTCGTGCTAAATAAATGAAACCTTCACAGTAGGAAAGTACACTGTAAAAAAACATCGATGTTTTTTTTTCATGCGATGCATTGCAAACATAAATCGATGTTGCATCGATATTTCATAAAATACATCGATATGTTTTATACATCGATTGTTTTTTTCTTAAATTATTTATTATCGAAGTTATGATGTTTTTTTATTTATTATGATTAAATTTTTGAAAAATCTTAAGTTTATTTTACATCTTCCAATACTTTTTTTCAATACTCTTTAGAAATATAAGTTAACTTTATATATAATAATAATATAAGTTTACCTTTCACCTCTTAATCTGTTTCTTTGTTGAGTCATCACCTGCGCCGCTTGCGAAAATAGTCTTTTAGACGAAACCGATGTTCCCACCATTGTAAGGTACTTAAAAGCGATCTTGTAAAGCTTAAGAAACTGTGATTTATAATCCTTCTAAATATCCAACCGATTTTCATTCAGCCTTCCAACAGAACTCCTCAAATAAATTGAAAGTTCATCAGACAATATATCTTCACTCTTATTGCTTTTCCAATTTCTATAAACACGTTTATATATCAACCTACACGTTCTGCATACAATTTGTCATTTCGATGCATCGAAAGAAAACATCGATATTTTTCGATAACTTTTATAAAATAAGTAATTTTTACTTAAAATCGGTAGTATACATATTTGATCTCAAAGATGAAATGTATTTTTGATTTTTGTGTTTACATGTTAAGTTTTATTTCTATTCGTATGTATATTATTGTTTTATGTAACAACACGTATTAAAGAATAAAAATTATTGAAAATGTGTTTTCTAAAATTAAGATTTTTTTCGACGAATGAAGATTTTTCTATGAAAATTTTTGGCACCACTGAGTGTTCTTCACATTGTTAATACCAGTTTATAGCGTCTTTAATAAACAATTAACAATAATTAATGGGTGATTGAGACGTATATGTGCTTATTTTTTAAACCATACAAGCCAACACTTGCAAGTTTTAAGAGCAAGTTATAAAAATATTTAATGTTGTGAAAAAAAAAAAAACTTAAAAATTTAAAAATTATACTTTTTATTTGGATGTATTATAAATATACGCCACACTTGTTTTAGTTTGTGGTTTTTTATAACTACAAATTTTATACATTTATATTTATTAAAACCATATTAAGGCAACACGATTTTAAAAGGTTATGGCTTTATTAAATGCAAGTTATTATTTTTTTGATTAATGGATTTGATTCAAAAAAAAAAAAATGCCAAATATATATAACTTACTTACAAATATATATATATAATACTTAAATGTATAGGTCGAACTATTTATTACCATGTAAATAAATTGTTTAAGTAATACACAAAATGCATTACATTCTGCTAGTGTGCAAATTTTTTTTTTTTAATTTTTTTTTGGCATTAATTACCAATTTGAAGAAAATATTTTATCAAGAGAATTAGAGATTTATTGACTTTAAGCTATAATTCATTTTTATATAATTGACTGGTGTTTAAAAAAAACGTGGAGATAAGGCCACAAACGCCAAATCATAAACTCTCCATTTTATTGTCTAAAATGAGCAGTTATGATGGCATCAATCAACCAGCGAGTCACTCACAAGCAGTTCAAGCAGCTATAAGTGCAAAAAGCAGCTAGAATTGCAGCAGCCAGAGGAAGAGGTGCAGTTAAAACAGAAGTTTTTGCGACGTAAGTACCAATTATTTCGCTAAGCGAATGATGAATGCCAAAAGATTGACACTGCATGGCCAGTGGGTAATAGCAGTAAAAATGCTGTCATAGAAGACTCACCGTGTGTACCAAGTTGTCAACAAAATGCTAACATCAGACTCCAAACAAGTACATCTCACAGTATGAGCAACACCATCGCATGGCAAGTAGCAGAACAATCAGGGCACGATCAGACAAACAATGCGCTGACTTTTAAATCTATAAATAGTGGTATCACTTCTCAGAGGCAAAACGTATTGGGTAATATCACTCAACAAAACAGAAACCATACAAGCTGTCAAAATTATGGGATACAATACAAACAGAACAAGAGATATTCGGGTTGACCCCAATTTACATTTTAATAAAAATAATCGCAAAATTGAATTCTTTAATATGGCAGCGACCCAATTAATAGCACGGCGATATATTTGTAAGGACTTGCCCCCATTTATTGGAGACCCAAAAGAATGGCCAAAATTTATAAGTGCACAGCACTCAGGCAGCTGAATTTACCAATAAGGAAAACCTTATCAGATTCCAAAACAGCTTGCGTGGTAGGATTCACGATGCGGTAAGAAATTTCTTGATGCTCCCAAATATGGTCCCAGACATTATCAGGACTGTAAAGATGTACTACGGCTGACCTGAGTGCATATTAAAAAATCTGGGTGAGGAAGTGCGCAAGTATACAATACATCGAATTTTCATTTTCAGTAAAAAATCTTTGTGTCACTATTGATGAGATGCATGCATTTAGAGAAATATTTAATTAATCCTTCTCTTTTGCAGGAGCTGGTAGACAAGTTGCCTGTGGACACTGTACTATAGTTGGCATTGTTTTCGAAGGACATTTACCACCCAAATTTGTTACATTTTTCAGACTGGTTACACATGATTACAGAGGCAACTTGCAAGGTGACTGTTCCTCTGTTTGACCACAATAAAAGGCCAGCAAATAAAGAGAGGCATTTAAACACGCATAAGCCGCAGGATGCACAGCAGCAATACATAATTTGTGAAGAACCACATAAATTGGTGCAGTGCGCAAAATTTAGGGAGCTTTCTGTTGCTGAACGTTTGGACACTCTCAAGGTAAACAATTTGTGCCGTATCTGTCTGGGCAAGCATAGACGTAGGTGCTGGTTCCACAAACAATGTGATGTGAATGGATGTTCTGTTTTGCATAATGCATAATGAGGAGCAGCTATCAGATAGTGTGGTTAATAAGCACAGGTCTAGTGAGGGTGAGTCATTTTACCTTGAAGTGCCAGTGATTTTTTACAGTGGCAACAAATCTGTTCAAATATATGCTCTTATGGACGATGGTTCGACTCTCACACTTCCGGAAGAGAAAGGAGCTGACGTATTAGGAGTTGAAGCATTTAGGACCCACTTTGCATCCGATGAACTCGTGACGTCACTCGCTATGAAAATAGCTGTAAAATACTGGATTTAAGAATTCTTTCAGCCAGACTCAAATCGAAAATTTTTCCCACGTAATCACGTAAAAAAGTTAAGTTTAACAGAAGAAATTATGAACGGGGAAGACAAAATCGAAATACATTAACCTAAAAGACATGCGCCTGAAGTGTTACACCAACTCCGAACCACTTTCTTCTTGGCAGCTCGAATAGTACTAACCACTTTGCTTTCCAGAAAATATTGATTACAAAATGTGCCTGCGCAAAAGTGAGGTATTCGCTAACATTTTTAGGAGACGTATCGTAATGGAAATACTAACAATGTTACCCCGGCGAGGAAAATGGTCCCAACAATGTAAAACAATTGAAGTTATTTGTTGCTTGTGGTTGATAAAAATGTCAACAGAAACACCTGGCTACAAGAAAATATGTCGAAGTCACAAAGGCCAAAGATGGTCGAATTTAAAGAGCCAAATTAAAAACAATTAACGGAATAATTGAAAGGCCGGCAGTAAAGATGGCAGTCCTAAATGTCGGCGATTGATTGGAGCAATACTCACCAATGGCTTATCTTACTAGGGAAAGAATTGTTCCCCGCCAATATTAGACCCCACTACTATTTTTTAAGTAATATTTATTTTAAATATTTTTAATCGTTTTACTACACCATTTCCATTCTACATTATCTTAAACCTTTTTTCTTATTAAACATACTTAAAGCGTTTGCCATTTGCTAAATTTTACGAGGAGCTCAAAAATCAAAATAAACTAATAAAAGCATAAACTAAGGTAAACATCATTAAAAATTGTTAAAAAATATATTAATAAACAATTATCGTTTTAGATTTTTAAAGCGATAAACTACTGGATAAAACTTAGTTTGTTTTATTTTTAACACTAGGTTTAGAACTATTTTGGCCAAATGGTCATTGCCAACAAACCTTTATAAAAATATTTCCAATTCTTTAAAGAGTGTTTTGTAGAAACCTCCATGCGTTTGAAAGGGTAAGTGGACTAAAACTATATCAGACCTGGGGGATTTCAGTCACATTTTATAATTAATGACACATGCAATTACTTAATTACATGTAATTGTAATTGAATTTTTCAGTTATAATTACATTTAATATTTGTAATTAAAATAGAGTTTTTTTCAATTTTACATTACATGCAATTTGTAAGTGAAAATTACCATTACACTTACTTGTAATTAGTAGATAAAAAAATCCAATTACGCCCTGCATGTAATTTCAATTGAAAAACTACAAATATGTGTAAACATGCAAAAAATAATAACAATCCTATTTAAATAAGTAAATAAGGCGTTATATTTAAAAAGAAAAACACAGTGAAGCAACTTATACAACGAAAGATATAGAACATAAGGATATGTAAATATATACATAACATGTAACATATTAAAATAAGTGCGCATTTAAACAAAATTCTTAATTGCTTTAAATAAAACCAGTTTTTCAAAATTATCACCTGTAAAGCTTTGTCGCCTAGGTATTGAAAATAACCTTTAAACTGGAGTTGAAAATGTTAAGGAGTATACGAAACGTTTTAGAAGTTTATTTTCAGAATTTTTAAATACACTTAATATTTATAAAAATATAATTGAATTTTGTTCAAATATAAGTAATTTTTATTGCCTTATTCTATCGATTTGTAATGAAAAATTTCCAATTACAATTATATGTAAAGTGTAATTGAAAATGATGAATTACAAATTAAAAGTAATTGAAATTGAAATTGTTTTAATTACATTTACATATAATTGTAATTAACTTTAGTCCCTGAGTTAAATTATAACTACTTGTTATTTGTATTTGAAAATATCCAATTACACATTACATGTAATTGTAGTTGAAATGTAATTGAGTCCCCCAGGTATGCTATATGTTTACTACAACAAACAAATTAAAGGATTACCCCATAGAAGATTCGATTTTGACATATGACCTAATTTATTGAACCGTTAAAGCAAACTCTTTTACAAACAATGTTTACCCTAGCGGGCAGTATAATGAGTTATAAAATTCTATAAAAAAAACACTGACTAAAAAACATATTTTAGCCGTCTGTCTACAGCAGTTCAAATGCTTTGCCACATACATTATTTTACATTAACTATTGGTACACTCTTTAATTTATAATTTTTTAATTTTTATTATCATACCAGACAAAATAGTGGGCATTCTGACTAATTTTCAAGTTTTTGTATATAACGGTTCAAAAGATGGGGACAATTTGTGCGTTTTTGACAGTATCGTGCTGAATAAACATACCATCAAAGAAAAAATTTGGCGTCTTTTATTTTATAATAAAAGATTTAAATAAGTAGATCGATTTAATAGTCTTTGTTTGTACTTATGATATGCTTAAACTAACTTAATAGCGTAGACAAACGGCAACGTTAATTTGCATTAACAGCTCACTAATGTGAATTAAAATTTTACTGCGACAGACGACAGTTTTTGCAATTAGTAAACAGCTGTTTGCTTGTAAACAACTATTTGTTTGTTAATTAATTTTTTGGATATTTACAACGAAATCAAATGGACAAAAGACAGAAGGTACGACTAGCAGCTATGCTATTGGTGAAAAATCAGTATTTATTTGAAAGGAAATTAAAATTACTTTTGCTGAAACTTCTCCATAATGTAAAAATTGTACATGCACTAGCAAGCATAAATATGGACATCTTACTACAATTCGGATTAGCACTAGAACACTCTGAAATAAGAGAAAGGCAATTGTGGAAATTTGTAGGTTTAATATTATCTTTTCATAGAGGATATAATTCATATATGATATTTATAAAGGACCGCAACAGCACTTTTTGGGAATCTGACGTATTTATGATGGACGATAACAGATTTAAAGAAAACTTTCGCTTCAATAGAAAGGCTTTTAAAAAAGTTTGTGAAAAAGTTCAAAATATAGAGAGGTCAGACACTAATATGAGGCTTTGTATTCCACTCGACAAGAGAGTGGCAATAGCATTGTACGCATTGGGATCAGCAGCGGAATACAGGACTGTCGGCAGTTTATTCGGTGTGGGACGCGGCACCGTTGGTTAAATTTTTATAGATTTTTGCCACGCGATTTGTGAAAACCTAGATCACTATATAAATTCGTACCCTCCACATCCTCAAGAAATTAAACGCATTGTTGATGGCTTCGAAAATCTCGGTTTTCCGCAATGCTTTGGAGCTGTAGATGGATGCCATATAGAAATTCAGCCAATAAAAGATGATGCAGTAGACTATCACAATTATAAAGGCTGGTATTCAGTGGTTTTATTAGCAAGTTGTGATCACAGGTAAATATTTTTTAAAAAGTTATTAAAAATCTATATATTTGTGCTTTCATTCTTTCGCATTGGATCAAGTGGGAAAAACAACGCTTCGAATATTTTTGAAAACAGCCCTTTAAAAAGGTTTCATGAAAGCGCTGAAATTTGTACACAAAATAGCAAAGTAATTGCTGACGCGAATGTGCCTTTGTTGCTTATTGGTGATTTTGCTTTTCGCTTATCGCGGTATATAATGAAGCCATTCCCATATTCAATAAATCAGCCAGCTGTAGAAAAAACCATCAATTACCGACTGTCCAGATGTCGTCGCGTAATCGAAAATGCATTTGGCCAACTTAAAGCTAGATTTTAAAGAATTGGTAGGGGCTTGCAAGTAGCACCAAGAAATGTTAACATTATAATAAAAACATGCTGCATTTTTACACAACTTTTTGAAAATGGAAAACGATGAAGTTTCTTTCGTATGGATGGAAAATATTACATTAGACGTATATACACGAAGCCAGCCCAACCACTCAACAAGAGTTAGCGAAAATGACGTGACAGCATCTACTATTAGGAATGCAATATTTTACGAAATGCTTGATTTTATTATATCTAAGCATATAGTTATAATTTTATAATGCATAAAAATACCATTTTTAAATTTTGTCTATTAAGGTTTTCATTAAATTTATAAACTCTTTTCCAGTTTCATTTTGCTCGCGAATGGCATTAACAATTTCTCTTGGTAATAATTGGCTGTCTTCTACCACACTTTTTAACATTATGTGTTGCTCCTTCATCATTTTTACCACTTCACCTAAATGATTTCTCTTTTTTCCAGAGGACGACGAAGCTGGAGCAGCTGGTGATAGCGTGGTGTCAAGAGGAGACAGTGGCGACGAAGGCGACGAAATCATCACTGGTGATGGCAATGGCTGTGCCTCTGGCGATGGTAATTGCTGTGACTCCGCTGATGTAACGGCTGTGGCTCTGCCGGTGGTAATGGCTGTGACTCGAGCGATAAGTTGCAACTTGCTTCTGGCGTATTTACCTAATTGAATAAAAAGTTTGTTAATTTTCTTTTAAAATAAAATATTTTTAAATATAAAATGTTCATTCTTACCATTGAAAATGATTCCAAAATTTCAGCACTATTAGCCGCATTGCTCCCAATAATCCGGTGCACAGGACTATAAAATTTCCAATTTGATGGACTCCCACCAGATAGTCCTATTTTCTTTATCTCTTCTCTATAAATTCCAACAATTATTATGTGTTAAACAATTATTTGTTAAAAAAAATACCTGTATTTTTGGGTGAAGTTCCTTATTTTAAAACGTGGACTTCCTCTGGACTAAATTTATTGGCCATTTGCCCAGAAATCTCTTTGAAAATGTGACCATTTCTTTTTGTACGTCGCAAGTCAGTGGCACGGTCCGCCCACAGCTCTAGCAAAATCTGCGCATCTCCGTCACTCCACACATTTCGCTTCTTTCCCTTGGAAATTATAAAATGGAAAAAATAGGTTTCGAATTTTATATATCTTTTTTTTTTTTTGCTAAGAACAATTAAAATAACTTACCTTTGCCGACTTTGAATCCAATTTAATTTGAAAACACAATTTGCCAACAGCTGGTTGAATGTCGACAGTATTGCCATATTGAAATTGAAAGCTTAATTCAGTTTAAATACTCTACGATTTCGTGCATTTATGTCAAATCAAATGCATTTTGAGATGGAGATAATTCACAAGTTAATTTGAATTTAGACTGCTAATGCAAATTTACGCTGCCGTCTGTCTATGCTATAAGCTACTGTCAGAAGTCAACGAAAAGCCTGTCAAATACTTAGAAAACTTATTGGAGACTGTTTGGTGACTATTGTACATGTACCTACTTACTTCACATAGTTGCAAACGTTTGTCCATTGAAAGAAATTGTTTTCTTCTTATACCTTTCTAATATATCGATTTTTTACCCAAAATATTATTAAATATCTACAAAACATCACGCCTGCCTCTAATTTTTCGAAATCATTTAGAACAATGAAGTGTCTCCAACCATAAAAACCAATATATGGGGCAATAGAGAATAAAAAAATCAAATGAAAAAATTGGCACTCGCCCATATATTCCGAGTTGTGATCCTCTGGAAAGTACCATTGTGCACCATATTTTTAAAAATATTAAATAAATATTAATATAAGTCTCATTTCAAAGCTTTTGAAGAAATATTTTAGAGAATAGTAAAATTTAATTAAAATTTTACTTTTTCGGCTTTGGTTCATTTTTTAATTTAACTTTTATTAAGAAAAATTATTTTTCAAATGTACGCGGACGTTTTCCAAAAAAAAAAACAAGAAAAATTAGACGCTGGCAGAATGTAATGCTGCATTTTCAGGACCGCCAAATCCATCTTCAGCATTCTTTGCATCCAACACCTTGATTTGCGTATATTGCGTGTTTTTTTTTTAATTATTTTTAATTTTAGTCCCAGCCAGGGGTTGAATCGGTGATTATCATAAATCAATTAAAATTTTACTTTTTCGGCTTTGGTTCATTTTTTAATTTAACTTTTATTAAGAAAAATTATTTTTCAAATGTACGCGGACGTTTTCCAAAGAAAACAAGAAAAATTAGACGCTGGCAGAATGTAATGGTTCAACCCCTGGCTGAGACTAAAATTAAAAATAATTTAAAAAAAACACGCAAGGCACAGCGCATTAACATTCATACCTAACTCATCAACAACTCTTGATGCAGATTGCGTTGCGCGTATGAAATTACGGTTTTCAGGAGCAAGTTCCCTGATTTCATAAGAGCACATTCCGTTGTAGTAACGATAAAACAGTGAAACACACCCCACATTGCGTCGATGCTACAGTGAGTCAATAGAGCTGGATACCCTACTGTCACCGATGACTTTCTTCGCTCTCTCCTGTACGCGGTCGAGTAACTCCAAAACAGACTTTGAAGCACTGGCCCATACATGAGAGTTGTATTCCATTTTCGGTCTGATAAAGGTGACATAGATAGTAAGGAGATCAGATGGAGTGAAGTATTTCTTACACAGTTTCAGAAAACATAGGAACTTGAATGCTTCTTCTGCAACATGAAAAATGTGCTTGTTCTAAAGAACATCGCATTGAATTTTCATGCCAAGAACATCGAGAGCTTCTGATTCCTTAATATATATATATATATATCACCCATAATTACAGATGACGTAGCATGTTCAGCAGTACGCCTGTGCGAAAGCACACAGCACTGGGTTTTATAAGCGTTAAACGGAACCCTGTTCGCCAGGCCCCATTCGAAAATTACCAGAAGGTCGCAATTAAGGGTATCGTCCATGTGCTTTCTCATAGCCTCAATTTCCCGAAGGCTTTAATGGCATATGCTACTGTCATCCGCAAAAGAATAGATAGAGTTGGAATTCTGACGTAGAAGGTTATTAAGAAAAAAAAAAATAGGGTAGGGTAAAGTACGGAACCTTGCGGTACCCCTGAATTTAACTTGAACTCGTTTGATAAGATCCCATCTATAAACACTCGTATAGTGCGATCCCTGAGAAAGCTCGATATAAGTCGAGTGAAGCTATTACCGACACCAAAAGCAATAAGTTTTGATATGAGTACACCATGCCACACTCTATCAAACGCCTTGGAAATATCTAAAGCCACCACCTTACTTTCACCAAAATGGTGAATGGATTGACACCATTTTTCCGATAGGAAGGCCAATAAGTCACCCGTAAAGCGTCCCCTACGGAAGCCGTACTGCCGGTCACTAGCTTAGCTGTTGGACTCCAGATATTTCACAAGATTAAAATTAAGCATGCTTTCCATTACTTTGGAAAGTGCAGCGCAAATTGCAATTGGGCGGTAATTTCCAGGGTTGCTAGCCTCTCCCTTTTTGGGGATTGGTGTTACATTAGAAACCTTCCAACATAATGTGAACTCACCAAATGTTGACAAGTTTTGCTAATGGACGCGCTAACGTCGAAGAGCACTGCTTCAACGCCAGTGCTGGAATTCCATCCGGACCAGAGACTTGTATATGTTGAGATCCGCTAAAACCTTTTTAACTGCACGTGCTCGAAAGAATACATCTGGCATAGTTACTGATACTCTTTCCAGTGCGGGATGTGGTTGATTGCTTTCCAGCAAGCAGGAGTTACTTGCAAAAATTTCAGCCAAGATGTTAGCTTCATCAAACGGGTCGTAATTATTTGATCATCCTTTTAAAGAGGCGCAATTGAGGAACTAGCATTTTCCTTCACTCTTTTAACGAATGACCAAAAGCTCTTGCTACCCCGAGAAGTAGTAAGAACTTTAGCACGAAGGCGCTGAGTAAAAAGCTTTTTCGCGCCTTAGTACTTTGGCACACGAAGATTTCGGCTTTTTACGTAGCAAATCAGTTACGGCGTTTTGTTGCACCTCCATATGCTAAATGCTTCCTCTCTGGATCTGAAAGCGTTTTGTACATCTGATTAAACCAAGAATTCTTTCTTGGATTAACACGGTTTTAATTAGATGGAATGAGAGTTTTCATTCCAATCAAAATAATGTTCACAACCGTTTCTGCCATGGCATCGATTTTATTATCCAGAAAACAAAGTTTTCAATTAAAATGCCGAAAAAATTCGTTGAGCTCAGCCCAACGAGCCTTTTCGTACATATATTTTAAACGTTTCATGGCCATTTTTGAAACGTTGTGAAGATAAGCGACCGAAAAGGAAGCGGAAATGGTGCAGTGATCCGAGTTACCGACAGGCGCAAGAATACTTAACTGATACTTATCAGGGTGTGAGGTAAGGAAAAGGTCGAAAGTATTATGATGTTGCAATTCAACACACGAAATATGTGTTGGCTCCTTAATTAATTGCGCGAGGAGGCCCTCTAGGGTTGTACGGTTCGAATGGCGAATCCAAGACGAGTTGTGAACATTGAAATCACCAGCGACAACAATTTCACTGTTTGGACAGCTTTCTAGGATTCTCGATATGCAATCGGACAGGGCATCGAAGCCGGAAATAGATTTATCCCTTCCCGCGTTTGGGCTTCTGTATAAAAACCCGAAATATAACAAGTGTGACCAGATTTTGAATTTAACCCAAAGACAGTTAAATTCAGGATCATTTGTGCCTAATGATTGCAAGCACTGGTACACGACTTCATTACGAATGTACATCGCAAGGCGCTTATGTAGACTTAAAAAAGGTAGAAGAGAGTACCCAGGCAAATGAAAATCTCGTGGATCAGCATCCTCAGATACCTGGGTCTCACATAAGGCGAAAATATCAGGACGATGCAGACAACTGTGTGCATACACAGAGAAGAACCCACGTATGTTGCAGAAATCGATTCTAAATCCTCCTGTCATTATGAAAAAAGAGCATATTTTGGAGTGGACCAAGTGGGTATTTAGAGAAGACATGAATCGGGTCACCGGCTTAGTGGGAGTAGCTTTGGACTAGTAGCTTCCAGCAGTATGGAATCTACGTCTGGATTCAGCCCGATATCGGAGATACGAATTTTTGAAAATTTTTTTTGGACCAACCACTTCAAAATATGCTCTTTTTTCATATTATTTTTCTTTGAAAGAAAAATTTTCAATAATTTATATCTCCGATATCGGGCTGAATCCAGACGTAGATTCTACACTGCTAGAATCTACTAATCCTAAGCTACTCCTACTATGCCGGTGACCCGTTTCATGGCTTCTCTAAATACCCACTTGGTCCACTTGAAAATATGCTCTTTTTTCATATTATTTTTCTCTAAAAGCAAAATTTTCAAAAATTTATACCTACGATATCGGGCTGACTCCAGACGTAGATTACACACTGCTGGAATCTACTAGTCCTAGGCTACTCCCGCTATGCCGGTGACCCGATTCATGTCTTCTCTAAAAACCCACTTGGTCCACTTCAAAATATGCTCTTTTTTCATATTATTTTTCTCTAAAAGCAAAATTTTCAAAAATGTATATCTCCGATAGCGGGCTGATTCCAGACGTAGATTTTACACTGCTGGAATCTACTAGTCCTAGGCTACTCCCACCATGCCGGTGACTTCCTGTCTTCTCTAAATACCCACTTGGTCCACTTCAAAATATGCTCTTTTTTATATGTTTTTTTTCTCTAAAAACGTTAGACGGGTGTTATGGAGCCAACAGTGTTTTTTTTTTGTTTTTGTAAAATTTAAAATTTTTTTTTCTTTAGTAATTTTAATTATTCATAGCTTAAAAGTTTTTTAAATGTACATGTAACTTTATCAGCGCAGTTAGCACTATGTGGAACGTATTTAACATTTTTGTAGGACGTATTTAACTGACGTATTTACCTTCACACCGTTGGTGATGAAAGTATAGCCATTTTACTTATTATTTTACTTCGCCGGCGAATGTGCTATATAGAAGTACCGACGAAGGAGGCTGCGTGCTATATTGTTAAATTCTGAATAAGCATTATACCATTAAACAGAAAAAAACATATTTTAATTTTCGGTTGCCGCACGGACCACCAGAATTGTAGACAACGTGCTAACCACGATGACTATAATAATATAATATAATTCATTTTTAATCAGCAATAAAGACTGGGGTTAAGCGGCAAAAAAACACAACGAGATGGCTACAATCTTTTTGACAAACATTCGACGGAAATACTACTTCATCAGGGTAATATGAGTAAAGAGGGGTCGAAAACTCTCGATATTCTTTCCATGAAAATTTAGTGAGATATTTCGTGGTACAAGCACATTTTTTAAGTCACAAAAAAAACTGTGAAGGAGATGTTCGCTCCTTGTAATCTTGCTATTACCTAACCACGTACAGAAAATAATAAAAAAACTCTTGCTCTTTGGACATAGAAGATAGTTCAAGGAACCTTTCTTTTACGTGAAACATATTCCTTATTAAGGGCCCATCTCTATGTGTTAATTTTGCATTAAAACGTATAAGAGATTACATTAAATAATCGATTTTTCTTTAAATATTTAATTCGTGAAATAAACTCTTTGTAAAGATATTTCCTTTCTAATGTCTACAAGCACTTCTTTCGGTATCATCCATTCCATAAATTATTTTACTAAGCTCGAGACAATGCATCGCAAAAGCAGGGGTCATTTCCAAAGTAATGGTATCGTTAAAAAACGATCAGTTGGTGAAAATTCACTCACTGTTTGCGTTTTTTTCTTGAAACCTAAAAAAGGGAGGGTTTTTGCTAAACTGATCTGATCACTGCCATTATGGGGGCATTAGTCTGCACAATCGCCATAAGCTTAATTATGATTTAACGATATCGAACTAGAAACGCCAGTATCAGTTGAAATTAAAGAAGAAATCTCAGTAATTGCAATTACAATACTGAACAAATAACTGTCTTAAAACTTTTTGACATTTTGAACTTCTTGTGTTAAATCAAAAGTGTATGGAATAGATGTCATTAATTTCACAACCGTGGCTTTATTAACACATACGTCTACATATTTTCCGAAAAACATTGGCGCAGCTATGATTTTCACTTTTCAAAATGCGTGCGTTTCTTACGTGTTTGCATAATTTTTTTTTTTTAATATTATCGTTAAAGAAATTCCAAAATCTTTAAATCACACCTCAGAAACATCCCTCATATCGCATAATCGACCGTGAGAAGTAGTCATTGATTGACCAGTCTCTTATTCAATAATGCTTAAGCAAAGCACTGTCATGTTGATGATATAAATATAAAATCCCTAAAGTAATGAAAAGTCGCCAAAGTGTCAATGCATCAAATTTTTGTAATGCTTTACTGTTCAAGGGATTTTTTATATTTGTATTTTTTTACACAAGTAGATTAATTCTTTTGTTTATTTACTTCTTGGCGAACACTGCATTATTCTTATATTATTTTATAAACTCTTGAATCACGATTTTCAGTTGTAAAAAGAATACGTGCCTACTAAAAATTGGTTGCCGGTCACAATTCAAGTAATAAAAATAAGGCTTTCGTTTTTGCATTTCAAAGTATTGCATCTCTACAACTGTAAAATTTGGGCTTATTAGTTAATTTGTATTAAACGTTTTTTTTCTACATGATGTAGCTGATTATTCGACTTTTGACATTTAATTTAGTTTTTATGCTTTGTTAAGTAGCAATACAACGCTTTGTGCCTCACAACTTACAAAAAAAAGCTTAAAAGAAGTTTCATATGACAGAGTTTCATGTTCCACCGTCGCACAGTGGCGCCATTTGAGTTTTTTCGTTGCAAAAATCATATCTTTTGAACCGAAGAAGATAATTAAACAGTTTAAACAGCATATGATAGATAACTGTTCAGCCTGTGAAGTGAGCGTTTGGAAAGGGTGCTACGCTTTGTAGGGGCCTACTTATGGATTATCAAAATTAAAATTAGTAGAAAAATCAATTTTATGGTAACTAAAAAAAAATATTTTTACATTTTTAAATAGCTTTTATTTTTTCTTTAGGGTTTTATGCTTTAAATTATTACCCAACAAATTAAAAAAAAATATTTTTTTTTTAAATTAATTTTTTAAATTTTCTGTAAAATATTCATCACAAATCGTAAGACTTCCGTAAACTCCGTATGCAGTGGTCGTGAATTTATTTTGGCTTGCGTAATATGCTTGTATTCGGGTAAAACGTCAGCGCCGTGTCGCGTTAAAGATGCCCGTAGTTTCTCATATTTCTCTTTGGAGAGTTCTAAGTCCATAAACAAGGCCAAGGATTCTTCGGAACCATACTTGTTAATGTGTGCGTTTGTGGGCGTGGGAATGCTTTCCTTAATCCTTTTTAATCGCAGTGGGCTTGCATCAGCAACAGATTTGGTTATCTGAGACCTAACTCTTTCACTATCCTTTGTATATTTAATAGCTAGCGCTTCGTGGTCAAGTCATTGGTGGCATCGGCAAGTTTCCTCTTTCTTGTGAAAATTGAACACTCCTCAATACTTTTTGTGGCCTTTCTTTTGCTCCTCTGGTTGATGTGGTGGGTTTATCTACTGCCAATATAGCCAGGATGGTGTCTTCATTAAGCCAGTCCTCGTATTTGGAGTTGAAGTTCTGAATGGTTCGATTAGACTTCACCCATTTTGCCTTAATATTTGCATATATCAGATAAAAATTATTTTTTATAATTTTGCTTCTCTCAATATTTCCGTATAAGCTATCAAGTTCTTCTAAAGCAGCTTCCGTGATAAACTTTGGTGTGGTTGACTTTCTAAACAGTTCAAATAATTTTAAGTTGTTCAACGCCATGTTTTCATTACTTAAATTGTTTAATGGTTTCAGTAATTGTTGCGCCAACTTTCAGTCGTAGACTAATCCAGGCATTGTGCTTATTTTGCAATATATAGGCTTATCCTACCATGCCTAAAAATTTACTACTAAAAAAAATGAAACAAAAATTTACTACTAAAAGAAACTACTGTCAGTCAAAACATATAAGGGATGGACGCCATACAACTTCTGCAACCATGTCTTTTTAACCTTTTTTACCTCTAGAAGCCAAACGGGCACGTACAGGCAGATAAAACCTTTTGAATTATGTAAAGAAATAATCAAAGAACAGGTTTTGCAAATATGGCAAATATAGAAAAATATAGATTTTTTTTATTTTCCGTCAAAGTTGAAAAATATTGAAAAAACGGATAGTTTTTAAATAGTGATTTACCAGGACAAACACAAAGCAAACAGTTAATTTTATTATCATTATACATTTAATAAATACATCAATCAATACAAACAAAAAATATGGCTATTCGTTACCTATTTTTCGTGATATTACACCTGAAATTGCAACAAATTGACTAAAAATTGTGCGTTAATTTCTTATTCTTTTAGTATCAAATTTCACAATTTTTGAATTCGACCAAGGACTCTCAAATATTGCCTTTAGCAGAATTCTCTGACATTCGACAAAAATCGCCATATTGTTGCTGTAACAGCTCTGCTGAAGAAGTGAATTTTTCACTAAATAAATCATCTTCAGCTGAGTTCACCCGGGTCTGAAGCGCAGATCTAAGTGTCTTGATACAACTGCAAAGTTTGAGAGAGTCGTTTCAGTTCTCATAAACTTTGGCAATTACCAGCTATAGGAAGTTGGCTCAATCGGTAAGTTATAGTAATATTACAACTCTAATTAGATGTTTTATACCATCGAACATATTAGGCGAGCTCGAATAATTTTCGATCGTGATAATTTTAAGAGTCCCAAGTTATAGCTCACCCTCTTTCCATCCTAAGAGATGAATCGAATTTAAACATTTTTATAAACGACTGAACGTATATTTGTTATTGATGCCTGCTCAAACTATTTTTAATTTTCCCCAGCAATGTCTTGCAATCAATTTTCAATTTAATTATTGATATAGCTTCTTAACTTCTGGTGTCACATTTATTTGAGCACAGATAGTGCTAAAATGTAAGGAAAAAGGACCCATTCCCGAATATTAAGTTAGTTCTGACTGAACCCCATAAGAAACAATTTATTTACGTGCATATGTACGTTAGCAAAATGAAGATATGAATAAAATAAGAAAGTCGAATTCCTTGCCACAAGAAAAAGAAATAAATTAAAATAAATAATTAACAAATAAAAGATGAAGAAAAATTTTTGATTTGTTTAAGAAGTGCTTAAAATATTCTTACGACTTATAAAATACAATATTTGCATAAGAATTGGACTTTATGTAAGAGATTTGGATAATAAAACTAGCACGTTATTGCTTATTGTTCTATCTCGGTAAAAAAAAAACAAATTTGCTTAATTTATTTTACCATTTTTAACTGTAAAATATCCAAACTCTTTTTCCAATAAATAATAAAAAATTATTTTAATTTTTAATATTGATTACAGTTTGATAGAAACGTAACTAGATTGTTCCGGAACGATTCAACACAAGAAGGTGCGTTATCATATTAAGCTTAATTAAATTGTCTTTATTATATAATTAATTAAAAAAGAAAAAAAATGTTTAGTTACTTTAAGTTTAAAATTTTTATTAAAAGGTTATTTTAAATTGTTGCATAATTTATTTGTGACTGTATTAATCAAGATCACTTTTGCATTATACTTAAATTAAATATATTATACTTAACCTATTTCAACCTAAGTCAACGTTTGCATTATGCTTAAAATTATGTCAACCTAAATCAAAATTGCAACGTATGCATTATTTTATAAATAATAATACAAATATATTTAAATAAATTCACTTAATAAATTCTTTTATATTAATTGCACTTTAAAATAGGTCAACTTTATTTGAATATTGTTTTTTTTTTTTTAGTTTATACTCATTTTCGCATGATTGAAATTAATTACGTTATCATTTAATATTGTATAAAAAGGTGAACAATTTCAGAAATAAATTAATAATAGTTCTACAGTCTGCATACACAAAGATCCATTCTTAATCTTTTATGGTCTTTCAGTTTAATTACTAGAAAGACAAAAAGAAATACAGAATAGTGTTAATTCTGACGAAACGTTTGAACAAAATGATTTTTCTATTTAATCATTTTTTGAAGCAAGAATAAGAAAGAATACAAATTTCTAAAAAAAATAAACTATTAAATCAATTATAAATTTAACAAACGTTAACATGTAACATTTAACAAATTATAATTATCATACGGATATAGCCACTTTAAACAAAAATGTTCAAAAAGTGTGAACTTATTAGTGGGGTTTGTAATTAAAAAATCGTATTACCGACAAAAATTCATTTTGATATTAGAACACCTTTTCAACAAGCTGAACATCAAGATAAAAAAATAAATTAAGCATCCATTCAGGTGCAAACACCGTGAAAACTTTTGCATCACTGACTTGTCATATGTGTATTATTTGCAATAATAAGCTTTATTACAAGTTGCATGCGGCTTTTTTACGAAACTAGCTTGAAAGGAAAAGAAGTAAATGTCAATTTATTAGAATGCATGCTTTTTCAGAACTTTGAGGTAAACAATGGACTACATACGGTAAAATATTTTTCTTTACTTTTTTTATCGTAAAGAATCAATGTTACGCCCATAACTGTTGACGAAGGAAGTCAGGAGGCAAACAGGTGTTAAATGAAATATATTCTCCTTAAGAGCTACTTGTAATGAATTTATTCTAGTTCTCTATAACATATTTCGAAAAGTTTTAAATTAAAGCTGTGATTTTACTTTTTATCAATAGAGATTAGAAACTTACAAGATATGTTCTCTATAGTAACAATCCTCAGATATCGTGTAGGTATTGACCGTATTTTCGTTGAATTAAATATTATTTCAAGAAACGACTATTTTATACATCTTCTGAGTTTCAAAAGAAAAAAATGAACTTTTTAAACAAACAAAAAAATCTCTCATATCGATTTTTAACTGCCGAAAAATGTAACTGAAATAATCATCAAAATTGTTTTCTGGTTTTAAGTTTAATATAAACGACATCTACATATACATCTATTTTTGTGATCACAAGATAATGTTAAATAAAAAATTGTAAGAGCCCCTTTATAATTTGCATACTCAGCCAACGAACTGATTTCTATTTAACACACGAGATACTAATCGAAAAAACCAAATTAACGAAATCATATCTGTCGTTGTCCTGTCCGCATGCATGTTTGTTCCGTCGTTTTCATAATATATGTTGTGCCTTAAAATATAGTGTTAATTGATAATTAAATGTGCTTAAGGAAACAAACAAAAAACTTAATGATAATAAAAAGACAATAACATAAAGAGAAAAATATTTACATATACTAAAAATCATAAATAGTAAAAAAATAACAGATAACTATATAATAATATTTACAACGACACCACAGATTAAATCACATCAACTCAACAGAAGACATAAAAAAAAGTAAAAATATAACCAGTGGTGGCACAACGGGACGCACATGACAAGATCAAGGCTTTAATGGCTCTTTACAATGCAAGTTGTACCTTCCATTTTTCCTATTTTTTTTTTTTTTTTTTTTTTTTTTGTAACAGAAGTAGTAATTTTATTTTACTTATACTTTTGTGTTAACTGTTGTTTGACTAATTGGTGGCAAAGGTATAACACTGGTCACTAAGTAGTCTTAAAAGTTTTTTCAGTTTTTTCAGGGGTGTTAGTACTATAAAATAGACGAAAGGTTTTAATCTTTGCTCTTTGTTATGATAGGAAGACTTAGAAATGATTTCTGCAACATACGCCGGTTGAGAGCGAAATTCTTCTCTGTGTGTGCACACAATTGCCTATATCAGCTTGATATTTTTGCCTTATGTGAGACCCAAGTGTTTGAAGATGCTGATCCACAGGATTTTAATTTTCCTGGCTACACCTTTCTACATATTTTTAGCCTACATCGTGGTATTGCGTTACACATTCGGAAGAAGGGCGAATCGACAACGATTTTGCATAAACAAAATATACATAAAAGCTAAAACATATGTTTACCGCGTGATTTAATGCAGTCACCTGCTCAATTCGCCATGTTCGAAATGAAATCGTGTACCAGCCAACAATCCCTAGACGCGAGGGATTTTGAATTTAACTGTCATTGGGTTAAATTCAAAGTTTGGTCACACTTTTTGCATCTCGGATTTTTATACAAAAGCCTAAACGCGGGAAAGGATATATCAATATCCGGCTTAGAGGTCCTTTCTGGTTTCATATCTAGAGTTGTAAGGTACGAATGGCGCATTCAAGACGAAATGTGAACATAAAAATTAAAACTTTCGGATTAGTCATTCGAAACTTACAACTCTAGATGGCCAATATGTTGAGCTATTCGCCGCAATTAATTTATGAGCCAACACATATTTCGTGTGTTCAAGGGCAACAACACAATATACTCGCCCTTTCTTACCTCACAAGCTTATAAGTATAAAGTAAGCATTCTTGTGCCACTCAGTAACTCGGATCACTGCACCATTTCCGTCTCATTTTCAATCTCTGAACTTCACAACGTTTAAAAATGGCTTAAAATGTATGTATCACGAGAAGGCTCGTTGGGCTTAACTCAACGATTTTTTTTTCGGCATTTTAATTGGAAACTTTATTTTCTAGACAATAGAGTCGATGCAATGGCAGAAATACTTGTGAACAATATTTTGCTTGGAATGAAAAACTTTCATTCCATCTAAGCAAATCCGCGTTAAACCAAGAAGAATAATTTGCTTTTATTTCAACCCTCTAAAAATAATAATAAAAATAACAAAAACTTTTTTAAATGCTTTATATTTTTCTTCTTAGTTGAAAATCAACGGATTTCAGGACTTTTCTATGCTGAAATAATGTAAAAACTTTGCGCCATCAATACTTAATCTACATTAAACATTACACTGGTTATCATTTTTAAAAATTACACAGGTATGCAAGGGTTTTCCCCTCCGAACTTTCTGCAGCATTTTGGATAGGTATTGACTACTAGGTTACGGAAAAAAAAATTCAGTAAATTTTCATCACGTACGATTTCTGAGAAAAGAGGCTTTTTGTTTTTCTTGGAATCACGATATACTACCAGCAGTAAGTAATTAAAATAGTTGCATACTGTTGGCAATGCTGAAGGTATACTTTTAATTTATAGCTTACTAGTACAGCCCGATCTGCTTCGCTCACCCAAAGTTTATCTTATTACTTCAAAACATAATATATGTATATTTCAGTTTTCTGAATTAATATTTCAACTGTCGCTTTTAAATGAATGTACAAATTTAAGCTAAAGGGATATTCATAAGTGGTCAGTTTCTTTTACACCTTAAACTATGAAGATATTTGGACATAGAACTAAAAAAAATTAAGTTGTAGCATCGATTTGAATTTCATCAGTGGGACAAAAATTAAATTTATATTATCAATCAAAATTTTGATCATGAATTAAAAAAAACTCTACGTGCTAGAAAAAAATTGAAAATGTATTTTTAGTTAACACATCCAGTTATATAAAAAATATATAAAAATATTCGGGTGGTAAAATAAAAGTCTCATTTTGCATACCTGTGTTATCAATATGAATGTCGGTCTTTCTACACACCTGTTGTGTTCGCCTTCTCTATTCCTTTCATACACTTGAAATAAATCATTACATTAAACCTTATCAATAATGTCGCTCTAATCGATATGTCAATCCATGTCATCTATAATTTCACATTTAAGGAATTAGTTGCAGGAATCTGTTGCTCTCTGAAAAAAAGTGTATTACTCTTTGAAAAAACGTATTTCTCTTGAAAAAATGCATTGAGTCAGTATCCCCACATCAATACTTCTGCCGTTCATACAACTTATTTCAATTTCTTTATTACAAAATAATAAACATTGCGAAAATTACAAAATATTTTTAAACTATTTTAAAAGTATTGTATTTCACGATGGTAAGACATAACAAGACACCTTGTGAATTACCTAAAGTCTCTGGCTCTGCAGAGGCTTTCTCAGAATTTTAAGATGTTGTAAGTAAAAATTGGACTTCGAATTAGGAAACACCTTAAAGCTGCATATCGAAATATGCAAAGAGCTTATGTCTGTATAAAATAACTAACATACCATTGTTGTTTTTCAAATATTTTGTATCAATGATTATATTTCTGGTATTATTATTATTATTTATTGGAACAGTTACAAGTGAAAAAACCCTGAAAAAAAAATCAACAAAAAAATTTTCAAAAATATCTCATGAATAGAAAAAAACCCGTTACTGTTTTATTATATATATATAGATTAATAAGGTTTACTGCAGCTGCTATGTAGCACAACAACATTAAAAGTAATTAATTATTTACGAATATTTGTTAGAAAAAAAATAAAACAAATACATATTCAGACACACGAATATCATTTAAGACATTATTAATGAGTCAGCTCGTTCTAATATTTGTTTTATTTTTGAAAGAATTATACTGCTCATGTGGTACGAACTACGATATTGGATTGTGACCAAAAACAAATATGCTTTCACCTGTCCTGTGATAACATTTTATTTATTGGTATAAAAATGATAACACCAGTAAATTAACCAACTACTTGGTGATATTTATCTCTTATCAATTATGATTGATATGCAATTTATGAGATTGTTCAGTTAGGTTGAGAGCGTATATTAATGACTTTTTGTTAAGTCTACAGGAAAGAAATTATAAAACATTTGTTAAGTAATCTTGAAAAATTAAGTAATAAAATGTTTTTAAAAGTGTCCTTCGAGCAATATCTATAATCTGCCATTAATTTGCGATTATGTTTACATCTTCATTTCCTATTTCACTTTGTTTTGTTTGACATCTTTCGTTGCCCGCAAAAGTGCCTATTTGTATGCAAAAAAGTCAGCCAGTCTTGGATTGGTAGTTGTTAATATAAAATACAGTTTTGTTTTCGTTTATTATAATTATAATTGAGAGAAGAAACTACTCGTATAAGTTAATAAAGTACAAATTTATTTTCACTTTCTTACGGAATTTTCCTTTCTAATATATATTCGTGTATATAAGCATTTTGTGAGATGATTTCGCTGAATAAGAAATTTAAGTATTGTGGTTATTTTATGTACGGAATTCCATTGTTTATATTTTTTTCGTAGCAGCTTCAGTATACATCAGTAATTGGGAGAAAATGTGGGATTTTCAAAAGTGCGTGTGCAACCTAAGCTAAATATACTAGATTTATTGAAAGGGTAAATGGGGGGGCGCTTCTATTAAAATTTCTTAAACTAAAAAAGAAAAGTTGTAAACTGTTTGAAGCTTTTTTATAGCTCTATCTAAAGTAATTTTTTCAATATTTTTTATAATAAAAAGGATACACCATATCTACACTACATATAAATGTTATTTTAATAATGGCTGCAAATTAAATTAAATACACACAAGAAACAGATCGTTAAAAATTTGTTGAAATTATTAAAATTTAACCACTAATATAATTATGTAATAACAATAATTTTGACGTATTTTTTTATTAAGAACGAAAAAATTATATTTTAATCTAATAGTTGGTCGCAACAAGTATTAAGAAAGTTAGCTCCTTACTAAACTCATTTCTTGTTATTGGGAGATGCAGCAATGTTAGTTCATTAACTTAGTACGAATACCCAAATTTTAGTAGTTAAAATTCAAAAATCGATGAAAAACGAAAGCGTTTTTGAGACTACAAAAAAGAATGAAAGAAAAAAAATAAATAAAAAGATAAAAAAAATTAAATTAAATATCAGTTAAAACAAAACAAAAAAAAAAAAAAACAAAAAAAAAAACACAAAGAACTGACAAAATGCAATTTTGATAAAAGGCAAGTGGTCCCACCTGGAGTAAAAGCAGATATTTCCAAATAAAAGGAAACTGAAAACGTCTTCTTAGTTCATATTGCCAAAACGTATTATATTTGTAGACAGATAGGAAAATGGAATGTAGCAAATAGGAAGAAGTAGTGCTTAGGTTTTCGTCACATATGATTTATAAAATTCTTACGAGTATCCGTTGAAATAATATTTTAAATAAAGTTTTATATGATATATCAATTTATTTTATTTAATTCGCAATAAAATTTTTCATTGACTGTCCCTTTCTCGAATAATTTTTAAAATAGTTATGGGTACCATACTCATTGAGTCACTTCAGCTGAATATCAAATAATACAACCGACAAAATTTGATTGGCAACATATTCGGTTGTCACAATGAATTTCCTTTCTCTATGTACTTGATGCTAAAAAATATATTTAAAAGTTTTAAACTGTAAATTTAGTAAATATTTGCAAGTATAGCAACAATAAACGCTGTAGGTAAATCTGACAGATAACTACATCTTGCACACAGGTGCATACTAATATGAGAAGTTAAAAAAGAGGTTGATTGCGTGCTGGTATATAGTACATATCAAGTGCAGTAGTGAGTTCATTTTACAAAATCAAAAACAAATTTTGTCGTCGTAACTCGGTTATTTGTCCACAATTGCTGCAGTAGCTAATTATTATTTATCAATTCTTATATTTGATAACAATAGCATTTAAAAACTTATATTAGTCTGTAGATAACTTACTTTATTGGAATGATGTTGCAAAAATCCGGATAAGTGTATTGGCGTTAAATATCTTTGTACTTGCAGTTTATTTTCACGTATATAAGGTCGCCTTAAACAAAACATTTTAATCAAAGCGACAAAATTCAATAACATATGTATATATAATGTCTTTTTCCTATACCTTTGTTCATATAATTTATATTAATATTTTTAATGATAAGTGTAAAATGCCTTTAAAATTGTTTTACATTAACAACAAACATTGTTAAAAAAACATATTTTTTTAGTTGAAATGTACATATTTTTTATAAACATACTTTTTGTCGAAGTAATAACTTTGAACTCATTTTGGTTTTCTTGGTCAGACAAAACAAAAGATAAAATTTCATGCAAAAAAAAACTATGTAGCTACCAAAACACCATCAAACCACTGAACCACAGCCGATTAACAAATAAAAAAACTTTAACGGATATAAACAGATGAGAAAAGTTTTATTTTTTCAATTAAAAAATGAATACATTCACGATTATTTTGGCAACAGATATTAATATCGCTCATATGTATAAATCAATTTACATGTGCTTTACATTAGTTTTCATTTACTTTACTTTATGAATATTATTATAGAATAAGATGTAAATGTATGTGTAGGGCATGTTCTTATAAAAAAAATATCACAAAAACTTTACTTAAGTATCATAAGGAGTTAAAAGGGTAAAAGGTAAAAGAGAAAAAGGATTATTTAGTAAGCCACCAATATTTTAAAAAATTTAAGTTCGACATAATATTTTTATCCCCAGCAAATATACTTGTATCAAATATCTTGTTATTGCTTGTGAATTGGTTGAAATATATATCTTCTTGTTCGATCTCCAATATATTTGGTAAAATATGGGCACGCTGGTTCTGTTTTCGGTAAAACCTTTACTATCTAGGTATACAAAAGCCTCTGGTGGTACATATCCAGATTGTAAACGTTTAGCAATTATTATCATTAACATAATAAGATGCCTTGATTATATTAAATTTAAAAATTGTAACACCTCTTGCTATATGTCTTCTTATCACATTGAAAATGAAATTATTAGTTTTGTATTTGTTTGAAATATATTTTATATATTGGCTATCTAGGCATCGATATAGTGACATACATGCTCTTTGATATTTTCTCTTAAAGAGTCTTTCCATGTACGATGGAGAAATATTGAACCATATTTTGCAACCATACGTTAAAGTAGGGCGGATTAATAGTTAGTACATGATCATTTTTAACTTTGATTTTACGTGTTTTTAAAAGAAAAAGAAATTATACCTACAAAAGGTTTTTCTACCCTTTAAAATCTGTGTGTTTACATGGTTATTAAAGTATAAGAATTTGTCTATAAATATACTCCTAAGTATCTTACCACTTCTCTTTTAGGAATGTCCAGGTTATTATTTGATTTTATTGTAAGTTTTTCCAATTCTTTTTAACGTTTTTGTTACAGTTATCTACAGGTGGCCGAAAAAGTATAGTTGCACATTTCTTTTCGTTTGTTCTCAATCAGCAGCAGTTTTCTGCACTATATCAAACTGTTTTTGAAGATGTTCGTTTCTATCTTTAATTTTTTTATTCGGATGAAATATTATAATATTATCGGCAAAGCCCATTTTATTATCCATCTTATTTTAAAGCTCATGTATAAACAAATTAAAAAGAATTGGAGAATTCACAGTACCTTGTTACAACCCATTTACAATAATAAATTTTTTTGAACTTAACTTGTTTCCGTCGTTGACATAAAAGGATTAATTATTCAACATAATGTGTAATAAAATTACAAAATGTGTAGGGAATGTATACTTTAAAAATTTTGATATTAGCCCAGGAATCCAGACGCTATCAAATGCTTTTTCAAAGTCGATCAGGCAAGCTCCCGTACACATCGACTTATTTAGATTCTATATGTCTATACTTGAATCCGATTTGCCTATCATTGATTATTTTATTTCTTTTGCAATTTTCTACTATATTATTGTTGGTGCAAATTTCAAAAACTTTACTAATATTTGGGAGTAGGCTTATTGTTCTTACGTTACAAGGGTTGGAAATATCTTTATTTTTCTTTGGTAAAACTACAACTTTTGCTGTTTTCCAAGCTATTGGAAAGTAAGAGTTGATAAGTTTGTTTTTAAAAGTATGGTATTCTAGTACCATCTCTTCTGGGAAATTTTTCAATACTATGGTGGGGATGTTGTCAATACCTGATGATATTTTTTTTTACTTGATTAAAAATGTAAAACATTGCATCGTCCGTTTCATTCGCTTTTTTATATGCCTAAAATGTAGTTAAAGTTGTTCTGTTACTTTCATACTCGGTGTTATTTTCCAAAAACCAGGAGAAGTTATTATCAACTTTAATGTGAACACTGTTATTGGATTCAATTTCTTCATAAGAGTGTATCGATTCTAAAAAGCTACCAATTATATCAAGTTTTTGTTGACCATCCCGTACTAAATAATCGTTACTTATTCCTTCCATTTCTGTGTCTGATGGGTTGATTCCTGCATTTCTTAGCCACCTTTCGTGTTTGCGAGGAATTCGTATACATTTTTGGGGAATTAAATGATCTGAATTGCTTTTTTATTTTATTAAACATGTTTGAAGGATTACACTTTACTGAAATGCAGAGGTTATCGTTTAAAAGTTTTCTAATTAATTTCAATTTTGTTTTCCACAAATTGAGTTCACTATCTGTAAGTTGACCTTCTAATCTGTTGTGTTTCTTAATTAATGTAACTATTTTGTTCTTTTCTGCATGTAATTTCCTAATAACAGGCTTCACGAATTTTTTAAAAGAATTTGTTTCTTTAAATTTTGGGACTGATCTTTCTATCGCACTATGTATTGTATTATTTAGCCTATGCAAATAAAAATTAATTTCATTATTAGAAAGATTTCTATCATTTGGAATCATAGTATTTTGTCGACTTTCATTCAATATATTTCTTTTAACTCTTGGTTGGTTTTTTTTAAAATTAAGTTTTATATCAGGGTTTTCCTTAATAAATGTTAAGAGACTGCCTCTGCTACTCTTAATACTGTTACTTCTAGTGCCCTATGATAACTATCATACTCCAATGTTTTGAAGCAGTTTAAGAATTGTTCTGTCTATGTATGGTCAACCGAGAGTCCGCTAAGCACAGATCCAAAAAGGAACCACAGTGTGGGAAAGAGGGTAAAACAGGGCGTATTAGACACTTCTATATGTTATTTCATTGGTTGACAGCCAATCTTCCAGTTTGTAGCCTTTTTCATTGCTTGAACTATTTCCCCAGTCAGTATGTTTAGAATTGATAGGATTGAAAGTACTCCAAATTGGAGTAGTTCATGTTTGAACATGCTGCTATTATTAGCTGAGGGTTAATAATCGGATATGACAAACAACATCTGGTTTGCTAATAAGACTACACAAGCCTCCATGTGTTAAAAAAATCAATAGTGCTGTTTGACAAGTACGAAAAATTTATACCATTTTGTATTAAAATTGTAGCACCACCACCAGCTTTTGTGTTTTTTGTGTCTTTTCGAATCATACTATAGTTCTTAAATTAACTTAAATTAAGTTTAGTTTCATTTAGTAGCAGAAGATCTGGGTTATTTCTTTCTGTAATTTTACTTAAGTCTAGTCTTCTACTTAAATTAATTATTAAGTTAACGTTAATTGCAAAAATTTTTGGTTTTCTAACAATAATTTCAGCCATTTTAGATACTTAAGCTTCTAAAAAAGAAAAAATTGTATCTGTTCTAGATACTTAAAGTTGTAGTTGTTTATTCAGATTTATAATCTGATTTAGTAGGTTTTGCATGAAATTATTCAGCTGTTCGAGTGCGTCGGTAATAGAGTTAGTTTTGTTTCCGTTTTGGAAATCATATGTTTTAAAAACATTAGAAAAGCTCACTTTGTCGTTTACATGGACCGACGTTATATTTTCTCGGTTCTGGGTCAAATATTGTTTTTTAAGCGCAGTTTTCGTTGAAGATCTTTATATTTTTCTCATTCTCTATATGATGCAGGGTGACCATATTTTTTGTAGAAAACACAGTATAATTTTCCTTTTTCATTTTCGGGAAAATTTTGTAGGAAACATTTTCCAATGCAATGTGTTTCGTTGCATTTAACGTATCTACGAGGAAGAAAGCAATTAGATGCACTATAGTTGAAACTTTGGCAGTTTCTACACTGTTTAATCTCGGGTTTTCTTAAAGCTTCCCAGTAGATATATCGATAGAGAAGACTCTTAATTTTTTAAGCTCGTTACTTACTTTTGTTAGAAGAGAGAGGTTTTTTTTGTTATTAAACTCTTTAATTTTAAAGTTTGTTATTTTAAGGCCATCTTTTATGAATATTATTAGTTCATTAGGGTCAATATCATAGATGTTAAGCGGTGAAACTTTAGTATATAAGACTTCGTTTTGTTTATTAGGGTTTTTATTTATTGTTTTCTCTTTATTTGTGTTTGTTTCTCTATTTGCAGAGATTTTAGTGGTAACCTGAGAAGATGTTGGGTTATCACATTCTTGCACGTGTTTTTCAAAAATTTTTATACATTCATGATCACAATTTTCTTCATTATCAAGTGTTAAAAAGTAATTATTTTTTAGTTGTTTTGACACTGTTATATATTTTAATAAGCTTTTTCTTTTTCTCACATTTCTTGACTGTTCTAAGGTATATTATATTTTAAGCATTTTTATTTTTATTTCCATTGTTAGTAATAGAGCTTAGAGCATTAAGCTCACTCATTCCAGGTTTTATTTTTTTTAATTATTATAAATTGAGAAGCTGTTTCTCTTATAAAAAGCAAAGAAAAAATGATTTACAATATGTATTTAATATAAGTACACCGAATAAAAAAAAACTGAACTGTTTATCTGGTCTACCCAGGGATTTCTTCCCCTTTTTTTATCATTATTTAGGTTAGTCTGTAAGGAAGAGGGTATCAATTCATCTGAATGTTGATTTTTAACCGACTTCTACAACTAGATGGAAAATTCTGTAATTTCCGACCCGATTATGCAATTTTTGTTTAATTAGAAAAGTTACGCTAACAGATAAGTCCCATTTTAGGGGAACAATTTTAAAATTTAAAAACTACGTATCATTATGGCTTCAAAAAGTAAAAAGTAATACAAAAATAAATCCACAAATAAAAGTGTGTACCCATAGGTGACGTAGATTGACCTATATGAGCCTGTCTGTTGAACTTTATAGATCAAACGCTTAAGAATAAAACAAAATGTCATTTATTACGACTGTTATAGTAACTAGTTTAAATATTTGAAATGAGAATTTTAGGGTGCCCCAAAAGTTCAATTAATTTTCAATTTAAGAAACAAAACTGTATAGATAACAAGTATACAATCTGAATCTAGAAATAACAGGATATTCCTATTATTGATATTATTTGAACTATAGGAACATATCTTTTAAACTGGTTTATACAGACAGTTGAAAACAAGACAAAATGTTGTCCACTGCTTTGTCTGGTACATTAAGAAGTATAAACGCTTAAAATTATAAATTAAAGGATGTCCTAATAGTTGATATAATTAGATGTATATGTACGGTAAGACTTCAAAAAAGTTTGTTTTTTACTGTTTCAGCTATTAAAGAATAATGATTTTAAATTTGCCCTCTTTGAAGTCTGTGTGCTTTGCAAGGCTCATTAACAGTTCCACTAGATTTTTTAAACTGACACAACACTGACGCTTTAATTTAAATTTAAGATAAAATTTTTCTTTTTGTTGCATGAAATTTCTTTTTGTTGGCAAGGCGTGTAGAGAAGAAAGTAAAAATAACAGTTTTAAAATTTAATGGGATAAGTATTAAAATATTTGTTTTTATTGAAAGCTTTAAATGAAAAGCTAATTGTGTGCTAAGAAAGTTTATGAAATGTGTAAAAATAAAACTTAATTTTGAAGGTGACAGCTGCATAATATAGCCTTTTAATTATAATACATAATATAGCCTTAATAGCTGTCTAAAATTTATCTCATGAACGTTATTTCTTATGATTTCAAGTGTTTATAATTGTAAAAAAATAAAAAAAATCAATAAATATTTTTTAATATTCAATTTGTGCTATAAAAACATTAACCTATTTCTCTTATAGCAAAATCAGTAAAATTAAAAGCAAAATTATTCGTTTGTATCAACTTCCTATAAAAACAAAAAAAAATTATGAATTGCAATAAAATTAGTGGTTATACTCAGTAATTTAACAAATAAATAAAATATGACAATAATTTTTGTTATTTAAAGGAGGAAGTAAAAGCTTCTATGTTACTTTGCCTCGGTAAAAGGCATTTTGTCGTTTTAAAACACTTTAAAATAATGATGTGTGAAAGAAACTAAGAAATACGACAGTAAAGCTTAACAAAATTATATATTATGGAGTTATGTAATCATTTTATAATCATTTTTAGAAATATTTTTATCAGACTAAAGAAAAAATATAAAAAAAAATTGCCTCATTATATGTAGTGGCAACAATAGACGCTTTTAAATCCTGATAAAAATATTTTTATCGTAACTATTAAAAAAATCGTGTCTTTTAAATTATGACTACATTTTTTGGGGCGCTTTAAAAAAACTTTATGGGGCTGACATGTCTTCTTTGTTGGGCTAAGGGTTTTTACACGCTAAAGAGCTATCGATTTACTTACAATATTTAAAAACATTAAAACATTGCGAAGTGTTTTAGCGATCACACTTAAAGTTATTAATATTATATTAAAGAAAAAAAAAACAAGTCAAAGCTTAATAATTTTTAAAACATAATTTGCTATTTTTATTGTAAGAAAATGCACTTTAATACTTCAACTGATCACCAATTATTTTAGCAAGTGCTTAACCATTTCTTGCTTCACCTTTTATTGCGTATTTCAAACAAAAAATAATAAAACGTTTAAACACAATAAACAAGCTTCGGAATTAAGGGATTCAAACAAAATTTCAGTTTATTGGTACGTGTGTAAAACCAATTAAAAATAATTTATTGCAACTTTTACCTTTACGATTTATGCAATAATAGTGCGAAATAAAAAACGGACAAATAAATAAAAGTACATTTCGTTAGTTGAATGGAGAATGGGCATAACTTGCATTTTCTAAATTTTCGAGCAAAAAGAAAAAACTTTCGTCGTTGAATATATATATATATCGCTTGTCAAAATTTTATGATATATTTGCATTTTGTGCCTTTTGCGTGGCTTTATTTTGTTGCGACTGTCTGTTCTGAGTTTACCCTAAAAACAAAATATGTTACGAACACATTGCAAAATTCCTTACTCCTTTCTTTCAAAAAAAAAAACAAAAAAAAAACCTGTCGAGAATTGATTCAATGATTTATTTTTCATTTGACATAAAAAAACACTAGAAAAGTCTTGACATTTTTTTTCTAAAAAAGGATTTTCTTTCGGAAAAAGGAACTTATAAATTTCCAAAATTTTATCATCTAATCTTTAAATTTGGCAGTATTATCTTAATAATCTACCAACATAAGGAAATTTGGTTATGTAGAGTTGTAATATTTACATATTATTACAGAGAATGGCAAGTTAAAATAGCTTAAGACGAAAAGATAATGTGCTATTTACCTTCGTAATTTTTTAAAATGAATTTCAAATGCGACTTTATTTTAAAAAAGGAAACTTTTGAGCCACTTTCTAAGCATTCCTATGTTCAATGTAGCATATTTAAAAAAATTAACAACATCAAATTCTTTTTAATCGCAAAATAGAATCCATATTTTAAATGTAAAGTTTATAGTATGTTAATCAACAATTAAAAAAATCACAAAAAAACATAAATAACTTTCTATATAACATATTGATTCATTGGCTTTTTTAACTTGTAATCTGGTTATAAATGTGTCACGAACTTAAATCGAATTCTAGCACGACTACAATGATTTTGCCTGTTTTATCTTAATCTATTTGATTATAAAATTTGATACTTCCAATGTTAATACTAATAAAAAACAGGACAAACAACCGCGAAAGCTTAATTTAATTTTAAATTGGATGTTTTGCCGTAGGTATTTTTTGGAAATCTTCAAAGGCACCCAAAAAAGGTAAATAAGGTATACTACGATATTATTATCTATATGAGAATATTTCTTCCAAAAAGCAAAAATCAAACAAAAAAAAAACAACAACCAAAACAATTGATATGGGAATAACGCGTCGTTCTGTAACACCCCCACCGTTAGATTAAGGGTCCGATGAAATTTTAAATATTTATTTTGGTCTCAAAAGATATAGTAATCCTACTTACTACTTAGGTTATAATGCTTAAAATTATAACAGTGTTGATACTAAAACTAACAGTTTTTGTTCTTTTACTATGACTTATTATTTTATCTAAATTTCCTTTATATTTAGTTTGCTTAATATAAAGTTTTTTTTCTTTTATTTTAGTTATTAGATGCGATTGTTTTGCCGTTTTTTAAAGAAAATTGTCATCTTAAAACGTTTTATTTCCCTGACTACTGCAGCGTCTCCAAGCCGAGGTAATGGCTATTCTGAAAACATCCGAAATAGGGCTTGGGTGCGAACACTTTGGTCTTACCATTAGCATCGCTTCGGACAGTCAGGCGATAATCAGCAAGCTTGCTAGTGCATATAATACATCTAAGCTGGTCCTGAGATTTCGCTCCTCACTAAACACACTATCGGAGCGATCAGAGATTGACCTGATTTGGGTCCCTGGTCACAGGGATATCCTGGAAAACTGTGAGGCCGATGATCTCGCCAAACGAGGCACATTGTTTCCTAGCATCTCCTCATTACCCGACGTTGGAATTCCTCTGGTAACGGTTAAACTGGCTATAAACTGGCCACTACCTTAATTTGGCTCGCAAATTATGGGTAGATAAGTGTTCCTGCTGCATCTCCAGACAACTGTGGACTACACTGGACCTCAGGCGAACCAGGCAACTGCTTGGACTGGACAGGAAATCCATAAGTATTACGGTCTCGGTACTTACTGGTCACTGTCTAATAGGTAGGCATGCTGAAACACTGTTCTGCATCTCCTGTGCAATTGCCCATTCCTAGCTCAAAGAAGATTTGGAATTCTGTTCATCCGGGAATCTAAATGGTTCTTAATTGAGTAGAGGGAGTCGCGCTGCCTTTTCTTGTGATGTCACAACGGGCCATACAGTTGTGCTCAAGTAAGCTTCGTCGTGAGAGTCTGCCACTCCTAACTAACCAACTATAGTCATTTAAGAATTTTAAAAAATGATTAGGAATCTTCATATTTAAATTGTTTTGTTTATAGTCATACTTGTTTGTAAAGTCTTCAGATAAGTTCTTAATTAAAACAAATCCTGGTTTGACCTCTTTTATTTCTATTAATTTGTTTTCTATCATTATACAACTTGCAATATTATTTTTTACAATATTCTGGATACATGGAATATTTGAAATAGTCATATCTTTGCGTAGATTACGTAAGTTAGGATAGTATGTGCTTTTATTTTCATCAATTATAACTTTTTCAAATTCAAAATAAACAGATTTGTTATTACTGTTAAGTTTTGGCTCAAATTATTTGGGGAAATGATGAGGTTGAAAATACGGGTACTGATAAAATAATTATAATTTGGCTTCGTAGAAAGATACGGAAAATTCAGTCAGCGTAAGTCTTGAAGTTGTCCACAATTTTATTTATATTTTTTTCACCTAGTAAGTCAGTAGGTATAATACCTAATTTGCTTGTGAAAACAACTTTGCCAATGTCATCTATATGGTCATTTATTGAGCTTATGTCATTGTAAATTTTGTATATATGACTTAAGAGCATTACTTCATTTTCTGAAGTTAGATTTTGGTTTTCTATGTCGTGTCGGAATTGCAATTGCTATATTTGATCACTATTGCTATATTTGATCACTATAAACTGTAGCTTATTTGTACTCGAAGTGATATTTTGGACCTGTTTGGACAATGTATAATTTATTCTTGTCAAGGCATCAGTCTGTTCCTTGTTAGTCTTAGTATCGTTTGTAATGTTCGTAATTGCGTTCTTGATTTCCCCTTCGTCATCGCTGTCCATATTTCCTGTAATAAATTTTCTTATTCTTGTTTTGAAGTCATGTGAGAGATTGTCTAGTTTCGTCTGGAGTATTTTCAAGTTGTTCTTCATTGTATCTAACAATGGTAGCGGCCTGTCCAATAAATTTATGTTGTTGTTTATGACTTCCGTTGTACGATAGTATTCTGTTAGGTTTATTATATGGAATATCATGTTTTAGTGGTCAATGATTTCTATGTCTTCGTCTTTAATCGTGAGATAGCCTTCGTTTTTCCTAAGGTCCTGCATTTCCATCTTTTCGGAGTATGTAATGTGTAACATCGCAGTTATAGTAAATATTGTTGTTAACGAATTTATCTGAAAATAAATGCAGATGGTTTTATCTTGTGCTGTCCATTTGTCATTCTGTATGTTTTGGTATTTCTTTTTTCTTTCAATATGGGTTCTATAGTACTTATGATTCCGGTCTGTAATAACGTGGTCGTCATCTAGTATAGGTTCTACTACTTTTCGAAACTTTGCTTGGTTTTTTCCACCTCTTTCTTCTTTTAGGTATATTGGTCCTGTTTGGATTTCTTTGTTTTCTATTTGAATGTTCATTTTCTCTAAAGTTCTTTCCTTACATATTACTATTTCGTCCCTAGTTGCTGCATACTCCGATTGGGAAATTGTGCCGTATCTAAAATCTATCGGTTTTTTATCCATTGTAGAGTGTGTCGTATTATTATAATAAATCAAAATTCTATACATTTTCTCCTCAACGCTCTCTATATCCCTATTCTGATCATGCTTTAAAATGCGAATGATTGTATTATGAAGTCTCTCTATGTCTGAGTTCGATGTGTGATTACTGTTGGATGTATAGTAAATTTCTATATATTGTTTCCTTATAAGTTCTAGTAGTGGGAGAGCCTTTAACCCCAGTTTATTGTGAACTATTATTTTTCTTACATTTCCTATTATTGAAAGAGTCATTATAAACTATATCCATGTCCTGCCTTTAGTTTTAATAGCAAGACTGTAGAATACATCAACATGGACTTCATCGCCAGGACTTCTGGTGTTTCCGTTAATTTGTTTTGTTGGCTTCCTATCATATTTTCTTTGTTGCAAATGTCACAGTTGTTAATGAATTCGTTTACGCGTAGCTTGAAATTCGGATGCTAGATTTGAGTTTTTAATTTTTCAAAATTTTCTTTGATACCCCTGTGGTTATTTTTGATATGTTCCTTTTCTATTTCTTCAGCTAGTAAGGTCTCATATATAATGTTTAAAAGAATTGTCTTTCATCTGAGGATTTTGAAATTTCTATTTTCCGAAAAATACTTATTTACAATTTCCTTAATATTTTCGTAGAGAGTTTCGGTCTCTACAAATATTGCGTTTGTTTTATCAGGACCAAAATGATTTTTTAGTTTTGTTTTCAAGGTCTCTTTATCGAATTTTTTTGCACTTATGCTTTTTCTATCCTGATGTTAAAAATTATGTTAAAAATTTAAAAACTGTTTGGCTTTTATAAAAATTAAGAGGGTTACTTTTCTCTGTAGAGGCGTTGTGCTCTAAATCTTCAGTAATCTCGTTTAGGTAAATATTGGCTCTGGATAAGCCTTCCGCGTTTCCAGTTTGTGTTCGCTTTTTATACACGATTTCGTAGTCGTATTCCTGTGGCCTTAATCTCCATCTTATTAATTTAAAGTACGGCTTTTTATGGAAAATAGAAGAAGTTCCTTTCGATGGTGCTACAATTTTGCTATGCGCCGTTAAACTTACAACTTTCTTATCCCTTTTTGGGATAAGATTGTACCTAAGGCATTTTTACGCATTCGTGTTAAGAAAAAATTTTTCATTAAAATCAGGATATGCCAATTACTGGGATATTCCAATTTTTGAGAGCCTCGAAGCTTTCGTTGTATCCTATATTTTTTATATCAATTTTTGCATCCTATTTTGAGTATCTTGTCATAAAACGAGCCATTCTTTAATAGTATTTTATAAATTTGCAGGAATAACCCGACAATCCCAGGAATTGCTTAATTTCCTTTTGCGTTTTTGGTAGAGGAAATTTCTAAATACATATAATCTTGTCAGGATTAGTTTGTATACTTGTTCTAATACATTATGCACAAAGAAGCTCGTTTCTCTTTTGAGGAGCTCACTCTTGTCCACTCTTTGAATCGTTGTAGGACTTTCGTCAAGAATTCGATGTGTCCTTGCAACAAAGTACTGAATATAATGGTATCATCTAGGTAAACCAAGCATATTTTGTTAATTAGATCAGAAAGCACATTATTCATCAAACGTCGGAAGGTTGCTGGGGCTGTTTGCAGTTCAAACAGCATACGAAGAAATTCATAGTGACCGTTCTCAACGCTAAAGGCTGTCTTAGGGATGTCGTTCTCGTGAATCTTGATCTGGTGGAATCCCTTAGCCAGATCTAGAATTGCAGCGTCCAAGCTTTTTCAATAGTAACCTCCTTGATTTTTTTATAGTCGACAACAAGTCGCCATTTTTTCTTCCGCTGGCGTCCAATTTTTCTTGGCACAATCCAGATGGTATATTATTAATTGTCCTTATCGGTCGCTTTTCTCTGAGTTTAAGATTTTCCTCAATTTTTTAGGACTCATTATATCATTCAAATGATTTAATCTAACGTTTACTATTGGGCTAATTCCTTGGATCTGTTTCCTTTCTAGGTTAAAAACATTGTCTTAATATCCAACTTAATTTTGTAAAATTTTATTCGGGTATTCAAGAAGAATTTTATTCATATTAATCACCAAGATTTTTTCCCTCATATTGACAGTGGGTTTTAAGGGTTTTTGAGATATTATTTCGTATCAATCCATCATAGTAATCAAAAAAATTATAAATTAAAAAATCAATCTGTGTTAATGTCGTTCGCCAAATTCTTTAAAAACCGGTATAGAAACCTTTTCGCTTATTTCTATTACATTCGATAGAATTTTAATATTTTTAATATCACAGGGTACATTCCATTTCGGATCACATATTCCTGGGTTGATAATAGAGTGTGTAGCTCCTGTATCGATTAAGAATTTTAACTGACCTAATTTTGATTTAATTGTTATATATGGTAGTTGGAACCTGGCCGAAAATTTTATGCTGCGTTGACTTCCATTGGCTCGGGTGTGGTTGATGTTGTTGATGGTATCTGCTTTGCCCTCGTGTACTTTTTTGAAAATTTCTATAGAACTGTTGTTGCTTTTGTCCGGATTAATTTTGATGTTCTTCTTGATGATTTCTTCTGTAAAAATCGCGTCTGTTATAGTTTCCGTTCTGGAGCTGAGTAAATTTTTATATTTCCTGGGTAATTTTGCTATTAAAATCGCCTCTGTTATAATTTCCGTTTAGAAACTTTTATATTCGTTTGCCGCGAAATTGTGTGTTGCTTTCATACCTTTCCTTAGGTTCTTTGGGTTTTTTGGAGCATTTTCGATCATCTTTTCCTATTTTGTCCTATCCATTCTCATGTCAAGAATTTGAAGGTTTCTACAAGTAATAACCGTTTTCGTCGGTTCGGGGAACTAACTTTTAAAAATATTCAGAGCTGACCTCTGATTGTTAATAGTAACCTAATTGGCAGCTTCACCTTCTCCTATCAGGAGAACTGATTTGTTATTCAACCGCCCTTATCTATATTTAATATGGTTATAAAAATCTAATGTATTAGTTTGAAAGTTACCGATCTTAAGTTATCAAAAAACTCTTCGCAAATTTTCTTTTCGCCGAAATTATTATTAAAAATTTCGTTGATTTCATTGCATGACTGTGCTTGTTTGTTAATTTAAAGGAATACTTTTGCCCTTCCTATAATTCTACTTTTAATTATGTCAGAGAAAACTAGTTGTGATTTTGTCTACAAGTTTTGTAAAGGTCGGTAGTTCGTTTATATTGCCAAAAAACTGTAGAAGGTTATTGGATCTAAGTGGATTTGAGGGGGGTTATCCATTTTGAATAAGTGTTGTTTCTTTTATTTTCTGTATAATCAAATTTTAGAAAAATCAGTTGTTTTTCTTAATTGTATAAAAGCCTTTTATTATGGAGTTAATTCAAAACAAAAAATAAAAAATACAATTCCTTAAAACAAAGTAGTTTTATACTGTGTCTATAATATTTTCCAATTTTAGTTTTATATAAATATAAAGCTTAAAAATAACTTACTATTACAATATTTTTGTTGTTGTTGGATTGGGTGCACTCTTGCCTTGTTATGGTCGTTGTTGTAGGGATGTAATATTTCGCTTGTTGAAGTTAATGGTAACTCTGGTTTTGGGCTGTTGCAGTTTTTCGATTTCTACTTAGTTCTATATATATATATATATATATATATATATATATATATATATATATATATATATATATATATATATTGTTTGGTTTTCTTAATTATTAAATCGTATCAAATCTAAAATTTACTTATACTCTTGTTCTGATACAAAATTATTAATATCTCGGTGTTAATGGATTTATAATAAATTTATATTTATATATTTATATTTAAAAATAAAAATAATCATATCAAGTAAAAACTGATTATGGGGTTTAAAAATGAGGAATTTTTTTTTTAGCTACAACCTACAACACTTTTCTACCCTTTAAGTCAGTTTAACATAAATTTGTGTGTTTATGCAATTAGAAAAAACTTAAGACTGTTAATTGGGTTTGTTTCGCCAAAAATATTATACTGTTGTCATACCTTTCGGTGAGACCGACGTCACTGGCTGTTCGTTTGGTACATTTGGCAATCGCTTCTAATGCAAGCAATATATCTATAGAATACCATTTAAGGAGATATTACCCTAACGGACAAAATTTCCTAAACTCACCACTATTAAAACAACAAATACCTAACACTACCCAGCAAAAAATAAGACATTATCTTAAACAGTGCTTGCCATATAATGGCTTACTTTCGTGGTTTCCAAATTGTGGTTTCCCAACAAATTACAGTAGTTCGCAAATTAGGAAAGTAGTAATTGATCTAGTACTTTAAGTAAAAAAAGAGTACCTTAAAATGCGTACATATATTTTTTATTTCCTGTAATAATCAATGTAATCAATTCTCGATAATTGATTATAAAAGTCTAATGCCTTCTTAAAATCATTAAGTTGGTAATCTAGTTGGGAAGTCCTTCCGCCAAAAATACTTAATTCCACACTCGATCACCTTTTTTTGAAATTTTTCGCTGGGTATCTTTCCAGTACTAATTAAAACGCGGCTTGAAAATGATGTTTTCACATCGAAAGCTCTCCCCAAACGTACTAAACAAATAGCCAGTGACGACGGTCTTCACCGAAAGTTATAAATCGGGCTATTATTTATTTTAACTTTTTTTTATTAAAAACAATTTCAATAGCTTTGCCTTCTTCACATCATCCCACAATAAATACCTTCTAATAATTTTGTTGTTTTTTTTTTATTTTCTTCTAACACGGTTTAGCAACAGAGTAATAACGTTTTTTATTTTGTCTTCTGAAAAGTACAAAAAGCACTTAAAGAGTTGTCATCCTGTGACCGGCGATATATATTTTTTTATTGAACTTAATTGCATCAAAAGTAAGTCTCCGCAGTAATATATTTCTAATTTTAGTTTGTAAAAATAATAATAAAATGATTCTTAATAAATTAATACGTACAACAAAAAAACGTCTTCAAAACATACCAACTTGAAATTACTCAGTGTTTTAGTAGAAAATCCTATAATTTTTGTATGTATGGCTTGTTCCTAATGATATTCCGTAATTTCTTGCGGATGGTAACATGAAATGTGTGACATCATTTGACACGTAGAAAAAACGATTTTTCTGTTGCTTAACGCACATAAAAACTTTTATTCAATAGTCTTCAACTGTCAATCTGTTTGGCCATATACATCAAGCTACGTCAACTATTGTAACACCCTTTAATTCGTATTTTTAAACATTTTTTCTTCCTTATATTCTAGACGAAGTACTGGATGTCTGTCATGTATAGTTTTCAAGTGGTTGTATATAACGGTTTAAACGATAGGGCCATATAAATTAAATTACATCAGTTATGGGAACACCATTTAACTTATAAACTAAAATTTTTACTTGTTCTTATAGCGTTCTTAGAAATAAACGTTTAAAAAACGGTTCAAAAGTTCTACCACACACATCAAATTACATCAACTACGAGTATTCGGACACCCTTAAATTTTCAAATCCAAATTTTATTCTTGTTGTTATAGCTGAGTAAGCTAAAACATTTTAAACAAGTGTCTACAATCGTTCAAAAGTGAGGCCATATACATCAATACAAATGCACTATTGGGCCACCCTTTATTCAATAATATGATTATTAATGCTTGCTACTATAACGGTCTAATCAATCGATATTCTGTTTAATTTGCAAACTTTTATCTATAACAGTTCAAAAGATAGACACATGTAGGTAAATTAACGTCACCCTTTAATATTTTTTATTACGTTTTGCCATTCTTTTCTAAAGTTACCGTGATCACCGCTTGCAGTTCTTTTTTTTTAAGTTTTTTTATTTGAGCATATATGTTTGTATAGAAAGTATATAGTAAATATATTAAATAAAATATGCAAACGGTAACCATAATGCAAAAGGTAATTTGATTTTTACATTTAAAACAGCTGTAATTAGTTTTGGCCGGTTATATAAAATTCGGTTACCCTTTATAGAGGTTCGAATAAAAAAGAACAAAACATTTTTTGTTACATGTGTAAGTATGTATGTGTGAAGTTTGAAAAAAAGAATAGCTGTTGTCAATAAAAAGAAGCAAGAAAGAGAAACACAGTACTGAAGCCGCTTTGACATATGAAAGAATGAAAGGGCCAAAAGTAATTTAAATTTGAATGTATGCAAATGTAGAAGAACGATCTTTCGCGGAACTGTTACTTGATAAACTCAGTCATCAGTGATTTTTTAGTCACAATGATTAAATCACAGGCATTAAAAAATCGCTTATCTCTAAACGGGACAAATCTGTAAGCATCCACAAATGACTGAGATATGTAAAAATAAATTAAAAATAAGCAACATTCAGTTTGAATTGATAACCTTCTTCTCTTCTTGAAGTCGGTTGAAAATTAATGCTGATTCCTTAATTGTTGTTTCTTTTATAGAAGCTTTTTAATATGAACTTTTATGTTCGAATACATAAGAAATATTCCGCTTTAATATCGTGATTGCCATTTCAATGACATGTTTAAATGTAGATGGCTGTTGCCTTGGACGGCATTCGTTTCTTGAAATAAAAGAACTATAAAATTGATTTAGGAGTGTATCGATAAGCTAGTAATAAGAAAATAAAAACTTCTATTATAAATAATAAAATGCTTTAAATTCATTATTAATTGTTTTATATTTCTTTTCGTACTATATGTATTTTGTAATTACCCCTTTGACCCTTCTGCTCTCCCTTGACATATGAAAAGTATTTGTTGTATAATATTTAATTTAAAATTACAACCTTATAGAACAAGTAAAGGCAGAGCGGCAATGGGCTTTGCTGTAACCATAAAGGTATTCATATGTGTTGCAAGGTCAGTTTTTTCTATATATTTGTTAGCTAGAACAAAGTTTAAAAACTTTTTTATGGCGCGCATAAGTTTTGTTTTACATACATTGTTTTATATATATTATCAATATAAAAATTATTGCTGCGAACCACCTACTTTAGCTGCTTGTAACCCATTTATTGAGTCATGTGATGGATATTGATTTTTTTAGCTTCGCTAACAAATGTTTTTAACTTTCAAGTTTATATTTTGTGTTGGAAGTTATATTATTGACCACTAAACCAATTTATACAAAATGTTAAGAATAAAGCTATATTTTAATTTTAATTCCGAATACACTAAAAATTTACTATGCGCTATAAAAGAAAAGAGAGTGGTAAGATTGCTTGATACCTTTCTTATTTACACTAACAAAAAATTAAACTATAATAAAAACTTTTGATTTTAAGAATGATATGTATAATGACTGCTGTAGGATTCTTATTTTTCTTGTTGGAAAAAGAGAGAAGCTAAGTAGTATTTAGTACAAAGAAAAAATTTTTTCAACGTTATTAAGTAAACAAATAAACATTTTTGCAAGGCGAATTGCTAAACCAGGTGATATCATCAGCAAGAAGTACTGTTCGAATAAACGTCATAATTTGTTTTGCTTTTTTTCAATTCGGTTTGATTTTAGTTTCTTATTTCGTTCTTAGTTGTATCGTTATTTTTAAATGGCGCGTCAGCAAAATGTAAACAATTTTTGACGTTGGTTAGGAAAAATTTGTCAAGCGAATTCGATCAATTTTTCCTAGTATTCAATTTGCCTTGATTAGAACTACTTAAATATCTGTTTTTAGTATAGCATATATTATAGTCATTAACAAAATATACTTAACGATTTCTGAAGTATAGTTTTCTTTGCGGTGTACTTTTTGTAAGAAACGTAAGGGTATATTTCATAGGTAAAAATCAGTTTTAAATTTGAAACCAGTTAAATTTGTGTTTAACTGGCTTAGTATCGACTTTATCAAAACAATGCTATGACATAAACATACGTTTCAAGTTTTTAAGTTAAAATCCATTCTTTTTTAAATATTGTAAAATTTTCCTTTGCTTTTATTGTTTTCATTCACTCAAGTCAACAAAATTTATATTTTTTAATTTATTTTAATATTTTCCACAAAAGAAATAACACGACTGACTGGAGCTGGATAATCTACTTAATTGTATTTTGAACCACATTGTGAGCAAACGTTTTCTTTATTTTAGGTGTCACGCAGTTAAAGCTGGTTCAACTTAAAATGTACTTTATTTTTGACTAAAGTATCAAAAAAGTTAATAATAGGTTTTAAAATTAATGTTCTGTCTTAAAGAAACCCACTTTATTGTGTGACTATGATTATGGTCCTATCTGGATAAAAATATATGTATGCAAAAAAATACATGTATTTTTGAGAGGTTATAATCATTTGATCCAAATTTTAGATATGCTTGCATATATAAATACAAAAATAAAAAATAATATTTTAGACATTATTGTAACAAAAATGCTTAATTTTTCAGGATTAAGCGCATTCCACAAATTTTGGTATGCTGTCCTTTTATTGAAATGCTGTTTTTTTTTATTAAAAATGAAAAAAAAGTATTAAGATAAGAAAATATATTTGTTTTATTCAAATTTACTTTTTAAATATTGTTGTTCTTGTTTTGAATTTTTTGACTGCTTGCTTTGTATATATTCAAAGAAAATTAAAATTTTATTCGCTTCAACCACTTGTTTTTGACACGGACTTGAACAAAAAATTTGTTTTGTTGAATCAATCGCCGATGGCTACGCCTTATAGATTCACCTTGAAGTTTTAGAACTAGATAAAAAAAACCCAAAAAAAAAAAACGGTATATGAATTTAGGAACATTAATTGGTTATCATGCTTAAAAGTAAATTGTTATATATATAATTTGAAAACCAAAATTTCTTTTTTCATTCGTATTAACAGAAACTTGTTGTTGTGTAGTTTTTCATACATGTTGTATTAATTTATTTGCTTTGAAAATATATAATTTGTTACAAACATCTTGAAATTTGTTTGAAAAGTTAAGCATCTCTAACGAGTTTTTCAAGTCCAGAGGCTTAAAGCCTTTCAATAGGCCGTTCATATACAAACTGTATTTTGAATATGCTTGGGTGCAAAGTTCAACTTTGCAGGTGTCTATAAAAAAATTACCTGTGTTAGGAATTGAAAACCATCTTTTTATTAAGGTTAACATCGATTGATTTAATAACGCTTAATTCAATCATAAAATAATAATGTATATTTTTTTAATTTATACAGGATTAAAATTTTCATTCTTAAGTTTTATTACTAAAAGTTAACGAAGTAAAACATGAAATTAACTTGTGTTATAGTATTGCTTACCTTAGCCAACTACAAATAACCTCAAAAACGAAACACAGAATTGTATTATTTTAAATCGTATTTATTATTTTTATCCTAGTGGCGTAAAGTTCAAAAATTATTCATATAAGACTCCTAATAAAAGCTGGACCAGAACCACCCAATATTAATTTTTTAGCACCAGTACCTGGAATAATTTCCCAACAAAATTCCTTTATAAAGAGATTTTTTTGACCTATAATCCGATATTCACAAAAAAAGCTTAACGAAGACTGGTAAGAGAGAAAAAAAGGAAGAACGGAAAATAGGCAAGAAGACCAGAATATCTATCGAAGCCTGATGTCTGACGATATTTGTTTCTCTTATTATTCCTCAGTACAAAGAAGTGCAACAACCATAACTAGCGCAACATGAAAAAAAATAAATAAAAAAACTTTAAGACTGTAAGATTTGTTAAACGACAAAATTAAATTAAAGAAGTCAACTGTTTAAGTGCATAAGCCTTGAGGTAATATTAATGTAAACGCCGTCGACGACGTTAACACAGCTGTACACTACTGCATTGAATATACCGCTGTTCATTTGGAAAAGTTATTTAGTGAAATATACTTGAACTCATTTTAATAAATAACGGTAAAAAATGTTCAAAAGTTTGAACCAACAGAAAATTATAGTTGATTTGACGTTTTATCATATATTTTTGTCTGAGCAACACCGCAACGACGCCGAAAAAATTGACACATATTGAACTTTTCTGGCGTCATATTTCTTACAGCGTTGAGATTAACTGCTCTCATACTATTTCATACGATTCAACATTTTTTTGACATTTGACGCCGTTGACAAATCTAAAGAGAAGAAATTTCTAAAGCTATTGCACTTTAATTTGGAATTTATACAGAGTATGGACTGATTAAAACTATTTTTCTAGTTCTATAATATAAAATTTTTTAAAGCAAAGAAAAAAATATTAAACATTTTCTTAAGCATATTTTTTTATGTTAAGATTAAACGAACATTCTCGTGTAATTTTTATTAACATACCCGCTACTGCTAAAATTGATTATTATCAAATAAATTGAAATTAAAAAAAACTTGCTTTATTAAATTGCTTACTTTGAAAAAAAATGTCGGACAATGAGGAACATTGAAATGGGGGGCCGTAAGCTTTAGGATTAAACATCAATATCCTGAAATGAATTTCCTATAATACAACGCTCAAACAATAGTTGCCACTCAAACTTTCTTTGGGAGTACAATTGTTATTAATTTATTTTTTAATTTTTAACTTAGCAAAATTATAACATAATCGGGACCGTTTATTATAAATGTTTATTTTTGGTTTGCATCTTTAGTGATAGAAACCTTCCCAAATCACTAGCTAAAATTGATTCTACCAACACTAAATTATGCGAACGAAAGGGAAAAATCGGCACCAGCATAAGTAAGTGAGTAAAAAGTAAGATGACTAATCCCTCAACGCTCTTTGTAACCATTTATTGGCAAAAATCAAAATTCGACCATAACTTTGTCTAACCTTTTACACATGTTAACGCACACCCGCTACTTTTCGAACATGCTTTAAAATTGATCTACTCACAGATTATTTTATGCCATAATCAGTAATCAATGACCTAATTGTTATTATTATTCAAATATAAAATAACTAATTGGTCGCTTTTTTCTTTTAGTTTATTATTCTAATAAAGTATTAAAAATATGTACTTACTTTGATTCACACTTAAGAGTAAAAGATTTGATTGTAAGTTTAGTTATAATGAAAACTTTTAAAACTGATTTATTAAATGAAAACTAATTGCCATATCTTCAATTGGTCATCATTTAAAAATTGGGCGACTGATTTAAATCTCTTTTTGTTGTTAAATTTATTTTATTAAATTATGGTATTCTTGTATAAAACTAGAATTTAAAGCCTTTTTTCTTTGTTTGGCGACTTCTGTCTTATTTTTTGGTATACTTGTGCATGTAAGGATATATTTTGTATTATTTTCATCAGAAATATTATAAAGTCTTACCTGATGTGCTTTTCGTATGATTTTGGTAAAAATGTAATAGTAGAAGACGGTTGGTGGTTGTGTGTGTGTGAATAATTTGCTAGCAATCAACAATTTTAATAAACAATGGTTTTTTAGAAAAAAAGTTTCTAAATATGATAAAATAAAAATTTTTAGATTCTAGATAGATACGTGTTACTGTACTGACTAAGACTTAAGTAATTTGGCCTACAGCAAAGAAAACTAGGCAGAAGGATTTATATCCATCTGTTGGGGACGGATACACATCCGTCACATAACCCCGTTCTTTTCAGGCAGAAGCAGCGGCATAGAAGTCTGCGGGAGAAGTTGAGAATGCTACAACATAACACTAACAATACAACCTTTAAGAGAGAAGTTATGTAGTTTGACACAATTCAACTACAAGCAACAATATAAAGGCAAAATTTTAATAGATCGGTTTACAAAGATGCAGTCTCTTCTTCTTTTTCCTGCAGTGGCGAACAGAAGCAGACGTGGCAAAAACTTATATAATAAATTAAAACAAAGAATATTGTAAAAGAACAAGAATTGACTAGCGGTGACAGCCGTGCGAAGTCGAAGGACTTGATTTAAATATAGAAGGCAGGGTGTAGATTGTCATCCAGAAAATAAAAGGAGTAGGAGTTGGAAGGACTGCCGCCAGTGTCACCCAAATTCTTCCTCTTGCTTAAAAAAAGTGTAAGCTAAGTGTACTAAGCAATTAACAAAATAAATAAAGTAGAATATATCCCAATAAAGTCAAGAATTTGCAAGGAGAAAATATTCTGGTTTTATTTTATGTAGAGGACCCTGGACGGCTGAGTGACCCCAGTTTTAAATCCGGATAACCGGAGGTTTAAGAAAAAGATTATGTTTTAGTCCAGCCAAGATCTACACTTCATGGTTTTATACATTCCGGAAAGAAGAGCTGGTCCAGTATTTGGACGAATTTAATCTGGTAAAATGGTTAAAGAAATGCGGAAAAAGTTGGCGATAATCGTATCAGCCACACCGCCATAACCAAGTATGGCAGCGCACCTGGATGTACCTATGGAAACTCTTACGATCGCGAAAATGGGACCACAGGACGGTAACGGACACACTTCGCTACATCAAGGCACAAATGTCCGGACCCAGCAAACTTACATTAGCTGGCCGTAATCGACATAATGAGAAAGTGGGCATTTCGCTACGAAGGTGGAAGAGACCCCATCACTTAATTGAGCGAGTGAAGGAGTTGGCAGAAGTCTACGTGCTGAGTAAAGATATGTTACCACGGACGATGCCAGTATTTTTAAAAGCATTTGCGTTACAATGGTTCCGCAGCAACAATCGCAATTGGCAAGCGTGAAAGACTATCCGTGAGGAATTTCTGAAATTTTTCCTGCAACCAAGGTACTTTTGGGATCACGACGAGATACGCCGGAGACAACTTCGTAATTAAATTACAATAAATGATGAGACATGCTGGATGCAGCCGAGAGCAATGAACGGATCAGATATTTATGAAGAGTGGAATACCAAATGTACATTAAAAGAAAAGATCTTAAGTCTGTAGAAGAACTAATCCAAATGGCTTAAAACTAAGAGGTACCTCGAACGAACCACCCCGAGATAACCGACAATATCAGCGGAATGATCACAGGGCCTGGCCGGTAGTTTGCGAGGCAGAAAGTGTGTCAGAAAGCGTCACGGATATCGGTTTTACCAGAATGAAAGTGAATTATTCTGTTGGCACTGTGAAAGGAGAGGGGTGCGAATACAAGAATGGACCGGCGGGAAACGCCAGAGGACCGCGCCAACAGCAGGGGAAGGCGGAGGCCGAAAGAAGACAACCTTTTCCCAAGTGAATTTTATCTATGATTCCAATATTGCTGGCTGAGGCTCAAGTTTGAAAACAGCACAGGGAGTCTACAATAGACACGGGTGCGTCCCGTGATAAAATTAACTTGCGGTATAATAATCGAAGTAAAGGAGACAATCTGGGTAGTTACTGCCTCCTTAGGCGGGAAAAGCTGGAGGTGGGTGTCATACCAAGCATGCTGGACAAAGTGTTGTTGCGATAGAATTACCCAAGGGCCACAGAATGTGAACTACAGTGTGATGATTAAGGGATAAAGTTGACTCCCTTTACTCAGCAAGTGATGGTGGTTGTAGAGGCTTAGATGTCTTTCGAGACGGGGAAAATCGCAGCAGATGAAACCAAGACAACTAGTGGTTTTAAGAAGAAGAACTAGGAAAATTTGATAATATTAAGGGACCAACAACGCTCGTCGAACACAAAATTATTTTAAAGGATCAAAGGCAGTTCGGCACAGATATTCTCAGCGTAATCTTGAAATACAAGGAAAACTCAACGAGAAAACAGATGCGTTCTCAAAGGGCCGACTCTCCATTTGTGACAGCCCTAAAAAGAAATGTTACCCTTTGGTTGTCTATCAACTATAGATAGCTTAATGCAAAAACGGTTGCTATTTACGGAATGCAAGATATACAGAAGTATTAACCCTAAGGATAGGTTTTGGCAAATACCCATGGCAGACGACAGTAAAGAGTACACTGCTCTTACGGTACCTGGACGAGGGTTATTTCAGTGAAAAGTAATGTCGTTTGGATTTACGTCGACACCAGTGTCCTTTCAGAGGACGTAGGACAGGGTGATTGGAGCTGAAATGGAACCCCACGCCCTTTTAGACGGTATCATAGCTCATAAAGCTCATAAGCAGCGTGCTTAGTCACCAATCAAGAAAAGTGTAGTTTTTTCTAAATAGAGGTTTAATATCTAGACCACGTAGTAAATGAGAGTGGGATCCATACCGACTCGGACAAAATTGCTGCTATACGAGTACTGCAATCCTTTAAAAATATAAAGGAATTGTGAAGATGTCTAGGGGTCGCATCATGGTATAGATGTTTTGATCCGGGGTTCACGCAAATTGTGCATCCACTGACAATGCTGCTAAAGAAAGGAAAACAATTCCGTTGGACCACAGAATAACAAGAAGCCTTTGAACACAACAAGAGGAGGCTAACAAAAGCTCCAATGCTCACGTGCCCAGATATCACCAAGAAATTTTTGCTGCAGACAGACGCGTGTGACTACGTGCTGGGAGCAGTGCTGACCCAGGAAGTCGATGGACAGAAGAGGGTAATTTAATACGCCAATTCAGGACTGAATTCGGCCAAAATTAATTACTCGACCACTGAAAAGGAATGTTTGGCGATAATGTGGGCAGTAAGGAAAAAATTGCCTTACTTAGAAGGCTTCTAATTTTCCATTGTAACGGAACATCTAGCCTTCAAATAGCTGAACTCGGTCAACAGTCCCTCAGGAAGAATAGCGAGATGGGCTTTAGAATTACTGCAACACAGTTTTGAAATCCAGTATCAGGCAGGGCATAAATAAAAATAATGTGAATACAAGTAACTTGTGAATATTGTAAAAGAACAAGTACAAGGTGACAATAGTAAGTAAATCGGGTTAGGTTTATACCAGCCCTAAAGAAGAGCTACTAAGAAAAAGCCGACTTGACCGGATCTATATCTGGTCTTTTTCATAGAGCTTCCTAATAGATTTATATCAAGAAGTCGGGGTCTGGATTGTCATCCAGTAAATAAAACAAGTAAGAGTTAGGAGTTGGTAGGACTGCGATTAGTGTTACCAGAAATTTTTGCCCTTGGTTTTAGAAAAATGTAAGCTAACTTTACTAAGCAAACAATAAAATAAGTAAAGAAGATTAAATCTTAATAAAGTCAAGAATTTGCAAGTAGAAAATATTGCAGTTCTTTTTTTATGAAGAGGACCCTGGATGGCTGAGTGACCCCAGTATTAAACTCGGACACAATATGTATATAATCTGGTAACCAACAAATGAAATTAATTTCAAGAAAAACTTTTGGTAAAATTCTTGTCGATGTGTTATTTTATAACAAAATGTATAACCAAAAATAAATACATATGAAAAATATATACCTTTGCTTGGCTGAATTTGCTTGGATGTTTTGCTTTCAACATGAAAAGGTTTCTTTTCGTAAAATCAAATAATGCGGTTATAAAATACTACGAAGCCAAAATAGCTTATAAAGAAAATTCAGTTACAATATTTTGTGAACTAAGTGTTGTACCCTATGGGTTAAAAACAAAAGAGTAATAAGAAGTTAAACGATTTCATGATGAAGGTTAATTGCAAACATACTATTATTAAATATGGCCGGTTGGAAAATATCTTAAAAAATTGGCTTTTACTTCTAGATAGGCCGCATATTTAGAAGAAAAAGTAAGCGAAATTTCAAGGGAATTATTAATGATAAGGTAAGGTAGAAACTATAAGGTAATATCAAAACATTACCTATTATGACCCAAAGAAAGCCACAATAATTTCCTGTAATGCCAGTCCATACGGCGTAGGAGGTACATTGTCTCATTTAATTGAAGGAATAGAAAATTTTTTAGTACTTTAACAAAAACAGAACGGAAGAGTTAACAATTGCATAGAGAGGCCTTGGCAATAATATTTTCCGTAGAAAAGTTTTATAAATATATTTACGGATTGAAGTTTACGATACATTCTTATCAACAACAACTATGATCAATTTTAAATAAAAGAAAAGCCTTCAGCAATAGCAGCAAGTAAAATTCAAAGATGGTCTATATGGTTATCTATATATGACTTTGAAATTAAATACAAAATGGCTTAGAAGACAAAAAAAGCTTACGATATTTCACGGTAGCCTTTAAACAAACCTAAAAAATGTTTTGACTCATATAGTATGATCTGTCTAATTTTACACAAAATTGTGGTTTTAATAAAAAACGACCTTTTGGGTTGTTGGACTGTTCGCTTTAATCTTTTCGTTTATTTTTTTAAAATAATGGTGACCTGTGAAGACATCTTGCCCTCTTCCAAAAATGCAACTAGGAGAAAATGGAGCTAGCTGTTCGGAGACAAAAAATTTATTAAAAATATATTTTATTAATTTTTTAAGTTTTTTTCATTCAGGACTTGAACCGATAATTAAAATTTATTATTTTCTGAATCAAGTTCATTTCTTAATTTAATTTCTAAAAATCTTTAGAAACAAAAATTAATAACAAATGTATGCGGACGTTTTCCAAAGAAAACAAGAAAAATTCGACGCTGGAAGAATGTAATGCCGCATGTTTAGGACCGCTAAATCCATCATTAGCATTCTTCGCATCTATCTAGCTTAAGTTGTGTATATTGTAAACATCATCTATTAAGCCAACTAATTTCGTACATAAGAATACGAGGAATATTCATATCAACATTTATTTGTTTAGACAAAAAGTAATTCTTTACTGTTCTCTAAGTAACTTGTCTTATACGAATGAACATTTTGGTTTTATCGGTCATTCTTACTTTTTTTACCCACAACACTAAAGATGCTGTTCAAGTATCATATTAACTGTAGTAGAGTTAGGTATCAATATACATGCCTTGCGTTTTTGTTAAATTTTTATTTTTTTCCGATTCAGGATTTGAATCGTGGATATTTAAATTAATTAAAATTTATTATTTTTTGACTTAGGTTCATTTATTCACTTAACGAAGTAATGCTGATTATTTTAAGACAATTTGTAATCATATTTAATTATTAACCAAAAATTTCTTACCAGCGAACTACATATATAATCATTGCAATTTTTAGAAATTAATCTCAATAAAATCAGTTGTCCTTAAATATAAGCAAGCTACAGCTTAAAAAGCGTATAATATATGTATCCAGTTGGTGTTGATCACCAAGATCAACACTTATGATGTTTTAGAATAAAAATTAAATATTGACATATTTTCAGTTAAAAAAAAAATAGCCATATCATAGATAATAATTCATTAAAAGCGTTATAAATTTACATACAACGTGTTTGATTCTATGTGCATATAAATATTATCTCTGAATTGCAACGTTTCTTTTTCAACAATGAAAATTATTTTAACCTCTTTTTAGTTACAAATGAAAAACTGAATGAATTTTTTAGCAATAAAATATAACACTGCCATGAAAAATGGAAAACACTAACAGAAAATGAAATAAAAATACATTTATTTTATTAATATTTTTCAATTATTTCCCGTGATCACTACAGAAGGTTAAAGTATCAAAGCGGCATATTAAATAACTTTTGGTGGTTAGTATCTCAGACCATTTATGGTATAAAGGAAAAATTTGGGTTCGTACATTTAGTTTATAGTTTCTTAAATAAAAAAATTAAATACTTTGGCCAGTTTTAAATAACTAGAACCAATATAAAACAACATTCAGTTATTTTCTATCACTTGCAGATTCAGATTTTATTTTTAGGCACTGACAATTAATTAGCTTAATCATTTATTTATATAATTCACCATAACTCGGGAACGAATTATTAGCTTTGTTCAGTAACTTAAAATTATTACTTGTTGTTGCTTATTGTTACTTAAACGTGTTCGCTCGAAAAATTAGCAAGGAGAGAGTGAAAGAAGTATAAAAATACGAGAAAAAAAGTTTGTTTCAAGTTTTGGCTACTAAAATTTTAAGTTGTAAGACTTAGTCAACCAGCTGTGTTTTACTTTTTTTACAATTAAAATTTGTTTAAAAATTCTTTGAGAAAATTAATTTTTACAACATTTAATTAAAAAATACAAGTATTTTGTAGTTAAATGAGTATAAAAGAAGTATTTTTTTGTTGCTTTGTTATTTTTCTTTATGTCATCAAGGGGAGTATACAGCAAAGAAATTTAAAACAACAGAAATTTGGTTTTAGAAGATTTTTACATTTAAATCACAACAAAAATGTTAATTAAAACTAACTGCAAAAAAATTATATACATATACGATGCGCTTAAACATTATAAATTACTAAATAAATAAAAGAAAATATAAAAATTGTATGTACATATTTTTGCTACTTGATCACTTAAAGTGTTATTTCCAATATATCCTTGGGGTTGTCCGTTTCCTGGCTTATACTGGCCTATTGTTTTATATATTTTTGCACTCAATTACAATTACTTTTAAAATTTTACTATTTACTGGTCATACCGTAAAACTTTTGAGCTTTACATATCATTCACAACGCCGCAATAATTTTCTTTGCTAATTTTTGATAGAAAGCGTTCGTTTACTTTTTTATGTTTGTGAGATTAACTTAAAAAAATGTTTGCTTTACTTTCTCATTACTAAGTTTTACCTGTAAAGTTACTGGACAGACCTATTATTATACGAAATTAGATAATCCCTTGTGTATGCATGATATTCATAATATGAATAAAGACATCTTTATATCGGTATTGCTTTGTTTTTGATAAGTGTTACGCGTAGATAACGCACTCAAAACATTTTTAAAAGTTATATTAAAATAAAAACAGTCAACGATAAACAATGATTTCTTAAAAACAAGCAAGCTGATGCTGACCCGTTGACAGATCTACAATATCAGAAGCTTTGTATTTATTCATTGGTTTTATCCAAATTAATTCCTTCAATTTGCACGGAAAATACTTTTAAAAAAGGCGTTCGTAAAGTTGGAGGAGAAGGTAGATGTTACACTGTTAGTTTAAGGCTTGCTTTCAAGTTCCTTTAAAGAAACCTGCGACCAGTTTGATGATTTTATTTTTATCAATGCACTCAATGGACTTATCAGAAAAATCTATCTTTTAAAAAATTACTGCGAACTTCTTTATTAATAAAAATTGCAAAATGAAATATCGCTTAAATTTCAGGAAACCTCAATTTTATTATATTTTATATTTAAAAACATAAATTGCAAGGTGTCTAAATTATCTAATTACTTGTTGCCATGTTAAAGCGAATTTGGAATTCTCTAAAAAGATAATTTCTCTGCAGAACAGCGTAACTTAAAAGTTGCAGAGGTTGCTCTTAATTAAATTATTTTAGCACAACTTGAATATTTTTATATCTACTTAGTATTAGCTCATTATATACTTCATCAAACAACATAACTAATTCTCGAGTCGTACAAGAAAATTACGGGCAACTTTCTTCTTTTTGTATGTAAACGTATAATTAGCTTAATTGCAGGGGCCGAAGGACATTACTCTGCAAGTAAGTTTAACGGTTTAAGAAATATGGCCATTACGCCAAAATCACTTAAACTTAAAGTACCCGTCTATTGCGATTCAAAAAAAAGGCTTCCCATGTAGAATCATTTTTGGGTCACTCTTTATTCTAAAGTTTTTTGTACTTACTGTAAATATGACACGTCTGCACATCACAGTAAAAAATAACAAAATTTGTATGAATATCACTTCACTTTCGAAACACACTTTAAATTTTAGTATTTATTATAGTAGTGCTCCTTCTGGTAAAATTTTAGGACTCTACCTAAAAAAAATTTGATTTTCTGAATAATATGGCTATAAACCACTATTCATTTTTAAAAAAGACTTTTGTATATAAATTTATTAGTTTTTAAGTATAATTTAAATAAATAATCTAATTTTGATTATTTGATCGTAATTATAACTTATCCTGATTATATTTAAATGCAAACATTACTCGGAGCTATTGCGAAAATTAATAAATTTGCCTGTGATAAGTATCAAACTGTTTGCAAACATAAAATCTTACATATATTTAACTCGTTCCTTATTAGGAAACGTCTGCTACCACGCAATTAAGTCGCTGCCTACAGAAATCTATTTGCAACTGTTCGTACTTCATCCATAAGATAAAACACTTTATTTTGAAGCACTTCATTCAAACCATCCCAGGAAAACAATACAATTATTATTATACTTTATAACTTGATCTTAAGTAGAATGAAAAAATTATTTTATTTTACTATTTTTCTGCATATTTAAGCCGCTTAAATAGCAAAAGGACCAAATACGTGTCTGCAATATTTTAGTTTTGAAAACTCCTTTACCTGACAATACAACGACTATTCATTCCTTTCTTAAAATGATGGAGCACAAATATATGAAAAATAAATATTTTATTTTTGTTTTTGCTATCATGTTCAAAATAAGTAAGAGAAATATATTATATAACCATTACTTTTTTCAGTTTTCGTTTATAAAGAGGATTTTTTTTAATTCTGCTATAGCTTAAAGTACTTGACGAGACAGACAAAGATACAGAATCAAAAATAAGTTAACAGGGGCTAAGAAATTTTCGTTCTGTTACAATGAGGATTATAAGTGTTGTTGTCGACTACTTTGTTTATATTCAAATAAATAAAGAATTGAAAATAAAAGAATTAAAAAAAATACATTTTTAACCAAATATCAGTTATTTTAAAAGAATATAAAAAATTAGGATAAGCAAAGGAAAGTAGCTAAGAGAATAACAACTTTGTATTGTGTGTTAACAAAAGTGGTATAAAGTGTATAAAGTTTTTCATACGAGAAGACCGTTTCAAAATTGAATTCCTGCATGAAGGTCCTATCAGAGGAATATGAACTTTTTTGTTTATTATTTTTTTAAAAACACTCATTTTGGAAACTTTTAATAGGTTGCAAGTTGAATGCTGGAAAACCAGACAAACCAAAAATAAACTTTACGATCTTTGTAGGCTTTAGTTTCTTCTAAATGACTTTAAGCCTTTCGAATTAAATAAATTGGATAATAATATTAATTTCTACTGAATAATTTGGACTGAAAAGAAATACTAAAAACTAAATGAGAAAAATGCTGAAAATTAAAGGAAGTCATCCAGTAAATAAAGTACTTTCTGTTAATGTATAAATAAACCGTTTAAGTTCTCTTACGTAATTATTCACATACCTAGGAATAGAAGAGAAATAGCTCCTATTCATGTATTGGTATTAGCAACTTAAGTATTTACACCACAAGCTTATCAAAGCCTCAATTCAGAATGAGCTTTAAAGGGTTTGTATCAAAAATGATTTAAGTGATAACTTTAAAAAAACTTATTAATTTTTAAGTTAAGCATATAGTTAAATCAATCAGAAATTGTATAAAACTTTAATCTGAAAGCAGTTAAAAACTTGTTTCTGTGACCTTGGTTATACTGATGTATTTATGCATACATCATCGGAGGTAAAAATTTATGGTCGAAATGTTCACATTTGCAATGGTTAATCTGCTTTTTGTCGGACTGTGTTATGTTCAGCGTTTGAAAAAAAAACACTAATGTACATAACGTTAGTGTTCTATACCGAATTTTATTAAGATCAGTGCACAAACTAATTTCCAAAAAAAAAATAAAAATGCATAAAGATTTTTTTTTAGCATTTGTGTATGCATGCAAAAACCGTACATAACAATTTTAGACTCATGATCACAAAGACTACGATAAGGTACTGATCTTTATTTAGGCATACTTCAGTTTATTGATCTCAAAGAGTTTACTTAGTAAACTTTATTGATCTTTAGAGTATTTTAGGTGAACTTTTGCGTAATTTTTAGTGATCTTTAGTGTTTTTCATAGTGGTCTGCACGGTTACAAATGAAAATTTAATAGATGCAATTGTTTATTTTATATTTAAAAAGCTTTTAAAGTAAGTTATCTTTTATTTTATCTTTATTAACAATATTTCAAATTTCTTATGCGTTTTCGTTATAAAATAAAAAAAATTTACATTCATAAATTCGAGTAAATTAATTTTTTCTAGTTTTTACATAATATGCATTATAACCAAACTATACTTCACTATATTTAATATCTATTAGACATAATAAGCGCAGTTTATTTTTGCCAGCGTATAAAAAACTTTTAATAAGAACACTCATGTCATTTTGTTTTACTTTGAATACCTTAAATTATATTTACATTGTTTCTTAGATACCTTAAATAATACTTCCTTCTAACGAAGCTAAAATTTATATCTCCAGCATTTCATCATAATTTTATATGTAAAAGCACGATCAGCCCTTTAAACGCTTTATAAAACTTTTATTACTACTGACTCATTTATGCCAGTCGTTCGTTTTACTGCAAGAGAAACAACAAACGAAATAAAAGAACCACATTAAATATTTCCCCTCAAGAAGAAAAGTAACAGTAAAAAGTACATTAGCAACAGCAACGGCAAAATCATAAAATGAAATAGTTTTATAAGGACAATTTAGGTTGCTACCAAATAGAAGCATTTTAAAAGTTATAAATAAATGTACATGTGTTGAAAGTTTTTTGTGTTTTAGTTTTTCGTTTACTTTTTTCTAACTCTATTTTTAAAATAATTTTTACCCGTATAACAATATCAACACTCTGTGGTTTTATTAATTTGTGTTTATTCGTGTGTTTATCCTTCTAAAGGTTTTGTTCTAGCCAACGATTTTTCATTTTAGAGTAAAGGTTTTACTTATAAAATTACATGCAAGAGACTATAATTAAAAAGTTTGATATAAATATATTTATACAAAATTACAATTACCTTAATATTTTTATGAGCACATATATGTGTGTATGTACTTACATAAATATTATATCATCTTGTTTTATAGGTGACTCATAAACTTTCACTTGTTTAAAAAAACTTTCACTTATTCAACGTATGAATGTTTAAACAACTTTTCTCTCTTATTCAAATTGGAAACTAAAACATACGTGAACTTATTTTTTTATTATAAAAATTCTTTTTACACATTATGTCGCTTTTAAATTCAGAACATATGCTTGTCCACAATAAATTTGTTTCAGCTTGTTCAGTCTTTCTAGAGATTTAAATTTTTAATTTGATACAGATAAGTATCAGCTTGAGTGACTTTCTGTTTCTGAACGACATGCAAAAAATACTTTAGTTCCAAGGAGTAGCCAATTTATATTTACCCTTTTCTATATTTTTAAACCTAATGAAAATATGTATATGACATCATCTCAGTTCTAAGGAAGATTATCCGATAAACGTCAGTTTGATAAAAACTAAAGGCTCTACAACAGTACTTGTGGATGTGCTGATGAATCTAGATATGAATTGGGTATCTATATGTTGGCTTATTTTTTTGACCACGGGAAAAGTTTACAGCATTTCAAAATTTGATAAAAAAATTCTAAAAGGTAAGTATTAACTAGGACCACAAGTTCTTCCCTCATTATTAAAAGCATCTTTAATGGTTCATCTAAATGCGATTAACTGAGTATTAATGGTATATCATACGCAGCCTTTGAACTCTGCTAATTTTATAGTAATATAATTGTTTCTAATATATTTTAACAATTCTGTGACATAATTAGCAGCGGTTTTACTTTTGGTAGATCACCTATTAAGACGTCTAAACCTAGAAGAGCATTCTGTTAAAAGTTCTACGACGGAAGCACTTGCACCATTTCAGATTGGATATGGTTGGTTAGTCCATATATTCACCGGAAGCTTAAAGGCACCCGAGTCCATGTCAGAGGTAATACTCCATTTGTGTTTCACCATGGATTACGAAATTTGAGAGAAACCTGGCATATTCTGCGTCCGTTTCAATACCTCTCAAAGAGAAGATATGGACGCAACTAGTAATGGTAATCATGTGTGCTTAGTCTTTAACCTTACCTTTTTAACATTGGGATTCGTAATTTACTCTAGGAAAGATAACCAGCATAAAACTGTACTGAATATTAAGAATTTCAAAAAGTTAACCATTTGAATAACAAAACTTAGTGCAGGCTTCAATATTAATGCATGATACAAATCAATAGCTAAAATTGTTCTTACCGATTACAATTTGTTTCTTTTGGTGTCACTATTTTTTTTTTTCTAATACCATGCGCAATTACATTAGAGGAATTGTTCCAAAATAAACTCAGTATAGCTAAAAGAGACTCTATTTTAATACTCTTATTTCGATCTAACCACAAAGTTCATAGCATAGATAATGATTTCATATAATCGCATCAGATTTTTTTATATCATAAGTTTTTAAAGTTTAAAAGTCTTATATTAAAAAAAAAAAAGTATAAGTTTAATACTAGCAGTCCCCACGACTGCATTCGGGTACCATTTATTATTTTCTTAAAATTAAAATTTAAAAAAGCATGTTTTAAACATTGTTGTATAGTTCTTTTAATAGTGTTAAAAATTTTCCATCTACAACTATTCTAGTACCATTTACCTGCAAAACTGGGTTCTTTCACATTTAAATCTTTAGTTTCTCTACGAAGTTACATATTTTTATGAAAAAAAGTATCCTATATTTGAACCAAGGTTCTAAGAAACACTGTACATAATTTTATTCAAATCCATCCACCAGCTTTTACGTGATGCGAGCACAGGCAGGCAGATCGACAGACAGCAAAAATTCCATAAATAGGTGCTTTTGTATTCCATATGGATTACTATCTACAATAACATAAAAATTTTAAAAGAATATTTCACGTACAGAGATGATTACGTTGCTGTTTCATTATTAAATTCCACGGTTATTATGATGGACCATAAAAATAAATCTATACAATTTGCTGACATTACTTTACTCCTCTTTGAAGAAAACTATTCCAACAAAGAAATTATTCGGATATATTTTACTAAGAAAATTATAAACTTTTATTTACTTCCGCCATAAAACATAAAATACGTACTACTGACAATGTCCCGATATTCTTCAAATCCTAACGTTATCCATACATACATAAGGAAGAGGTAAGGGAACAAATTCATCAAATGCTTAAAGATAAAATAGTAAGACCAAGTAACTCACCCTACTCCGCACCTATATGGATCGTGCCAAAGAAGGCCGATGCCAGTAACGAAACCAAATGGAGACTTGTCATAGACTACCGCAAACTTAACGAAGTTACAGTAGATGACTAGTATCTAATATCAAATATTGATGAAATATTAGACGAATTGGGAAGATACCAATACTTTACCATCCTTGATCTAGCCAAGGAATTTCATTAAATAAAAATCGCGGAAGAAGATATTTATAAAACCGCTTTTAACGTAGAAAACGGTCACTATGAATTTCTAAGGATGGTGCTTGAACTGAAGACAGCCCCAGTGACATTCCAGATGACTGATGGTGTCTATTCTACTTGGATGACATTTAAATTCTTATTTTTAATAAATCTGAGTTTCTTAAACAAGAGACAGAGTTTTAAGGACTTATTGTGACACAGAATGAAATAAAAAAAAAATAGAATGCGTTAAAAACTTCCCCATCCAAAAATCCAAAACGGGTGGAAAAATTCCGGGTATTAATCAAAATTCATAAAAGATTTTTCAATGACAAGATATCAAAAAAAGAACGCTAAAATAAAAATCTCTGACCCTTAATATTAAGAAAGTTTCAATACGCTCAAAACTTTACTAATAAAAGAACCATTTTATATGTATCCAGATTTCTTGAAAACATAGGACAATAAAATTATACTTATTCTTCAAATACCACAATTTTCCAAAAAAAAATTATTTTGTCAAAAATACTTTTTGAGCCGTTTACATAAAATAAATCTGTTAATTTAAGTACATACTAAATCTTATTAGACTCAGAACACAATGTCTTTGACACATATATTAAAAACAATTTGAAAAGAAACTTAATTAAACTACTAGACGAATGTTTACTGAGTATTATTAAATTTGAAGAAGCACAATGTATTATGCAGACCATTTCGGAAACACAAATATCAGAGCTTGTGCAAGGAATACTTGTATTAATTTTTTTTTCAGTAATAGAACATAATTGTAACAAAATAAAAATTAAATTAAAAAAAATTTTTAATTAAAAAAAAAAATTGAAAACTGCGAAATTAAAGAATTAAACAAAACATATTCATAGAAAAGTTTATTAGTTCCCAAATGTTTTAAGATAAAAATTTTTAACAATTAAATTAAAGCTAAACAATAAAAAAAATTTCTTACATACTAAAGCATTTTTCGAGGACATTCAAAATTTAAAACTAAAAGTACGTATTTTTTTAGTACATAATTCAAACAATAAACAAACAATCAAAAGAATCCCAAAAAAAGGGGTAAAAAATGGAGGCGCTAAATGTTCTACTCAAAACTAAAGATACTTAAAAACTAAAACTCAAAAACTAAAAATAAAAAAATAATAAAAGCAATGGTAATAATAAAATTCTTATTTATAAAAACTGGAAAAATACGAATTACCAATTAAACATAGAAAAAACAAAAAAAAGGAAACAAATTCACACTAACCTAAAAAAACATAAAGTTAAAATTATATAAAAAATAAAAATAAATAAATAAAAAATAAATTACATTGGTCAACACAATTTTGTAACAAGAAAGGTGCTTACTAATTTTGAATTACTTACCTACCCTAATATAAAAACAATGTTTACTTTTATTCCATCTAGTCTTGTTTTTGTGTTACAGCTACTACCCACAAAATTTAAGATCAAGCATGCTTTAGTTTTATATTTACACGGATGTTTTACTATTTCAAGAGCGTTGTTTTGTTTGCTGTTTTTTGAGTTAAGTGATTCTTATATAATGCTAAGAGAGTGTATAAATGATACTGATAAGTCTTGTTATGTATAGACACATTACTATTAAAACTCAGCAAAGAAATCTGACACCTTTAGTAACCAAATTATATGAACAGCATTTGGGCTCTACTATCGGCCAAAAAGACAAAGCGTGGGTTCTGTTGTGTTACATGTGTGGGTCATCTTAGAGGATGGGCAAAACGATCTCGATCTATGCCATTTGCAATTCCGATGATTTGGACGAAACCTTTTAACTGATATAAAAGGTATTACAATTAAAAAAAAAAGTAAAATTAAGCATCCTAACCTGTCATCTGCAAAAAGTTCCGACCAGCCCGCTACACCGAAAACAATCGAATCCGAAATTTTAGATCCTGACTTCCAAGAAGCTTCTACATCGAATAAACCACACCTACTATCTCAAGGAGACCTTACTGATTTGGTACGTGACATAAATTTGTCCAAAAACAGAAAGAACTTTTGGGCTCTCGATTAAAGGGATGGAATTTAATACAACCAAAAACAAAAGTATGTTACTTTCACAATCGAGTTCAAACGCTAAAATTTTATTTTTCACCAGATGATCAGTTGGTTTATTGCAACATTGTCTGTGGCCTAATAATCGCTTTGGATATAGAATATAAAGCAGAAGAATGGCGTTTATTTATAGATGGATCAAAATTAAGTTTTTTCTTTTACACATCGGAAATGAACTTCTAATATGAAAGAGTCTTATAAATCTATTAAATTTATCTTGGAAAAGAATCAATATAACGAACACAACTGGAAAGCTTGTGGGAATTTGATGGTAATTGACAGCAGAGAAAATCATTATATTAAGAAAGACTGGCCTAACCGGGATTCCCTTACTCCAGGACAAAAAAATATAAGAAATCCCCCTTTAGTGCAGCTGAATAATATATTTTTACCAGCTTTACACACTAAACTTGGGCTCATGAAAAATTTTGTTAAGGCTATGGATAAGAATTGTGAAGGTTATTTATATTTGAAAGAAAAGTTACCTAAACTGAGCGAAGCAAAAATTAAAGAATGCGTGTTTATTGGTCCTCAAATCAGGCAATTAATGAAAGATAACATATTTATAGAGAAACTTAGTGATTTGGAAAAATCAGCTTGGGAATTCTTCATGAAAGTGACTCAAAAATTTCTCGGAAACCACCGATCGAATGACTATGAAAGTATTGTCGAGGAGCTTTTATCTGCATATAAGGCTTTAGGGTGTAATATCTCGTTAAAAATACATTTTCTACATTCACATTCAGACTTCTTTTCTGAAAATCTGGGCGTCGTTAGTGATGAACACGATGAAAAGCTATAGAAAAAAGATATCAAGGCAAGTGGAGTCCACGTATGCTGGCGGATTATTGTTGGATTTTACAACGAGACGTCCCTGAAGCAAAATATAGAAGAAAATCTTAAGGTTACCCCGATTTTATTATTGCAATGTAGAGAAATAACTTCACTTTGTCTATAAATATTGAAATTTTCTTAAATATTTATGAATTAAATTACAAAAAAACTGTTCGTATTTGCAACATTTTGATTTTATTTATATTATCCTTATCGTTGTTCGAATCATAACTAGACAATAGTTTTCATGTTACATACAAAAACTGTTTTTTTGTTGACCAGTGTTATTGAACAGTGCCATAAATAGTATTCCCTATATTTAGCGAACGCTGCCTCCTTTTATAGAAGAGGTCTGCATCCTTGTAGAGAAAGCAAGCTCCCCTTAGAGTCAACAGGTGCACAGGCGAGAAATACCTCGACGCTTGAACGGTCTCCAAATTCCTCACTCTACCAAAGCACTCCTTAATCAGGGAATTTCCGGAGGATCACATGGCTTCCAGGAATTTCACAGCCAATTCCACCATGAAGGCATCTATGCGCAAAATATCAGCTAGCCTGCAAATTACGCCATTTGGTCCTAAATAGGGCCTCAAGTCAAGGCAAGCAACCAAAACTATTCTCTCCCATCGGCTTAGCCACTCCATCTGGTAAGGAGAAATTCCAAACCAAGCTATGAAGACATAGGCCATGCCAGGGCGAATGACTTGGCGATAAACCAAAAGACGCACTCAGAAGAGACCTCCCCTACGCTTCAGAAAACCCTGATATGAAGAGTAAATACGCTTAGCTCTTTTGAGAACATCGTCAATGTGCCGATAGCTCCCAAAATTCTCGTGGAAGGTGACACCTAGGTATTTAAACCAGTCCGATGTCCCAATCATAGTCAAACAAGGTATGTAAAGTCTGCAATTTGGGTAATTATATTTCCGCCTTCCCTTAAACAATTTAGCCATGGTCTTAGCAATGTTTAAAGTAAGATCCCATTTTGTAAAATAGTCTGCCAGTACCGTCAAGTATCGGTTCAGTCGTTCATTAAATTTTCTTGCTCTAGCACCTGATAAGGCAATCAGAATATCATCGACATACAAAAGTAAAAGATCCTCCCGTGGCGGTTGCGGTATGCCGGAGACAAAGATATTGTAAAGCACAGGGCTCAATAACGAGCCCTGAGGCATCCCGGTAGAAATCAAGCCCTCGACAGACATAAGATCACCAACATGTACTCTGAAAGATCGGTCCCTTAGGTAATTGTCTACTAAACAGCAAATTCCGACATCAAGTCCCATGCTTACCATTTTAAATACAAGAACATCATGCCAAACCGTATCAGAAACTTTGGCAAAATCTAGGCTAACAGCTATTGTTGGATACCTTCTATTTACTCCCCTGGCAATAAAGTCCGTCAATACCGTCAGTGTGTGCGTTGTAAAAAGTCCGCTTCTAAATCCAAATTAGAAATCTTTCAAAATGCCCTTTTCAATTATAACGTCATTTTCTATTTGCCAGAAGAAAGAACTCAAACAGCTTTTGAAAGGCAGACAGCAGGGAAATTGACCTATAGCTTTCACACGCACCAGGATACTATCTGGGTTTCAGTATAGGAACGACGAGAGCCAATCTTCACGCTTTCGGAAAATAACCAATATTATAGCAATGGTTGAAAACTATAGCTATAAATTTCCATTACACAACATTGGTCCTTTTCAGCACAATATCAGGTATCCCGTCCATACCACAGGACCTTTTACTTGATCTACGGCTGAACGCGTTGCCTGAAGATAATGAGTCAATGAAACCTAGTCTATCTACATTAGTGCTTAAGTCAGTCCGTACTCAAAGGTGTCGTCCTGTGCAAGGAAAAGACAACCGCCCGCACATTCGCACCGAATGGATCTGAATATGAGCTTTAACCAGAATTACCAAGCTGAAAAAACAATGTTGATAACAGATTAGCGATTTCAGTACTGTTAGAAACAATCGTGCAATTAGAATCCACCAGGTTTCGGATAGCTGACTTAATGTTTCTAAATGTCCTGCCATTTAGTCAAACTTTCTAAAAACAATCAGTGCAGTAGTCACGATCAAAAGCTGCTATGGCTCCCTGTATAATTTTGTCCAATTCACACATCCACTATCAATATGTTTCGTCTACCAGGATCGTCACACCTATGCCAGTATTGCTGGTCCTGGGTACAGGCACAGGTACCTAACGAGCTGCCCCAGCTGCAGCGGCATAAGAAACCCCAGTCTTAAATTGACTCTCAATAGCATGCGGAACACGTGCACGAGTTACAGATATGGCAAGCTTCCTTCTTTCCTACCGGCGAAGCAGTTCTAGACTACGTGAACACTCCCGTGAGTTAGATGCATGTCCCTCCGCTTTGATAACTGCCCAGTCACTGGATTGGTCACCAAAATTTCTTGCACGTTTTGGTAGTGAGGAGGCACTTACACTTACCAGCGCCATGAGAACTGGCACACTTTACACACCTATAAGGCGTACAGCACTGCGTAATACCTGTCCATCTAAACTTCCTGATGGGTCTTACAACGGAGCACGTGTCGGACAGCACAAAACTTTTCAATGTCCGAGTCTCCCGTCAATCTAGCAACCCATTTGTCACCTCCAAGTCGAACCAAACCGTCGATGTCGATATTAATTTAGAGACCGTTTAAATGCTCCAGTATTTCCCCCGATTCAAATAGTCTGAAGGACCCTCAATTACCAACGTATATGGACGCAGAATATTAGGAGTGTTGGTGTAAAAGTGTACCTTTTCCCTTTCCAATAAGACCTTAACCTTCTGAAAATCTTCCAGAATGCAGACCTCTATGTTTACTACATTCTTTTCTTATACTTTATTACTATAATTTTTGTGATCTAAGCATCTGTCAATTAAGTCTACAATATTTTTTATATTAACGTTGTACGTGGTTATTATGAGAACTGACTTCCTTACTTTTTCAGCTTTTTTAGCGTCTTTGGCGTTTAAAATTTTAAAATGTGAAGAGGCGAGATACCTGGCAGCATTTAAAGTACTTGGCAAAATTTTTCATAATTTTAATGATTTTCGCTACGATAACATTCAGTGCTTTGATTTTTATGTTTAAAATTAACTAAAAATGCTTTGCCTTATATATATAAATACATATCGATTTTTTAAATTTAGTACCAATGGGTGAAGGACCGTAACTGTGCACTTAGTGTTTATGAAACACAGTGGTGAATACATTAGGGTCAATAAATTGGACTCAATATTTCGATAATAAAGCACCAAAAGCCTATACGTGATCTGGCCTAAAGTTTGCGATCACCACGACGCCGCTAGTACTTAAGGAGTTGTCGATGGCCGTATGAAAGTTTTGATTTAATAATTGATATGTGTTCTTAAACTAATTTTTTTTAATGTTATACAAAACCAACATACTTTTTACAAATGAGTTCTTGTTTCAATGTAAAGTTTTTTAGATTGTTATAAGCAATGAAATTTTTCTGTTTTCTAACAAAAGAACTAAATCAAATAAAAATGGTTTTTATTATTAATATTACATAGTTTTTACATATTTGCGTTATTTGACGATATTCTACAAGCCATTTACGAAAAAAATCAAAAACACTGCTCACAATAAGTACAATGATAAGTTTTAAACTAAGAAAAGAGTATTTTTTCGGAGATGTCGACATATATAATTGCAACACTTTTTTGTTTAACAAAACTGATAAAATCTTTCATTCATAAATCATTCATTCAACTTGTTTAAGTTTAGCACCGTGAGAAGTATGCGTATTAATTTACACATATATCCACAGCCATTTTTCAGGCTTACATACTTAAGCACGTACGTACATATATGTATCATACAAAAATCCTTGACATCATAAGCAACAGAAGAGCGACTGTTATTTGAAAACTCTTTGGTGTAGCCGACGTTTACATGTGTACTAAAAAATAAAAGCATGAAAGGAAACAAAATAAAACGAAAACAACCCAGTAGTTCGACGTGTTGACATATTGGCAACGTTTAAATTAGAAAAAATACGAGCGCGTATAGAATTTCTTGAGCAAAAGCATAAAAGTAACTTAAATTTATTTTGTCTAATTTGTATAACACTTTTCTGTTTAAATCATAACTAAGAGAAGTATTTCTTTAAATACACGCTAGCAGAATACGTTAACATTTAACAGAGTGTTAAATTAATGCCTGTAAATAGAAATCCTGTATGACCTTTAATAATAGTAATAGTATTAATAATAATAATAATAATAATAATAATAATAATAATAATAATAATAATTATAATAATAATAATAATAATAATAATAATAATAATAACAATAATAATAATAATAAATACTTCTTAGGGAAAGCAACAATATCGCAGCTATATAGAGAAGTAGTAAATGCTGATGATAAACTAACACCACTCAATCTTAGAAATAGTAGCAATAATCAAACAAACACAATAGAAAAACTAATAGAAAACTGGAAGTCGAAACCGTGACATAGAAAATAACTCAACATGATATCTCAATCCAATATAGATACGGCAATCACAAACAACTGGCTCATGTATAGTCATATCCTTGCAGAAACTGAAGAATTCATAGCTATCCAAGATGGAGTAATACTTAAAAAAACTACAGCAAATACGTAATTACGACCATACAATAACAAATAATAGCTGCCGTAGATGTCATAATAACCCGGCAACCATTCCACACCTGCTTAGCAGTTGACCAACGTTACTCCAGAATCACGGCACGATAATGTTGGAAAACTAATACACATAAATATATTGAAACGGTTACAGATTAATGAGCCAACAACATACTATTACAAATACCAACCCAAGCCAATTGTTGAAAATAACAGCTTCATCATCTACCTAAAAGACCAGATATAATAACAATTGATAAAGAAAACAGAATATCCCAAATAATCGATTTTGCAGTGCCATACGAAAACAATATACAAGAAACAATAGCCACAAAAAAAGCAAATACAAACCACTAGCTCAATATATTAAAAATACTCAAAAATTATTTGGAGTAGACATGCTGCCAATCGTAATAAGCTCTATAGGATCAATACCCAAAGAAACAACAAGTGCAATAAAAACACTAAACCAAGATCTAAAACTACTTATGGAAATAAAAAAATCAATACTTATTAAAGCAACAACTATGATGAGGGAAACACTAGAATAAGCAATATAAAACCTGGATATATCCCCACAGAGCGTATCCTTTGGTCTAAGACCCGGAACATAAATTCCAGAACTAGCTGAGAATGTGTAATTCTATATAATAATAATAATAATAATAATAATAATAATAATAATAATAATAATAATAATAATAATAATAAGAATAATAATTGTAATTATAATAATAACGATAACAATTATAATGAGCTGAACTGCACTAGAGAAGATGATTACTTTATATTTATCATAATCTACCTATTTCTGGTGCGCTTCGATGCTGAAATGGGTGTAATCGTACTACATCAACGCCTTCGAAGTAGCCAGCTTCGTAATTGATTATTTACCATAATAAGAATTCCAACATCCCTTCTATTATAGTTCTCCGCGTTATAGTTAATAATATACATAGCAAAGAGTAGATAGCATTAATAAGCATAGATGAGATTGAATATAAGTTTGGTTACAAAACTCAAGCCTTCCAATTAATTTCCACTACGTAATTTTGTCTAAGACACTTGATTTGAGCATGTTTTGAAACTTGATTTCCCACACATTTTTCATGCTACCAAAACCGCTAAATTTTTTGGTTTTTCTCAAAACATATCAAAATTTCTTTTTTTAATTTGCTCTTTCCTTGCAACACTTTGTTGAGTCTGGTACAATTAAGTTCAAAAATTGTATTTCAAAAAATATAGTTTTAAATGTGTAAAAAAGAAGAAAAAACCTTAAAATGAAAAACATGGGTATTTTCAAAACGAAATATTTAGTGTTACGCTACGAGTTCGCATTTATAAAACAATTTAACTTTGCGGAAACACTTCGAAGTCTTTTTACTGTAACTAGTAGATTTCGATTAAAAGAAAGACAGTTTAAGAGTTATCAATGCCATTTTTAAGCCCATTGTTAAATTCATCGAAATAAATGTTTTTGCAGCTCTAATTTCGGCAATTTTAAACGAAAAAGGCGAGTTTTAAAATTAAATAATATAATAAAAACTAAGCCTTAAGAAAAAAACAACAAACAAAAATTCTCTTGAACTTAAAATACGCGTTGCTTCAATTGTGTTGTTAGTTTGGTTCTAAATTTTTCGCGACAGTAAATCAAAGAATTTTCAACAACCAATCGTTTAAAAGCGCTCTTTATTTACTATTTATTTATATTTAAACTGTTTCTTGACTATTTACTAAAAAACAGTTTTTGGAATATAATTTTCTAGAGATATATTCCAAAAACTTTATAATAACTCAAAATCAAAATTTTTCTTATAAATTATCATTGTAAAAGGTTCTCTAAAAAATCAGAAAAAATCCTAATCCTTAAGAGTTTGACTTTATATTAATATTAATAGCAGTTAGTTAGTTAGAGAAATTAAAAAAATATCTACCCTTAATTATAAGAGATAAATATTAAAAGAGAACGTGAAAAAAAACTGTTATACACCTCCCCAAAAAAGTCGGTAAAACAGTTGGAAAAATTTTTGTTTAGATATAAAATAAGGTTTCAATGAAACTGTAAAAACAGTATTGTAGCCATCGTGGTCATTATGAGTTACAACATGAACTAATGTGGACATAAGGCAACTTGCTATTAAGCCAAAAGACTGTGTTTTGTTTTGTCAAAATCCAGCGAAAAAAATAATTCTTTTTGAGTTTATTTATTTTTAAGCCAAGAAAAAAGGTGAGCAGTGAAAAATTAAATATAAAAATATGTACCTGTGCTTGTATATACTTGAATGTTAGATTGCACTAAGGTTAATTACCTATATGCATCAAAACATAAAAACTGAAAACTAAAATATTACACCCTACTGCAAAAAATTAATATTTCCCAAGAAAATTTAAGTATATTGATGTCGAAAGTGTAAATAAAAAACCTAAAGAATATAATCTTGCATTAAAAAAAATAAAAGAATATACATAGTTGACTTAACCTCGTTGTAAGTGTATTAAAATATAAGTCAACAAAATGTTAAGTACTTCCACCAAAAATAAAATGTTACACTTTCAATAATGTTAGAACAAAAAGTTTAGGCAAAAACGAAGGAAAAAAAGAAAATTTCCAAGAATAAAAAACCAACCAATCAACCATTACAATTTATTATAAATGGTCTTGGTATTTTAACATTTAAAAAATAAATGCATTTTAAGTAAAACTAAGGCAAGTTCCCCATGCTTAACTACACTTAAGTGATTTTTCATTCAGAAATGTACGTTTGTAAAAAAATCTGAAAAGCAAATGTTTAGAAAAATATAAAAGAAAAAAGCAATCCATTGAGTGCAAAGTAAAACTACCGTTTGAGTAAAAAAAAAAACGAAAAAAGAAAGAAAAATACTAACAAGTACTAATTTCTCGGCATTTAATATATTGTGTTTTTTATGTTGCAAAGAAAAAAATTAATAAAAGAAAAAATAAACATTAAGTTATTTACTGCTAAATGTAAGTTTTTATTTTTCTATGCTATTCTGTTATTTTTACATTGAAACAAGGAGTCCTTCATGCTAAATATCCTTAAGTACTTGCAAATATATCTCAAATGATGGTGGCAAAGCTGCTGACAATGCTGTTTTATTAATGGTTGTAAAAGTATCACATCATAAAACAAATAGAAAAATCTGATAAAAAAACAAAAAACTAAAGACTAAATAAAAATTGAAAAAAGAAGATAAAACGATAAACTAAAACTAATTAAATTAATGAATCAAACTAAATCAATTTAGTAAACTTGAAATTTTTATATTATTAAAATAAGCTTTGCAAATGGAGATTTAAAATTTGTCTTCTGTTTAAAGGGTTCAAAGCAAATTAAAAATTAAATAAAAATTAATACTTAAGTTAAATTAAAAGAAGTTCAATACACCAAATATTGCCAAAATGCAAAGTAGCATTATCCATGGTGTTATTATTTATTTATATAATAGAAAAATTTACAAAAATTCTTACACACTAGAGAAAAAGCTATTGCAAAGAATTGGCTTTGCCTTATATCTTAAATATTAATAGATACTTTAAAAAAAGTAACGTATGCATATATTGATAAAACTAAAGGACAACTATTAACAGAAACCTTCAATAAAAAAATATTTATATATTACATATAATAAGTTTAAACAATTAGAAGGACTATGTATGAGTGTACAATATACGAATTTATATAAGCTTGATTTATGTCCATGGTATAAAGCTCAAACGAAAGCTATCGAAAACCAGACATTCTTCACCTTAAAGCTAACCGTTCACTTTACTAGGCCCTAAATGAATCAAAATAAGCTATTAGCCTAATGTTAAAAACCATAATACATAGTAACATAATTATTAAGTTTACAGGTTATTTGAAAACTTCTGCAAGAAGAGCCGTATTTATCTTTAATAATTTGCAAGTTGTACTACCGAATATTAACGAATGAATCTAAAATAATTTAAGCCGGCTTGCTTGTATCATATAAAAGTTTGATTATATATTTTTAATTGTTCCAATTTTTCGTCATCTTATTAGATTTGCATACAATTAGTAACAAAGAAAAGCACCTATTTTTTTTATAGATATTAGCATGTTCTAAATGGTTTCTAATTATTATCGCAAAACTAAGGATGGGTTTTTGTGAAATTAACAATATTATTAAAGAAAACAAGTGATATTTATTTTTAGCAATATTAGCACTTCATGTTTTTTCAAATTTTTTCAATGTTTAGAAGGTTAAAATACACAATGGCTGTGCGTTTCAGCAACAAATCATAATTGCGTTAAAAAACACTGCAGATTTAAAACACTCCAGACTTAAAGAAGTTTTTACCATTTCACCAAATTTAATACTTAATTTCTTTATTTTTACGAATAATACTTACTGTTTTTTATGGACAAAACTTTTTGTGCTTTGAGTTTTCTTGTTAGATAGTTAGTTTTTGTTGTGTTTATTTTTCCTTAATCATAATAAAAAAGGATAATAAAAAGCTACAGAAAATCTGATTATTATGTTTTCTATGTGCCTAGGGCTTCACCTCTCTGTACTTTGTGGTGTTATCTAATAAAAGTTGAGGAACCTCAATGGCTGCGTTACTTAAAAAAGACGATCATGAGTTCGAGCCCACCTTTGGACTTGCTTACAAAGAAAGAGTAATAACCCTTATTCTGTTTGGTGTCGTCAACATCGTCGTCGATATACAGGCAACACCAATTTAACACAACATCAATACCAATTTGGTATTCCCTAGCAGTCTTATGACGACGTTAACTGTTTATCGATAAAACAAGTAAGTAAAACACACATATATAATATTTGAGTCAGTTGATTTAATTTGTTTTCTATTGTATTAAGAAAGTGTTGTGGAAAGTTTGAATTTTCTAAAAAAAAAATTTAATTAATAAAACAAGCAAGAGTATTACAAGAATTAATTAAATAGTTTAAGGGCCATTATTGTAACTTGCCGTGAATTAAATGTACATATGATTTTTCTGCTTGATAATGAGCTTTTTTGCATTATTAAAACTTTAAATTTTTATTGTCATTAATTATTGGAGAAAAAATAGTAAGTGAAGCTTAAATATTGCAAATTTAGTTAATGGCAAGTTGTTATAAAGGCGATAAGCGTAATTTTTTGACTTGTCCACTGATCCTTAAAATCAGTAGAAACTGTGCCCCTACGAATTTCTCTGGCAAGGGATAGTTTATTTGTAAATCTTCCGTTAATTTTTAAAGTTGGCAGGAGTTTGTAATTTTAGTTTTTCCCAATTCTTTTATGGTATTTTGTAAATTTCTTATTTTATTTAAAATATCGCTGTATGCTTTCTATATATTTTTTAATACCATACCACATATGTCGACAGTCATCGTTTAATCACAATATTGACAACGGGAATACCGATTTACAAAAAACGAAGAAAAACGACGTCGTCTTGTGTTTAGGACGCCAAACAGAATAAGAGTGAATAACTGTATAACGCCATTAAAATTAAGAAAGTGCTATACAAACCTCCCGGAAAGAAAAACACAATTATTTTGTGAAGGCATGGCAGATAAATTAGTGAAGACATCTATTTAATATATGTAGCAGATAATTGTCAAGGCAAAAGAGTGCTGTCGTTATTAGTTAAGCATGATTACAGTGTACGAGAGATGTGATTTGTGGCTATTGGTTTAGGTTACTAAACTATGCATCGAGAAGTTCATATCTCGCCGGATTAACACGGTAATGTAGCGAGGGTGGCTGCGTTTGTATTAAACATTTTTAGTAAATACGAGACTATAGGACTCAAGAAACCGTAGAATCAAGAAATGTAGTCAGAATACATAGAGGTGTAAAGAAAATAGCGAATTCATAATCTGCGACAGTGGTATTTGCTATCAAAAGAATCCATACGTTTACCAAAAAGGAAAAAACGTAACAATATTTCTTTAAACGCTATTTTGTAAAAAAGATAAAAAATTTTACTAACCGTAATCGCACCAAGAAATAACATTTTTGTGATATTTCATTATAAGTTGTCTAGAAATTCAAACCAAATCTTTTTGCCTGTTATGAAATAAATTAAAATTTTTGAGTTTTTAAGAAAATTAAAATACACACTCTTGAAAACATTGCCTTTTTTAAGTATCAAGAAGCATATGCTGCCAATGAACTTATTAAACATGTATCGTTTATTAATAAATAAGAACTAATGTATATATTTTAATTATGATAAAAATGTGTAGTTTTTTTCGGAATATGTATCAGTTTTATATAATCAAGATGAATTTGAGTTATTTTTTTATCACCTCGGGGTATGCCCTGCACTTTCCATCATTAAAGAATCTTTTACAATAAGCGCGAAAATTAAGACTCTTAGTAAGCCTTTCACTGAATGGAATTTTCTGAAGATGTCAGATATTTAGTTTTCAGCTTCGATTTTGCAATCATAATATAAAATATAACTCTATAGTGTAAATGTGTTTTTCTTGCAAATTAGGGATTTAAGATAACTTAAATTTGTCGATGGTTCTTAAATATTTTAATATTTTTTGTGCATTTTAGAATTTAAATGAAATTTCTGATTTTTTGATTACCAGTACAGTTTTTCAAATAGTTAAAATTTTTAGTGAAGTTTTTGTAAAAAAAATATTTCGGTAAAATTTTAATCGTTAGTGAAAGTCCAGTTTTTGGTTTGTTAGAATTGTTTTGCTGACTTCGAGTTCAAAAAATATAAATTTTTTATTTCAAAAACAAGTTTTTAGTAAAGTTTTATTATTTTGGTGTAATGTTGTTGAAAATATATTATTTTGGTGCAGTTTGGATGGCTTATTGATATTAAAAAAAAAAAACAATAACCAAGAAAAAATCATTACATCTAAAAAACGGAAGGAAAATAAAGGCACTCTGCTTATTTGCACATGTATACATTATTTATAGACCGATAAAGATAGAAATCAACATCACCGCCTTCGAAAACATGCTTGACAAAGTAGTTGGCATACATTAATTGTAAAAGGGACATACAGACGGACATCACTAAATGGACTTTTTCATGTATAAGGATCAAGAATTATATACTTTTTGGGTTTGGAGATGAATATTTTAGAAACTACAACGGAATTAAAAATTTTAATATACAACTTCCACCTGTTGTGACGGGTAAAAGATTAATATTTAAGGCATTAACTAGTCTAAATTAAAAATCCAGTGTACTCTTTAAACGCACAATATATTAGTTTAGAATGAAAAATATCTCATTCCTTAAGAATCGAAAACGTTATTTCTTCTTAAATAATAACTACATATTGATTATTAAGTATATTCCCACATTTGCAGTAGAAAAAATATATATTTTTACTATTTCTTATCGTGTTCTATCGACAAAAAATTGTTTACTTTCTATTTAAAAACGATGGTTTAGCTTAAAGGCGTATCTGTAAAGAATAGGTAAAAATTCTACTTTAAAATACGTTCGGAACGGCATGAGAAGATTCATGAAATGTACAGATAACAATTAAATAAATAATACTACGATATAAATAAATTAATAAATAATAATAAACTAATATGGAAATAATTCTCTTGTTTTTCACAAAGGCACATAATAAAATTTTTGGTTTGACGTAAAAGAACAAAAATTTAAAGTGAAAATTAAAAAGAAACGTAATAATAAACAATTTTAAAAGAAAACCTCTTTGATCAAACTACAATGTTTCACATAAAGGTTTTTGCAAAATTAAAATAAAAAACTAAATCATATTTTTTAAAGTCGCAGTCGCAAATAAAAAAGTAAAATCATATTGAATGAGTTTATATGCATATGTGTATTCATAAAGTGTTCTTTACAACAAATCTTTGTTAAGAGTAGGGTAAAAGATTTCTTTGCTTTTATGTTTGTGTATTTGAGCAGATTAAATACATTCGCTGCATTAAAATTGTATGCAATCAAAACCGACACAGTATTTTTAAAAGTGCATACAGTAAAAAACACTTCTATAATACCTATTACGAGTTAAAATGCTACATGTATGCATCTACACGAGATTTTCGATATGTGTACTGCTGTGAATAAAATGCTCAAAAAAAAGCATATGCAAAAGGCCAGACAAAATAAATAAAAGAATCTAAAAGTACGAGAAGGTCAAAAAGTTAATCGATTTGAGAAATTGCCTTTTAAGCCTAAAAATAGCAGACCAACAACTGACAAATCGACTATTTATTTTATTTTTGAAAGGATGAAGCACTGTTTTGATAAATTTTCCTAAACAAAAAATCTAAAGTACCTTGATATTGTGGACTAGTATTCTTTTTGTAAAGTAATTATTTGGGTCACTGCAAATTTAAATTTACACTCCTTTTATTATTATTTTGAAAATCAATAAAAAAGGAAAATAGTAGAAATATATATATATATATATATATATATATATTTTACCATTTTGCTGGATTGATATACATAATATACATTTTCATAGATCATTTGTTTATGTTTTTTCTACCTCTCTATTACTTTTATAAAAAAAAACAACAAATACAACTGCAACTACTCTACTTTTATTAAAATAATAACAAAAATATTATAAACTAAAAACAGGTTTGCTCAGAAACTTTAATAGCAAAAAGAAGCAACGAGAGAGTAAAACAAAACTATAAAATTTAGTCTCGCAAATGTAAAAAAATAAATAAATGCCTTGCTAGCAAAAATTTGCAAAGGAAATTGTTTTGGATTTGTGAATCACAAGTAAGTTTTAAAAACTGTACCATTTTTAAATTAAATGTAATGGGTAAAAAACGATGCAAACTACTAGGAAAAACTAAAAAAATGCTCTAAGTAACCAAATAGCAAAAATATATACATAAAATAGTTTACATTTTTCAATATCCAGGAAACTTTAGGAAGAGTTTCTGATGTTTTTGCAGCTAGTTCTTAAAAACATTCTTATATCGAGTAAAATGTAAAATTACTTACATTAAATATAAACATAAAAATGTCACTGGCTCTTATTCTGTAAGATCTTTTCAAAAGCTCTAATATGGTATCCATATTGGTGTCTTAAAATGGTGCAAAATCATACTTACTTATAACAAATTCATATTACGAAGCGGGAGTAATTTTTTTTTAAGTCTCACCCCCCAAATCGGTTCTGTTTTATAAAAAAAAAAAAATTACAAAAAAATTTCATAGCGATAAGTTAAGTTTTGTGCGTTCGCACGCCCTTCAAAGTTTTATATGAGCCTTACAGTATAAACTATATTGATATTTTGGTCATATATTTTTAAAATGTCTTTTGAGCCTAAAATGGTATTATTATAAGTTGCACCTTTGATTATTAAATTATTTAATTTAATTCTATTCAAACGGCAGCAAGATTTCTAATCATTTATAGCCCCGCTCCCCCCTAAAATAAACGTTATAAACGCGACATGCATAAATGTCGTCTGCCATTAAACGGAACAAAATTTTATGCAACACATGAAAAAAAAAACAAAATTATTTTCATGTTAAATATGCAAAAAATGATCAATGTTAACAAAAAGCAAGTACCGCTATTTTCCATTGTAGCAAAAGAAACGTAGCAAAAATTTTGATTTATTTCATGATTAATTCATTCGAGTTTATTCTTTCTTATTGTTCTGACAAAATAAGATTACTAAAATCAGTGCAAGATCATTACGCGAAAAATATTATATGATTGCCTATGCCTCTAATCAACTTACGGGTTCCAAGTTACCTTCAAAAAAAAGTTGTTTTTTAATTGGCGTGTTGTAAATATGAGTTTACGAGAAAGTGCTAAGTTAGTTATTGGAGAACAAGAGAAAAGCAACATTGCATTGCAAAACAGAAAAAATTACATACTGAATGGACGAAGTAAAAAAAAAAGGTTGTGGAAGAAATACAGATAACCAGAAAAAAATAAGAAAAGACCTGGGTTGAAAGCTTAAAACAAATTTTTGACGTAGCGCATGCAGATGCCTTAGAATTAATAACTGTGTAGGAAGATAAAGCATTTTTGATAAGCCAGAGGCAGGTAGGTCGACCAGGACATATATATGAAATTGATTATAAGACACTTCAAATAAAGATTCATGCTGAACACCGCGAACAGTTTAAGTTAAAGCGAGTTGAACGTAATAAACGTGAACAAAATATTATAAGTAAGATTAACTTAGATTATTAATGAACTTCTCTATAATAGGGGTAATTTTTTTATGTTCAAGTGAAACCGTGCAAATTCAGTCATCATCTGAAAGTGATCAAAGTTTTCAAGCCACAGAGTCCCATGATGAAACTGTTAAAGTTCGCTTAAAAAAATGCAAAAGTAAAACAAACAATTATTACTCCAAAATTATCTATTGCATTAGAATATTGCAAAATAAGTGACAGAAATGCTGTTCACATCATTTCTGCTGTATTGTAATCATTAGGAAAAGACATTGCTGACTACATCATTAAGAGATCTGCAATTCAAATGGCAAGAGAGAAAATGCATAAGAAAAGAGCGTTGCATAAACAAAATATTATTACATTACATTGGGATGATTAATATTACCAGCATTAACGAGCAATGCAAATGTTGATAGACTTCCTATAGTCATATCAGTTGTTGGACATACCTGCAATGAAACGTGGTTCAGGAACAGAACAAACCGATGCTGTTTATAATCGTTTTTCCAAATAGGGTCTACAAAGAGAAATTAAATGCATTGCGTTCGATAAAACTGCGGTCATTACTGGGCGGTTGAAAGGTACATGCACGTCACTTGAAAAATCCTTAAATAGAGAACTTTTTTGGCTGCCTTGCAGACATCACATTTACGAAATTATATTGAAAAGTGTTTTTGAAACCAAATTGGACTGCATTATAAGTCCCTTCGTAAAATTATTTAATAATTTTAAAAAATCGTGGAACAACTTGAATATAAATAATAAGAATTACCAATAAACTAATTTCGTTCAAAATTGCATAAAAGTTATTTTTTTGGAAACTTAAAAAAAAACGCATCAAAAGTGCTAATATATTCTTAAAGATGATCGTTATATATAAACAATGCGCTAGCTGAAACAATATCTATTCGGTGATTCCAGTAATATCTGAGTTTATGTTGATTTCGTTACAAGTTGAATGACATTGAGTTTTAATTGCAAACTAAAAATGATGCTAAAGTAATGCGTACACATTCTTAAAGAAGAACGTTACATGTACACAATGCGCTAACTGGAACAATATCTCTGCGGAGATTCCAGTAATATCTGAGTTTGTGTCTAAAAATTACCAATAAACTAATTTTGTTCAAAATTGCATTAAAGTAGATTCTTCTTGGAATTTAAAAATGATACTAAAAAAGTGTGAATACATTCTTAAAGAATATTGTCAGTTATACACTATGCGCTAGCTAGAACACAATCTATGTAGTGCTTGCCGAGATACCTGAGTTTATATTTAAAAATTACCAATAAACTAATTCAATAAAAAATTGCATAAAAGTGTATTTTTCTATCTTTATGCTTACAAAGTGTGAATACATTCTTAAAGAAGAACGTTAGATGTACACAATGCGCTGGCTTAAACAAAATCTATGCGGTGGTTTCAGATATATCTGCATTTATATGGATTTCCTTACCAATTAAATGAACTTTGACTTTAATTTTTAACTAAAAATGTTGCTCAAACATTACGTTCACATGCTTTTTTTTTTTTTTTTAAGAGAAGTAGCACTTCAGGCAAAAATGCCTATTTAGTTTTTTTGTAACCGTACTACATTCTTTACGAAAGGGATAGATGAGAGATAAGACAAGTGGTGACAAGATAGATATAGCCATTTTATTAGTTATTTTACTTCGCCGACGAATATGCTATTAAGAAATACCGACGAAGGAGGCTGCATGCTTAATGTTAATTCTGAATATGTATTTATGCCATTAAACAGGAAGAAACATTTTTTATTTTTGATTGCCGCAGGGGTTGAACCCTGGTCAACCAGGTTTGTAGCCAACGTGTTTACCACTTCGACTACAGCAGCCTCAAACACATGCTTAAAGGAGAAAGTTAGTTGTACACAATACGCTGCTGTAAACAAATCTATGCGGTGATTCTAGACAAATCTGAGTTTACGTTTAAAAATTATCAATAAACTTATTTCGTTCAAATTTGCATAAAAATTGATTTTTCTTGGAAACTAAAAATGATAGTTAAAAAGTGCGAATACATTCTTAAAGAAGATCGTTAGTTATACACCGTGCGCTAGCTAGAATAACAAGTCCAAAGCAAGCGTAATGATAAGATCACCAGGAGCTTTTCATCATGCACGGTGGATGGCAAAAGCCAGCGGAAGGAATATGCTTTATCAGAGATTCAACTATGGGATTGCGTAATATTTTTTTTTATAATCCAAATACTCATAGAGGCTTGGTTTTCTGCTCCTTCAGCCATAAAAGCAAAAAAAAGAGTTGCAGATGTAATTGATAATGGACTTGAACAAACTGTTTCTTCCACAACAGCAAGATTTTTTGAAAGATTTAATATTGATAAATCTTTTTTGGAATTAGACCCTTCAATATGGCCAACCCATGAATGCTATCAAAGTGGATTTGTATATCTAAATAAATTAAAAGTAGTAAATAATGGAATTAAATTAGTAGAAGATTACAAAAAACTTCTGACTAAAAACGAAGAGCAAACATAATTTCTTTTGCAAGTTGTGACAGACTATCGCAAACGTTTCCCAAATTCAAATAAATCGACTATATCAAAAGTACTTTAATATTATTAAACATTTTATAAAAAATGAATGTAGAATTTTTTCTAATTTCTTGAAATAACAATTTAAATAAAAATATATATATATGTATATATTAACAAAATATCAATATAGTTCATACGTTAAGGCTCGTATAAAACTTTGAAGGGCGGGCGCACGCCCAAATATTAACTTATCGCTATGAAATTTTTTGTATTTTTTTCATAAAACTGAACCGATTTGGGAGGTGAGACTTGGTAAAATCAAACTTTCAAAAATTAATGTCACCCTAGTAGTCATACTGAAGACATTTATTTATATAACTTATTTTGTAAAATTCTTACAATTCTTACAAAAAACATATATAGATTTAACCAACAGATTTGAAACTTGTCGATCTATTTCCATCCATGTCGATCCACCCTATCTTATTGCACTAAAATGTTTCCAGTATTTGCATTATTCTAGAGTTTATATATTAGTAAATGGATTTTCCGATAAAGTCGTAGATTACATAGCTATAAACCACAATGTATAGTCACGCATTTTTTAGTGAAATTAAGTGTTTTTAATTTGAACAGGTCAGTGTTGTTTAAAACCAGTACGATCATTGCTCGAATTTTACATATGTGCATTAGGCAGGTCTCAAAGCCTGTACTAAATACTTTCATTTTAACTAAAATTAATACCAAAGTTGTTAAAAGATAGCAATAAATGCGTTCATAAAATAACTCTAAACTCATAAAAAAACTTGCTTTTGAAATCTTTAACTTTTTTTGTTGCTGACCAAATTGGTCAAATAAAAAAAAAGAGAGAGAAGCAGTAAATTCTTAAATTATTTTTTTTACCGATTCTCAGATAAAACGATTTTTTTATGTGAATGACAAAAAATGGAATCTATTTATAGAAAGGCTAGTCAAGTAATTCATGTGCGTCTTTGTTTGTTTTCCCTGAATTTATGTACAATCGTACGTGCCTTCAATATGAACTTTTTTAAAACTTTGTTTTGGCTTTCTTAGCGATACGGTGGAATTCGTGTTCTTTATTCTGTTTTTCTTAAAAATAAATGTCTAATTTTAAAAAAGAACTACAACAGTGGCAAGATGTTACTCTTGTTTTACAACAGCATTAAGTGTACATATGCTTGCTATTGTTTTCAAGAAAGTTATATGACTGTGTATTAACATTGTATGCATATATTCCTATTTAGTCTTTCGTTAATTCTGTTTTGTATTTTTATTATATAACAAAAATAAATATTAAGGCAAACATTTCCGTTCTCATACACACTTTAACAAGCAGATTGGCGACAATAACTACCTGTGTGTAAAATTAAAATTCGAGAAAGGAGAGCTTGTTGAAAAAATTTCATGTCTATAAATATACAATACCAAATAAAAACCACATGATCATTGTTCAGTTTATTTTAAGTTTTCGGAGATCAACAATATATATACATATATATTTATATATCATTTTTGCGTGCATTACTATGGGTTCTTGAATCTCACTTTTATAAATTTGTGTTACGGAAGATAAAAATTTGTACGTCCCTGTAAAAAAGGTTGTAAATAAACATTTATACCTGAATAATAAAGATTTCTTTTTCGAAATTCTTTTTTTTTTTAATTGACTTAAAGTTTTTTTTATTTTGATTTTTTAATGGTTAAATTTATTTTTTATAAAACTTTCACAGCTTAATGTATGCTGTCAATAATTACCAAGAAATAATTTGCCATTGTTGGGTAATCTTATTGCCTATTTAAATTTCCGTGAACACACATATTTGCTCAACAGGAGGAATAATAATCTTACAACTGCTGATTGTTGCATGTGCGTTACCAGAAAAAACGATATCTATTCAGTTTTTAATAAAAAATTCATACTTTAACAGCAACGTACATTTATTTTACTAGGTAATAGCGGCTCTACAACAAATACAACATTTGTAAAAACAACATGGCATTTTATTGTTGGGTTGTGAGTGGAAATGTCAAAAATAGAAAGAAAAAATAAAAGATAAATGCTCTAAAAACAAACGCTCTCTTTGTTCTGCATATGCTTGTTATTAGTGTTTTTGAAATTCGTAAACAAAAAATGTAAAATATAAACAACTTTTGACATGTCCAACTACAAACCGGCTGGGCGGACGACACTACCTAGTAAAAAAAATGTACCTTGTTTAACAGCATATAAGCATGTATATATTAAAATAACAATAATTATTATCTTAAATATATTTGTGTAAAAACTCAAATAAAAAATTAATTCTTAAATATTTAATATAAATGGTAGTGGTGGAGTAGAATCGAAATATTTTAGAAATAACTTAACTATGTGTAAATCGATTTATCCAAAATTGCAAATTAGCATAACAGAGGTGATTATGTTTTGAGGCTGGGTACTATCCACCTTCCACGGATGGCTCTAAGTATCCTCAAAGTTTGGTACCTTGCATCTCCAATATATTTTAATGCTTGAAAAATTCCTAAATTTAAGTCTGATTTTTAAGAATTGTTCATAGCCTTAAGAGACTGATCAATACCTACACAATGGTGCCTAAGTCTGCATGTTTGTGATTTAAAACGATCGAGTTTTAAGCATTTTAACATCAAAATATTTTCCATACCATGTTCTAGTTTTTCCAACATATTGGGTATAGTTTGCAGCAAATTTAAAATATCTAAGAAGAAATTTGACTTAAGAATTTTACAATTTTTAACTTCAAAAATCCAAAATAATTGCTTTTTAGTATATTCTTGCCTAAAAAGAGCCATCATATTTTTCATAGAGAAAAACTTTCTTAATATAGAAAGTTATTTTATTTTAGCTTAAGCTAACCGTATCTGCACACGTCTGCTAAAAATTTCATATAAAATTGATCATTCTTGTAGATATGGAGGTCCTTCAATTTGACCTACTCTACATCTAAATCTTGGATTTAATCTATATATTTAAAAATTTCAAGGATGGGATCGAAAAAACAAGATAACTATAAAAGAGCTACCTTTACTCCGAATTGGTGCTGTAATTATATTATAAGTCCTAGTCCATATGTGAGTTTTTTGGTCAAAAGAGTAAAAATTCCAATTTTTGATTTTTGGTCGATTTTTAAAAATTGTGCAATTTCGTTTATCTTAACGTCGCAGATTTTTGCTTTTTGATTTTAGTTGATAAACTTTACATGCACATGCTTATTTAATTAATACAAATTTTATTGTATGTTTAATATTTTTACTTTCTTCAAATTGGACTGTGTTTACCAATATTTTTTGAAATTTTTGTAGATAAACAACAAATGTTAAAATTTTATTTATTTATTTTATTATCTTTATATAAGTTAAATTCTTTAGTGTTTATAAATTATTTTTTTGGGGATCCGTGCAAATAAAACAAAATTATTTTATTTTTGCAATATGATACAAATCTTACTTAAATAAAGTTAGCATTTAGATTGTTCTATTTCGACTTTTATCCTTTATTAATTCTTTTCAGTTTATTAGCATTAAATTTTTTAATTACATCAAGTTAAATATTTTAAATAATTTTAATTTTAATCTTATTTAATTTTCGCTTTCCTGATTTTAAATTATATTAAATTATTTATTTATTTTAATAATTTTTATTTCTTAATAATTTGTTTCTTGCTTTCCTGCTATAAGGATCGTTTATATCGAACGTTAACACCAGACTAAAACTAAAAGCTAAGGTACTTAAGTATAAAAAAAGAGATATAAAAAAAAGAAAAAGAATTATGGGAATAAGAAATAAACTTTACATGTTTCATTAACTTCTATGATGACGCAATTACCTATCAAACAAAAAAAGATTCACCTCAATATCATTCTTACGTACAAAAATATATGTTTAAAAATAAAAATAATAAATGAAAATTTGTCATATGCTTTTTACTGGTGTATTTAACTCAAGGAATGTTTCAAAACGCTTACGCGATACATATGTATTTTGTTATTGAAATCTAACTAGTTAAATGTAAAATAAAAATGATTTCGTCTAAAGGCACCTTAAAATTTAGAAGCAAATGCTAAGTTAAGATAAGGGCTCCCTAATATTGCCTGACTTCAGAGGCCCTGTTTCTATATTTAATGAAAATGTATCTTCTTATTACATTTTCCTGAAATTTTCGGTCATGAATATAAATCTTTCTTATAATGTTTAAAAAGTAAAACAACGCAATAAATATAAATAATAGATACTTAAATGCATAAAGTCAACTAAATTTTTATAAGCGACTTCGAAAGTGCTTAAAACTATTCGTAAGACTTGATGAATTTAACTCTCTAAAACTGGATAACTTGATTTTCTGGATTTTTAAATAAAAAAAAAATAAATAAAAATTTTCGAAATTGGCCCTAATAAATGACTTTTAATTTTAAAACATTTAAATTCTTGTACACTATGTGTCCTCGAGCTTAAATAAGAAAATCTGTGATCACCTATAAAATGTATAAAATTGAATTTTTATAACAAAAATAAAAAAAATTTATTAAAACTCAATTTTGTCTCCAAAAAAATAATTATTATATTAAAAAGTCTAAATCTGAATTTTCTCGTAACTTATGCATCCTGGAGCTCAAATAAAGAAAATATTTGATCACCTATGAAACAAACAAAAAAAGTAAAAAAAATTGTGTCCAATCAAATATTTTAGTTTTAAAATGCTTATAATGTTATCATTTTAAAACATAGATGCACAGATAAAAGCACTATTTTGTAGGTATTGACAAGGCTTTTAGGATGATCATGTATAATTTGCACAATTTGGGTAAAAAGGAAAAGAAATGCCTAGCATTAGAAACAAAGAATTTTAGGATGTTTTAGCGCCACCTCCAAGTAGAGAATGGTAACTTGCTTCGAAACGTACGTTCAGATACTCCTCTGATATGCCCGTATTTTTGATCAATCGGCTAAGCCCCTTACAAATGGCTGAGTTATTTTTTAATAAAATTTGATTCTGCCCCACTGTCGATTGCTATAAAATAAATATCTTACGAATTTTATTCTAATATAGAGACGATTTATTTATGAAATATATGTCTGTTAATTTACGCCTTGTATTTCATTGTTAATATACAAACCAAGGATTAAATTTCGGCATAAGATTGTATTTTTATTCTTGAGCGGCTAGTGAATTTGCCTTGTCCCAACGCTGATGTGCATTGATTATCTGGTGTACCTCTGTCGAAAGATCGAACGCCATCTACGATCCTCATTACAAGTCTCCAGAATTGATTGGCTACTTAGGGTTTATTTTATGATGACTAGCTTTCCTGTATTCGTTTTACATTCATATAAAAGCGAGTAAACGTCTCTTATCACTAATATCTGCAACTGTACTGGGCTAACAAAAATTTTTAAAATTTTTTTTTTCGCAATGTCTGCCTACTCCGGTTTAAAAACTAATGCCATATACATTTATTATATATACAGTTTATATACTAGTTTTATTTTAAATTTTTTATGCTTGTTCTTATAGCGGAAATTAAAATACTGAAAACTAAATTGTCTGCCAATTGCGATTTAAAAGTCACTTTTGTGACACCTTTTGATTTAAAGGTTTCTGTTTTGCGCTAGTAAGCATAGTTTTACTGGCACTGTGTAAATTTGACTTATCTGCCCTAAAAACAACAATATTTTTAAGAATATTACGTCGCTTTCGGAACGCCCTTTGTTTTTATTATTACGGGTCCTCAGATATAGCGTTGAGGCTAACGGTCAGGCATAGTAGCGAAAACACTATATATATGTATGTAAAATTTATTTTAAACTTTTATAACTAATTAATAATAATAAGTGAAATATTTGTCGGTTTCAATCTCATTATGTTTATTTTGAAAATAAGTTCTTAAAATTTCCTATTTTTCCATTTAATTTTTTTGTTTTCCTTTTATGTCTTTTGTCGAATTGGATAGTATTTCGTTTCATTATTTCACTTATTATTATTAATTAGTTATAAAAGTTTAAAATAAATTTTACATACATATATATAGTGTTTTCGCTACTATGCCTGACCGTTAGCCTCAACGCTATATCTGAGGACCCGTAATAATAAAAACAAAGGGCGTTCCGAAAGCGACGTAATATTCTTAAAAATATTGTTGTTTTTAGGGCAGATAAGTCAAATTTACACAGTGCCAGTAAAACTATGCTTACTAGCGCAAAACAGAAACCTTTAAATCAAAAGGTGTCACAAAAGTGACTTTTAAATCGCAATTGGCAGACAATTTAGTTTTCAGTATTTTAATTTCCGCTATAAGAACAAGCATAAAAAATTTAAAATAAAACTAGTATATAAACTGTATATATAATAAATGTATATGGCATTAGTTTTTAAACCGGAGTAGGCAGACATTGCGAAAAAAAAAATTTTAAAAATTTTTGTTAGCCCAGTACAGTTGCAGATATTAGTGATAAGAGACGTTTACTCGCTTTTATATGAATGTAAAACGAATACAGGAAAGCTAGTCATCATAAAATAAACCCTAAGTAGCCAATCAATTCTGGAGACTTGTAATGAGGATCGTAGATGGCGTTCGATCTTTCGACAGAGGTACACCAGATAATCAATGCACATCAGCGTTGGGACAAGGCAAATTCACTAGCCGCTCAAGAATAAAAATACAATCTTATGCCGAAATTTAATCCTTGGTTTGTATATTAACAATGAAATACAAGGCGTAAATTAACAGACATATATTTCATAAATAAATCGTCTCTATATTAGAATAAAATTCGTAAGATATTTATTTTATAGCAATCGACAGTGGGGCAGAATCAAATTTTATTAAAAAATAACTCAGCCATTTGTAAGGGGCTTAGCCGATTGATCAAAAATACGGGCATATCAGAGGAGTATCTGAACGTACGTTTCGAAGCAAGTTACCATTCTCTACTTGGAGGTGGCGCTAAAACATCCTAAAATTCTTTGTTTCTAATGCTAGGCATTTCTTTTCCTTTTTACCCAAATTGTGCAAATTATACATGATCATCCTAAAAGCCTTGTCAATACCTACAAAATAGTGCTTTTATCTGTGCATCTATGTTTTAAAATGATAACATTATAAGCATTTTAAAACTAAAATATTTGATTGGACACAATTTTTTTTACTTTTTTTGTTTGTTTCATAGGTGATCAAATATTTTCTTTATTTGAGCTCCAGGATGCATAAGTTACGAGAAAATTCAGATTTAGACTTTTTAATATAATAATTATTTTTTTGGAGACAAAATTGAGTTTTAATAAATTTTTTTTATTTTTGTTATAAAAATTCAATTTTATACATTTTATAGGTGATCACAGATTTTCTTATTTAAGCTCGAGGACACATAGTGTACAAGAATTTAAATGTTTTAAAATTAAAAGTCATTTATTAGGGCCAATTTCGAAAATTTTTATTTATTTTTTTTTTTATTTAAAAATCCAGAAAATCAAGTTATCCAGTTTTAGAGAGTTAAATTCATCAAGTCTTACGAATAGTTTTAAGCACTTTCGAAGTCGCTTATAAAAATTTAGTTGACTTTATGCATTTAAGTATCTATTATTTATATTTATTGCGTTGTTTTACTTTTTAAACATTATAAGAAAGATTTATATTCATGACCGAAAATTTCAGGAAAATGTAATAAGAAGATACATTTTCATTAAATATAGAAACAGGGCCTCTGAAGTCAGGCAATATTAGGGAGCCCTTATCTTAACTTAGCATTTGCTTCTAAATTTTAAGGTGCCTTTAGACGAAATCATTTTTTTTTTACATTTAACTAGTTAGATTTCAATAACAAAATACATATGTATCGCGTAAGCGTTTTGAAACATTCCTTGAGTTAAATACACCAGTAAAAAGCATATGACAAATTTTCATTTATTATTTTTATTTTTAAACATATATTTTTGTACGTAAGAATGATATTGAGGTGAATCTTTTTTTGTTTGATAGGTAATTGCGTCATCATAGAAGTTAATGAAACATGTAAAGTTTATTTCTTATTCCCATAATTCTTTTTCTTTTTTTTATATCTCTTTTTCTATACTTAAGTACCTTAGCTTTTAGTTTTAGTCTGGTGTTAACGTTCGATATAAACGATCCTTATAGCAGGAAAGCAAGAAACAAATTATTAAGAAATAAAAATTATTAAAATAAATAAATAATTTAATATAATTTAAAATCAGGAAAGCGAAAATTAAATAAGATTAAAATTAAAATTATTTAAAATATTTAACTTGATGTAATTAAAAAATTTAATGCTAATAAACTGAAAAGAATTAATAAAGGATAAAAGTCGAAATAGAACAATCTAAATGCTAACTTTATTTAAGTAAGATTTGTATCATATTGCAAAAATAAAATAATTTTGTTTTATTTGCACGGATCCCCAAAAAAATAATTTATAAACACTAAAGAATTTAACTTATATAAAGATAATAAAATAAATAAATAAAATTTTAACATTTGTTGTTTATCTACAAAAATTTCAAAAAATATTGGTAAACACAGTCCAATTTGAAGAAAGTAAAAATATTAAACATACAATAAAATTTGTATTAATTAAATAAGCATGTGCATGTAAAGTTTATCAACTAAAATCAAAAAGCAAAAATCTGCGACGTTAAGATAAACGAAATTGCACAATTTTTAAAAATCGACCAAAAATCAAAAATTGGAATTTTTACTCTTTTGACCAAAAAACTCACATATGGACTAGGACTTATAATATAATTACAGCACCAATTCGGAGTAAAGGTAGCTCTTTTATAGTTATCTTGTTTTTTCGATCCCATCCTTGAAATTTTTAAATATATAGATTAAATCCAAGATTTAGATGTAGAGTAGGTCAAATTGAAGGACCTCCATATCTACAAGAATGATCAATTTTATATGAAATTTTTAGCAGACGTGTGCAGATACGGTTAGCTTAAGCTAAAATAAAATAACTTTCTATATTAAGAAAGTTTTTCTCTATGAAAAATATGATGGCTCTTTTTAGGCAAGAATATACTAAAAAGCAATTATTTTGGATTTTTGAAGTTAAAAATTGTAAAATTCTTAAGTCAAATTTCTTCTTAGATATTTTAAATTTGCTGCAAACTATACCCAATATGTTGGAAAAACTAGAACATGGTATGGAAAATATTTTGATGTTAAAATGCTTAAAACTCGATCGTTTTAAATCACAAACATGCAGACTTAGGCACCATTGTGTAGGTATTGATCAGTCTCTTAAGGCTATGAACAATTCTTAAAAATCAGACTTAAATTTAGGAATTTTTCAAGCATTAAAATATATTGGAGATGCAAGGTACCAAACTTTGAGGATACTTAGAGCCATCCGTGGAAGGTGGATAGTACCCAGCCTCAAAACATAATCACCTCTGTTATGCTAATTTGCAATTTTGGATAAATCGATTTACACATAGTTAAGTTATTTCTAAAATATTTCGATTCTACTCCACCACTACCATTTATATTAAATATTTAAGAATTAATTTTTTATTTGAGTTTTTACACAAATATATTTAAGATAATAATTATTGTTATTTTAATATATACATGCTTATATGCTGTTAAACAAGGTACATTTTTTTTACTAGGTAGTGTCGTCCGCCCAGCCGGTTTGTAGTTGGACATGTCAAAAGTTGTTTATATTTTACATTTTTTGTTTACGAATTTCAAAAACACTAATAACAAGCATATGCAGAACAAAGAGAGCGTTTGTTTTTAGAGCATTTATCTTTTATTTTTTCTTTCTATTTTTGACATTTCCACTCACAACCCAACAATAAAATGCCATGTTGTTTTTACAAATGTTGTATTTGTTGTAGAGCCGCTATTACCTAGTAAAATAAATGTACGTTGCTGTTAAAGTATGAATTTTTTATTAAAAACTGAATAGATATCGTTTTTTCTGGTAACGCACATGCAACAATCAGCAGTTGTAAGATTATTATTCCTCCTGTTGAGCAAATATGTGTGTTCACGGAAATTTAAATAGGCAATAAGATTACCCAACAATGGCAAATTATTTCTTGGTAATTATTGACAGCATACATTAAGCTGTGAAAGTTTTATAAAAAATAAATTTAACCATTAAAAAATCAAAATAAAAAAAACTTTAAGTCAATTAAAAAAAAAAAGAATTTCGAAAAAGAAATCTTTATTATTCAGGTATAAATGTTTATTTACAACCTTTTTTACAGGGACGTACAAATTTTTATCTTCCGTAACACAAATTTATAAAAGTGAGATTCAAGAACCCATAGTAATGCACGCAAAAATGATATATAAATATATATGTATATATATTGTTGATCTCCGAAAACTTAAAATAAACTGAACAATGATCATGTGGTTTTTATTTGGTATTGTATATTTATAGACATGAAATTTTTTCAACAAGCTCTCCTTTCTCGAATTTTAATTTTACACACAGGTAGTTATTGTCGCCAATCTGCTTGTTAAAGTGTGTATGAGAACGGAAATGTTTGCCTTAATATTTATTTTTGTTATATAATAAAAATACAAAACAGAATTAACGAAAGACTAAATAGGAATATATGCATACAATGTTAATACACAGTCATATAACTTTCTTGAAAACAATAGCAAGCATATGTACACTTAATGCTGTTGTAAAACAAGAGTAACATCTTGCCACTGTTGTAGTTCTTTTTTAAAATTAGACATTTATTTTTAAGAAAAACAGAATAAAGAACACGAATTCCACCGTATCGCTAAGAAAGCCAAAACAAAGTTTTAAAAAAGTTCATATTGAAGGCACGTACGATTGTACATAAATTCAGGGAAAACAAACAAAGACGCACATGAATTACTTGACTAGCCTTTCTATAAATAGATTCCATTTTTTGTCATTCACATAAAAAAATCGTTTTATCTGAGAATCGGTAAAAAAAATAATTTAAGAATTTACTGCTTCTCTCTCTTTTTTTTTATTTGACCAATTTGGTCAGCAACAAAAAAAGTTAAAGATTTCAAAAGCAAGTTTTTTTATGAGTTTAGAGTTATTTTATGAACGCATTTATTGCTATCTTTTAACAACTTTGGTATTAATTTTAGTTAAAATGAAAGTATTTAGTACAGGCTTTGAGACCTGCCTAATGCACATATGTAAAATTCGAGCAATGATCGTACTGGTTTTAAACAACACTGACCTGTTCAAATTAAAAACACTTAATTTCACTAAAAAATGCGTGACTATACATTGTGGTTTATAGCTATGTAATCTACGACTTTATCGGAAAATCCATTTACTAATATATAAACTCTAGAATAATGCAAATACTGGAAACATTTTAGTGCAATAAGATAGGGTGGATCGACATGGATGGAAATAGATCGACAAGTTTCAAATCTGTTGGTTAAATCTATATATGTTTTTTGTAAGAATTGTAAGAATTTTACAAAATAAGTTATATAAATAAATGTCTTCAGTATGACTACTAGGGTGACATTAATTTTTGAAAGTTTGATTTTACCAAGTCTCACCTCCCAAATCGGTTCAGTTTTATGAAAAAAATACAAAAAATTTCATAGCGATAAGTTAATATTTGGGCGTGCGCCCGCCCTTCAAAGTTTTATACGAGCCTTAACGTATGAACTATATTGATATTTTGTTAATATATACATATATATATATTTTTATTCAAATTGTTATTTCAAGAAATTAGAAAAAATTCTACATTCATTTTTTATAAAATGTTTAATAATATTAAAGTACTTTTGATATAGTCGATTTATTTGAATTTGGGAAACGTTTGCGATAGTCTGTCACAACTTGCAAAAGAAATTATGTTTGCTCTTCGTTTTTAGTCAGAAGTTTTTTGTAATCTTCTACTAATTTAATTCCATTATTTACTACTTTTAATTTATTTAGATATACAAATCCACTTTGATAGCATTCATGGGTTGGCCATATTGAAGGGTCTAATTCCAAAAAAGATTTATCAATATTAAATCTTTCAAAAAATCTTGCTGTTGTGGAAGAAACAGTTTGTTCAAGTCCATTATCAATTACATCTGCAACTCTTTTTTTTGCTTTTATGGCTGAAGGAGCAGAAAACCAAGCCTCTATGAGTATTTGGATTATAAAAAAAAATATTACGCAATCCCATAGTTGAATCTCTGATAAAGCATATTCCTTCCGCTGGCTTTTGCCATCCACCGTGCATGATGAAAAGCTCCTGGTGATCTTATCATTACGCTTGCTTTGGACTTGTTATTCTAGCTAGCGCACGGTGTATAACTAACGATCTTCTTTAAGAATGTATTCGCACTTTTTAACTATCATTTTTAGTTTCCAAGAAAAATCAATTTTTATGCAAATTTGAACGAAATAAGTTTATTGATAATTTTTAAACGTAAACTCAGATTTGTCTAGAATCACCGCATAGATTTGTTTACAGCAGCGTATTGTGTACAACTAACTTTCTCCTTTAAGCATGTGTTTGAGGCTGCTGTAGTCGAAGTGGTAAACACGTTGGCTACAAACCTGGTTGACCAGGGTTCAACCCCTGCGGCAATCAAAAATAAAAAATGTTTCTTCCTGTTTAATGGCATAAATACATATTCAGAATTAACATTAAGCATGCAGCCTCCTTCGTCGGTATTTCTTAATAGCATATTCGTCGGCGAAGTAAAATAACTAATAAAATGGCTATATCTATCTGTCGAAAGATCGAACGCCATCTACGATCCTCATTACAAGTCTCCAGAATTGATTGGCTACTTAGGGTTTATTTTATGATGACTAGCTTTCCTGTATTCGTTTTACATTCATATAAAAGCGAGTAAACGTCTCTTATCACTAATATCTGCAACTGTACTGGGCTAACAAAAATTTTTAAAATTTTTTTTTTCGCAATGTCTGCCTACTCCGGTTTAAAAACTAATGCCATATACATTTATTATATATACAGTTTATATACTAGTTTTATTTTAAATTTTTTATGCTTGTTCTTATAGCGGAAATTAAAATACTGAAAACTAAATTGTCTGCCAATTGCGATTTAAAAGTTACTTTTGTGACACCTTTTGATTTAAAGGTTTCTGTTTTGCGCTAGTAAGCATAGTTTTACTGGCACTGTGTAAATTTGACTTATCTGCCCTAAAAACAACAATATTTTTAAGAATATTACGTCGCTTTCGGAACGCCCTTTGTTTTTATTATTACGGGTCCTCAGATATAGCGTTGAGGCTAACGGTCAGGCATAGTAGCGAAAACACTATATATATGTATGTAAAATTTATTTTAAACTTTTATAACTAATTAATAATAATAAGTGAAATAATGAAACGAAATACTATCCAATTCGACAAAAGACATAAAAGGAAAACAAAAAAATTAAATGGAAAAATAGGAAATTTTAAGAACTTATTTTCAAAATAAACATAATGAGATTGAAACCGACAAAGTGTTTTTACTGCTTATATTTTTTTGTGTTGTAAATAATTAATATTAATAAAAAAATTAAATATATATATATATATATATATATATATATATATATATATATATATATATATATATATATATATATATATATATATATATATATATATATACATATATATATATATATATAGACGGTTAAAGTTTGCAACAGGTAGAAAAATTCAACTAACATAAAATTTCATTTCAGTCTGCTACAATCTGAGTCTTACTTTTTGCTTTACGACCATTCACATAGAGAAATTAATTTAGGCTTTATTAGGAATTAATAAGCACTACTTTTTCCTTAAATCGATAAAGCAGCAATATTAATAGAAATAATATAATTCGAGCCACTTTACGGAGGTAATCTTCGCGTTACTAAAATTCTGATGTCATGCTTGTGAATTCGTCCCATTGAAACTTTAATTGTAGACTTGGTGACTGTCTATGACCACTATGGGTTTGAAGTAGAACTTTTGTTGCACGAATTATTGAGAAGATTTTTATTATTATCAATAAAATATTTTTAAATTCCGAGCGCACAGTATATTTGGGCATTATTTTGAGATATTTTTAAGGGATTCAAAGCTTTAAATATATTAATAATACTGATGAAAAAAAAAACGGTATGTTGTTTTTCCTTAGAAAATTATCGATTTATATCCAAAGTATATCATTTTTGCAATGTTTGGTTTTAAAACACTTAATCTCATTTTCCAAAATTTATTTAAATTTCTTGAATTAAAGTATTAGATCGTAATGTTTGTAAGGTAAAATATACTTTACTTGAGACTACTTACAAGTTTATACTAAAACACATATAATAAAAAAATTTGAGTGTTCAAATTAAAACTTTCAATGTGATTAAGCTTATTTAACTCAATGCAATTGGAAAATTCAATTATTACATTAAAAGATTTTCTCTTAATTTTTTATAGCAAAAGAAAAACGAAAAGCAAAACTCAAATAATAGCAAATCAATATTGCCTTCGTAAAATAAAATAAATCAGAAATAAAGGTTTTGTTCTCTGATCTACCCTTAAAAATCATTTAAAATTAAATTCTCTATTGAATGGACTGTCGTCAGTTCATTTTGATTTTAACATTTTGTTTCTTTGAAACAACCGCTAGCAAATCAGGTCTAAAATAAAGGAAAAGTACGCAAAATGTACATAAATGAAATTTTGAATATTTCCAAGAAAATCTAAAGTTCAAACGCCTTTATATTTTCTTTTTATTTTTTGTAAAAAATTATGTTAAATGCGAGAAAATATATCTACACTTATTTTAAATCCATCTAAATTACTACTTCTTTATGGGATTTTCTTCTATTGAATTTTGTGTATGATTTAAAAATGTATTTTTCAGCAATAAGGAAAAAATAGTTTTTTTGTAGTTATTTTAGCTAACGATATACTTACACTCGGGCTTTCTTTAAAGTTATTTAGATAATTTTATAAAATATGCTAATTTCTAGAACTGAAAGAACGAAGGCAAAGCTCAAAAGAGAATTAAAACACATGTTCAATATTTAACTTTTTACAGCAGATAATTCAATACTAGCTGTAAATGAAGAGGAAAAAATAAAATATTATTAAATAAAATTAAAATAATATGTGCTGTGATGCCCCTAGGTATTTTGAAAATCCATTTATGCATTTAAAGACTTAAAACAAACGTAACTAATCAATATATATTATTTGTGAAACGTTTACTTTGTCATAATATATTCACTGTACAAGTTAGATTAGATTTTCTTAAATTCCTGAAGCCAGTTTGTTTTCCAAAAACGTTTTTCTTAAGATATCTTGGCGTCAGCTTTACAAAAATAAACAGATAAATTACTAACTGATCGAAGTCACTGATAGACAGATCTTCTGCAGATACGGATGATTTTTTAATTTAATGTACCTTTTTGCTACTTCAGTTTGTGTCTTAAGAGGTTAATTTTAACTTTTAGTTCGAGTATTTATTCTCTTTAAAGCTTTAATTTTTTTAACTTTAGCAAATAAGGTATTTATAATTATTAAAGCTTCTAAGCATTCGAAGTTTTTAGAAAAAATTTAATATCCTATTCTTCTTATCTAACATAAATACAATTAAATCATTATAATTTAACTAAGGGCCTTATTTAAAAAAATTTTCCAATCTATCTTATATTAAAACTATAGCTGAGACATCGCCATAACTTAAAATTATGCTTCGAAGGAAGGAAGTACGCTCCCTACCCTAAGCATATTAAAAAAAAAAGTTTAAAATCTATGCACTTTTCTCTCATAAACAAGTGATGCAGTTAATCAAGTTGGATAAACAAAGTTGTATAGCTTGGATTTAAAAGGGAGTTTATATATATATATATATATATATATATATATATATATATATATATATATATATATATATATATATATATATATATATATATTGCATACATTACGTTGTTAAGAGGTAGTTCATATTTTTGTTTAAATTAAATTTAAATTTCAGTAAGCATTAAAAATTTCCCTGTTATGACGAACTTTTTATTATCACCAGAACTCAGGGGGTTACCATTACGTAGGAAATAAGGTTGTTAAAAGGGGATAGAGGGAGTAGTGCGTGCGAACATTTGATTTGAATCTTTGCATACTGAAAGTGACAGGAAAGACCTCCGCAGGCATGTTTGAACAATCTCAGGCAATTTCTTTGATCGACTGCCTCTAAAATTGCTTCGAAAGGGATATTGATGCAGTTTCAAGTTTTTGGGATTGATAGAGATCAAAGAAGATAGCGCACGATTATTTAAATACATTAATTTCTAATCTGTAGAAATATTATGTCGCACATAAAACTGATTAATGTTCATGGACATCATTTTACTTTCCTTTTATTATGTTACTTCGATTTTAGTATGGACAAAGTGTCACTTATGAAAGTTTTATAATGTCTTAAGGTTTTATTTTCTTTGGTATAACTAACTTCGGCTTCAGTTACTTAAGATATTCTTCTTAGCCGGGAGCAACCATTTTCTACACTATGGTATAACCTACACCGGCTGTGCTTACCAAGCAAACCAGTTTATTAAAACGTTGCATCTTTTTTACATAGAATACCATTACATATATGTGAAGTATCCATGGACAATAGGAGACTTAGAAGTTGGTCAGGTATTGATATTGATTTGCAATAGTTGGTATACATCAACAGCTTTCCTAGTGACCCCCAGTAATTTCACAAAATATATTTAAAAAAGCACCCTAGCGTTTCGAACTAGTGAACTTATTTGCAATGTTTGTAAAATGTATGTAAATTAACACATTTGGTTATGGATGTTAATCTTTGGATACCAATTAACTGCTCTTTTCAACTATTAAAAAACTTTCTATTATGTTCCTCTTTGTTGAACGAGAAACGAAAAGCACCAAAAATAAATTGGTATCACCTACAAGAATTTCGTTTCGAATCTTGAAAGCATTGGTTAGTTTTTCAGTTCACCGAAACAGAAATGTAACCACGCGGCAATGCATTTATGAGGAAGCCGAACTGTGGCTGAGATCTAATTGGAGAGTTCCTCTGAAGATTACAACATGGATTGGGTATACACTGAAACAAGATTTTTAATCCAGATGGCTAAAACTGGTCATTTGATGTTCAGCGCGATATTGTGGAATCTTATAGTTGATACGTTGCATATATATAAAATTACTTTGTTTTATTCAGTATACTGCTAGTATCGACGTAAGCTGAACATACAAATATAAAAAACACAAACATTTAATATTAAGCGGATTAACTGCTATTAAAAATATGAATTGCAATTATTAACGTAATATCGATGAAATGGGTGTCTCACAATTTAAGAAACAGATCTTTAAGCAGCTTTAAAAAACTAACGACATACTCCTACAGATAATTCCCACTTTATTAAACTTTCACACTAATAGGAATACTACGACTGAAAATCCTATTGACGCGCACATAATTCGCAAATTATGCAAATTTTGGAACATCAGCAAAATATTATAACAAAAAATTTTGCATACGTGCATATATAAAGTTCGCATATATTAAGAAAGTGGCGGGATGGTGATTTTCTGGTCGGCTATCAAACAAACAAGTAAAACACGTTATTAAATGACTGTATTAGATGGATTTTTGTTTTATGTTTTCTTTATTTTCGTTTTGTTTAGTAACCAAAGTTACTATCAATATTGTTATATTTATTTCAATTATATTTACCTATATTTCTACTGCAGTAGTCCTGCATATTATAAAATTTTTTGTGTTGAATAATTAGTTTGCTTTTGTGTTTGTTTAAAATTATTGAATGAAATTTCTATCATTGAAGTTTGTAAGAGTTTTTTTGTGTGACAACAACATTTAGCGTCAGTTTTAGGTAAAAATAAATATCGAAAATGAATTTCTCGACCCCAAAAACAGGATGATAAAAATAAAAATGCATTATTTAAGCAAATTTTCAATTACCTTTCCTTGTTAGACAGACAATTTGAAATGGTGGTGAAAATATGTCCCTCTAAAGTAAAAAAAAAAAGAAAAGTTTTTTATTTATATGTTAGTTCATCTTTACAGACTACTACTATCAAAAAAAAAAAAAAATTCTCGAAATTATAATTTAATATTATTGCTCATAAAAATATCAAAAAATTTATATAAACTGTTAATTTGACGGTATATATGCGAAAAAGGATCAGCTACCGTATAATTTGCTTTAAAGAATTGTACAAGAAGAGATATGTGCGGAGGAGGATAATGACAGGGAACATAGAAAGAGTAGCAATAAAACATTTCTAGAAAAGTTTAAGTATAACTAAATTTAATTGTTTTTGCAATATAAAAAGGAGTTGCTAACATTACTTTGGTAAGCATTTTGAGATAGTGCTAAAGGCTATGAAAAAAATCATCATCATATATAAAAATGTGGAAAATTATAACTTTCAGAAAACCTGTTATAAATAGCAAGAAAAAAAACACCGAACAGAACATCTCTGTTTTTAGACTGTTGAATCGAACACTTTGCTTTCTACAGGTCAAAGGAAATATTGGTCAGTTTAAACTTCTACTTAACAAATCTAGCAATCTATGATTGACTTTATTAAAAGCTTTACTATATTTACACAATATACTGCATCAGTTTGTTTTGATTTCGAAAATCTTAAATTGCTTAGAATTTAAAGATAAAGAATGTTAGTCGTAGGTAAGCATTCCTTTAATAAAACAATGTTAACTAGGTGATATAACTGTTGAAACTTGATTACAGAGATAGCAACTAGTTGTTCAAATATTTTAAATTTTTCAATATATAGTTTGTTATGTCAGACATATTTATACATTTCTTTTAAATATATTTTTGTCAGACTTGTTTCCGGATTTATGTGAATTTTTGTATGACCATATCTAATCGAGGATTTAAGCCTTAATTTTAAAGGAGAAACCACTGATACTCGTTATGGTGTGTCAGTGGTTAAACCCCAACATAGCACATCATCCGGACCACGGTTAAATAACACTTATAGTACACTCAATATATACACTATAATATATTATTATATTACTATTAAATGTAGTAAAATAAATTACACGGTTTAATGCAAGCAAATAAATTACATTAGTTTAACCATATTGGCTTTTACCATAAGTAGTGCTGAGAAAATTAGCAGACATATTACAGAAAATATAAATAAAAAAATCACCGATATTGATTATTGAGGGTGAAAGCACGTCTCGATAGGCATTTTGCTACCGCAGACTTAGCTCTTCAGGAAACTTTTCACAAGTATATTAAATAAAGTAAAGATTTTCGTCCAAACAATAAAGTAGAGAAAATATCAAAGTTTAAGCAAATAACAACAATAATCAACAATGATTTTAATATATATATATGCAATTTTATGTTAAATCTTATATGATAGCGGATTTAGTTTCTAGATCATGTATGGAAGAAGTGATCTACTACTTTTTGGCAGCATATATTTTCGAAAAATAAAGAAAATAATTAATTTTATTGTTTATATACAGAGAACTGTCCTCAAAACCAAAAGCGACTTGCGAATTTTTTATAGATTTAAAGTCCTTAAAAAGTTAAGATGCTCTACTTATCTGTATTTTGAAATTATAACAAAATATAGTTTAAGTTTTATTCTAAATAAAAACACAATGCGAGCGTTTTTATAAAACATTTATAAATACATTTTGATTTTATTTGGATAAAATTAGTGTAAAATTAGTGGTAGCATATTTTTTACTAAAATTTGTAATATATTATTTTTGGTGTGGACATTTAGAAAACTTTTTAACATTATCTATTGAATTTGGCAACATAAATTAAATTTTTTTTTTTTTTTTTTTTGTAACATATTTAAAAGAAAATTTTACACAGGTCATTTAAGACTCATTTATTGCGATTCTAGAAAGCGTTATAGCAAATCCTTTCGAGATTCTATTTTAGTATATTGCTTGCGCGACACGATCTGGCTCGCAGTATAAAACGGACTGTTTCTGTAGATTGACTGACAAAGTGTACAAAACCTTCAGTGCTTTGTAAATAGCAAGCAAATTCTGAAACAAATTCGTTTATAATATAAATATTTTCTGTATTTTATTTTTTACCTGGACTGTTAATAATTTCATTAGATTTTTGAAGTTGTTCCATACCAGTTTCAATTTCATTCCAATTGATTATGTTTTTGAGCGATTCACAAATAAAAATTAATTTATGCACAGTAAATTGTCGTAGGCTTCACCTCTCCTGTCGTTTCTCTCACTTTAAATCATTGATAAAACTATATTTTCGGGATGGGCGAAAAATCCATTAATCTGCACTGATTTTTGGACTGTGACTTGCATATGTTCTGGTAATCGCCAATTACCATTTAATATACTTAAGTAAATGCCGGCTACCATTGATAGTTGGGGCTTACTTTTTACTAAAAACCAAAAGGGGCGTGTACCTTCAAAACAAAAATGACAATATTTTTCAAATTTTCTGAAGGCACTGTTTCCGTAACATAGAGACATAAAACTCTTGAATCTTTAATCAAGCATCGATATAAATTTAGGGGCCAGGTTTTAGACTTGCCAACGTGTCCTCGCAGACTCCTATTAACTGCACGGACCACATCATACAGATACTTTTGATCGCCTAGTTATTTCCATTCGTAAAAATTTTCGGGCATTTCGCCTATCTCAACCGGTTGGAAATTGTCAGCGGTCTAAAACAGATAGTAATATAAAAGCGATTTTCAAATAAAACATAAAATTATAACAAAAGAAATAAAATAGTTTACTGGAATATCTTCACAGTTCACCAGTATTTTTCCAATTACTCCTGGCCAATTTTGAGGCCCAGTTGGGTTTCCCAACAATTTTTTTAATAACCCTTATTAAAATGAAACAAACACACTAACCACTGCAATGGTCGTTTTAATTGACGTTCTAATGATCAAGATTTACCAGTATTGCAGCTCGATTCATCGCAACTACAAGCGACCGGATATTCTAACTACATCCCCTCAGCTTTCAAGAAATTTATAATACCCATTGCAATTCCAATTCCTCTTCCATCTTTAGGTGCGAAGCAGCGAATATAATGTGCTCTTCTATCACTTTGGTATTTTGGGACTTGCCTTTTTATTTTGTTTTTTCCCTTTGTCATCAAAAGAAATGCATTTAGACAAATGAAGCATATGATTGAATATAAAGCTTTGAGTCTAGCTTTACTACGTTCACGACGAATTTTATGCTAGTCAAGTATAATGTCTTGAATGCTGTTGCTGTTAATATTGATTTAAAGCGATTAAACACCCCAGCAAAATCCAACGCAGCACTAAATATCGGCAGAGCTATTTCTGTTACCGTACGATGTTCCTTTAGTATATCATTTTCTTCACACGATGATGACTCGAGGTCATCTTGTATTGTCAATTCTACTTCACTGCATGTACTGTCAGTTTCTAATAAAAAGTCAGTATCACCTGAATTAGAGTCTGCATACGGTTCATCACGGAACTTTTTAAGAATTGGCAGTCTGTTTGTTATGGAAATATCTGCACTTTACCATAATTTTACAATGTCATTCATTGCACAGCTGTAAAATTTAAAAAGACTGAATCTGAGATTTTTGTTTCAAGTGCGCAAAAATAACAAATTTTGTAACACATCGCGATTTGTCAGAAATTTATTTCGGTTTCATTCAACTAACGCGAAAGGCATTTTAATCACGACACAATGAACAATTATTTAGCTATTAAACTTCGAGCCGCTTTCAGTACCATAGAAAAAAAATTTTTACACATACTAAAGAGTTAAACTCTTTAATATTAAAGTTTTTTAAAATAATAAATAAAAGAAATACGCTTAAGCACACACATTTGCCATTGGTATGCAAAAATACATTTTAAAAATTCGTGGTGAGTGGTAATACATAATTTTGTTATACATGAGGAAAGAGATAAAACACTTATCCTTTTCTACATAAACTGCAATTAAAATTTATGTAAAAGTTCAATTTATCTCAAATACATTAATATAATTTTTTCATTGTTCCCTTTGATTTCGTTCTTCTGTAAAATATTTAACAATATTTGTATCTTCTTTCGAACGTTTAAAAAATCACAACAGGATTGTTTTTGTAAAAGGAAAAAGTGTAAAAAACAATTGATAAATATAAGAATTAAGGCATGAAATTTATAATGGCAATGGACGGATAAAATAATTATTAACGCAGATGCAGTGTCAAAATTAAAATTACAGAATTTAAGATTAAATTAAAATGATTTAAATGTAAGATTCAATATATTTATAACTAGATTACCAACTGAATGATTTTATACAGCATGAGACTTTTATAATCAGTTACTGAGAATTGATTACATTGAGTATTGCAGAAAAAATAATGATCATTAGTACGCTTTTTTAGGTATCCTTTTTTAACTTGAAAAACTATATCATTTACTGCTTTCTTCTTTGCGAACTAAGGTAATGTGTTTAACAAAAGTGGTACTCACAAAAGTAAGTCATTACAAGGCAGGTACTTTTTAGGGTAATGTCTAATTTTTTGCTCGGTAGTTATATGTCTGATCACTTGAGTTGCTCTTTGATTTCCAATATGGCGTTAGTTTCAACCCTAACCTTCACCTGAACTTGTTTAAAGATTAATTAGCTCTCGTAATAACAGAACCGCTATAGTTTTTCTAACATATGCACCGTGATAAAAAGTTATTACGTTATTGTTTCTATTTCACGTGCTTTGACCTTTTCAAATATTAATTGCAAATATAGTTTTTATAAATTTTTGAAATCTGTTTATGTGCGTTATTGCGGTAACTTTTACCAATTAAATGATTGTTAGATGAGGAGGGTATGATATATTGTAGGTCGAATCCAGAGTGTTGCGTCCTTTCAAATAACTAAAGCTGTGCAAAATCCACTTACAAATATTTCCTACATACTTTTATCAGACTAAAGAGGCAATAAAAAATGTTGTAATGAAATGGAGTGGCAACAATAGACGTTTTTAAATCCTAATGATATTTTATCGTAACTGTCACGTAAATTGACTTATATGCCCCTATTTCTTGAACTGTTATAGACAAACGCTTGAAAATTGGAGAGAATGTCGATTGCTATGATCGTTATAATAACAAGTTCAAACATTCAAAATTATAATGCAAAGAAAGTCCCAATAGTTTATTTAATATAATGTATGTGGACAAAATTTTGATATTTGGAACCTACGAGGAACCTTTATTGATAAATCCGCTATATTAACAATTATAAAATTTGTATTTGGAAATTAAAGGGTGTCCTAATAGTTGATGTAAATAATTATAAGTGGCCAAAGTCTTAAACCGTTATAGACAGACAGATGAAATTTACAGGTTGTATTGCCAGAAGGGTAGAACTCAAGCCGTTGCATAGCATTTAAAATAAAAATATTTATTTTTATTGCTACATTGGGTAATAGAATTTTCTAAACAATTATTTTTTTCGTAATCAAATGTTCTTTATATAAAGTATTGATTACAACATTACCTTAGACTTAATACGCTTAAAATATTTTTGGCCTCTTCACTGTTCGCATATAACGACGAGGATTAATTTTTTCAGTCGATAGTTGATTTCAAGTTTTCCTAGTCCCGATTGGCGGTATTAGCTGAGATTGCCGATTAAAGTTCCTGTTGGATTCTTGTGAATCTAGTTAATATTTATTTACTAAATTTCGGAAAAATAACTGATATTTGAACTTAAGTATCTCTCTCTATTGATGTTCCCTCCTTATTTTAATCAATGTTGGGTTTCTTTTTGTGTATCCCTATTCTGTGTCAACAGTAAACATCATATGCATTTCCATTTAAATTAATAAAATCCCCTCCATCCATTTTTTTTACCACAACTTTGAATTTCGTTTGGTTTTGACTTTTCAGAAATTTTAAAGAAAATAACTCAGATGAAAGATTATGCGGCTCTCTAGTATGTATAACTTTTGAGGATAATTCACTGTCAAAGGATTTGTAGTAGATGAAGTAGTTAGAAATTTGAAAAGTACTCTCGTCATATTTAGCTTATCTTTTATTATTTTTAAAGATTCCTTCGAAGTACGAACATTTCGCTCAGCCAATCTTAACGGGGAAATAAATGTCGCAGTAGTTATGTGATCGGTAACATTTTGTTTTCAAATTTCTTTAAAATCTATAGAGGCAAACTAATTTCCATTATCACTAACTATAATCTTAATAAGAGTCCGAAGAAAAAAAATTACCTGCCAAATCTACATAAATTCTCTACTAAGTTTTACTTGCCTCTGGCCAAGAAAAGAATTCCCCATTTGGATTGCTGCCAGAGTCCTAAACCAAACTTATCTTTGTGCAATTTGCTTTATTCTGCATTTATCCTAATGATTTTTACAGATCATGCTCGTGTATGCTAAGTTTAAAATAAAATTACTCCATTTTCAATAGACAAAGATAATCTTTTAGAGAAATATGGCTGTAAACTAGATGCGGATCTAGGTATATTATTCGAACATCATTTATTTCGTATGTTCTGCAAAAACGCTAGCATCAATAAGAAAATCCTTTGCTGTTATTTTATTAACATTTTTAATATTAAGCATAATATGTTCTAGATTGTCAAAGTAAGTATTTTACCAATAGGAAGTTTGGACAAGGCATCTGCATTTGCATATTGAGTCGCATTTGCATGAGCGAATGTTGTAATAGTATGATTTTAAAAATTTGCCCACCATTCAATGCGACGCAAGGTTAATGAAAAAGTTTTGGAAGGGCTTGGTGATCTGTAAACAACTCAAAATGACGGCCTTAGATATATCGATGAAATCCTGCTACAGCAAAAGTAATGGCATGTGCAACATTTTAATTTGCTATGATGGGCACTAGCTTCTATTCAGTGTTTAAAAAAAAATTATTAGTTTATCCAATGCCAATCTTAATCACATCGGGAGCCAGAATAATGAATAAGTTTTTAGAGAGTGAAACACTTTTTATTGTTTCGGTTCCCAAAAAATTTTTATTAAATTATTTTAATTTAAATTAAATTATTATAAATATTTATTATTTCTTAAGTCATTTAAGGAAAGTGATTTAATTGAAAAATTTTGAATAAATTTGTTTCTTTCCAATGAATCTTAAGTTCTTTTGATTTTCTGGATAAGGCATTAGAAGATAGCATGCTACAATTTGAATCTACAAGTTGTCCTATACACTAAATTTTACTTTGATAAAAATAAAATTTTTTACTGAACTAGTCACCAAGTGTTGAAAGTAGTCGCCGTAAATAAAAAAACTTATTTTTGTTAATAAAAAAACTTTTAATGAAGGTTGTTGTAGATCTTGATTGATATAATAATCAGAACCAAAAACGACGCAGAGTCCTTTTTTGTGTCAAAGAAACAGGTTATTATCGTTTTTCTATTTGAATCAGAATTGTGTCAAAATTAGCTGCCAGTCCCACGATATCGCAATCAATCAATCGTTCGTTCGCATAATTACATTCAAAACAAAAACAATTTTTAAGAATTTGTTTTTGTTTTGAATGTAATTGTGCGAACGAACGAACGATTGCGACATCGTGGGACTGGCAGTAGGTGTCATGAAATCTATTTTTATCAGAAATATTCTGATCAGCTGACAGGTTGCAGAATTGTAATTTATTATTTTGTTTATACTAAACCAAACAAACCAAGACCAGACAAAACACCACCATTTGAAAAGTTTTTAGATGAAGATGGTAAAAGAAAACATGGACAAAACAGTTAAATCGATGGAAATTATTTTTATGCTGGTGGAAAATTGGCAGATCCAGCCACAATTTAGTTGAAAATTAAATACGTATTAGTTTTTATTTTCCAACAGACAGAAGAAATTTTACATTTGTTTGATATAGATAATTGGCGGAAATAAGTAGGAACTGGTAAGTATAATCTGCAAATAGAATGTGTATTACTATCGGTATAATTACAGGTTTTTACATATCAAAACAAAAACAAACTAAAACCTTTAAAAGCCCTTTTCAGGGCTGCAAAATAACTTAAAAGGAGATAAATTCAATTTTAAAATAATTTTTTGTTTTGTTTGAACAACGTCCCCATAAATTTGTAAATAATTTATGTAAATTTTAATTCACTTATAATATTCCACGGTTCAATCCCTGATTTGGAAAAATTAAAAAAAATACGCAAGGCATCGTGCGTATGCATTCATATCTAACTCATCAATAGTTATTATGATACTGGAACGGAATCTATAATGTTGTGAGGAAACAAGTATGAACTTGCATTTGGTGACCACACCGATGGTTGGGTACAAAAGTAAAAACAAATGTACAAGACTTGTTGTACAGAAAACAAGAAATACTTTGATTTGTGTGTGAACTTCGTCCAACCAAATTAATATTGATTAGTTGCTTAAATGGATGATGTTTACAATATACACAACTTAAGGTAGAGATAGATGCATATATGCGAAAAATGCTTATGAACGATGTAGCGGTCCGGAAAATGCGGCAATACATTCTGTTAGCGTCTAATTTTTCTTATTTTCTTTAAAAAACGTTCGCATCTATTTGTAAATAACTTTTTTTTTTTTTAAATGAAATTAAAAAATTAACCTTTGCCAAAAAAGTAAATTTTAATTCATTTATAATATTCCACGGTTCAATCCCTGATTGAGAAAATTTAATAAATTTAGCGTTTTTGTTCTTACGTCGTTACACCTTTGTTTTTTTTACACAAATTAAGAACTTAGCTTGTTTGTGGTGTTTTAGTGATTTAAAATTTTTGTTTGGCTGAAAAATTGTAAGGTCGAATACAGAATTGTAGTTATTTACTGAAAATAGAAAGTAAACAGAAGTTAGGTTAACTTTTTATAGCAAATTATGTTCGCGCACTATACTTTCAAACGTATTAATTCAATTGAAAGCTTTTAAAGTTGTGGTTCATTATGGGTTTAAGTTTCTATAAATTTGTTTATCTGCTTTAAAGAATCCTCATAACATTCTGTCTTTCATACTGCTTTGCTTTTTTATCAAACATTCTGTTCCTTGTTCCAACTTCAATCGGTCCTGAATTTTTACCAGTTGGAGCTTCAGACGGAAATATATATAATTTTTTGTTTGTTAAAAGGTTAAAATTTGGGACAAAATACTTTCCATCATCTATAATTTAACATGTTCGCAAGACGCACAACTGTTAAAATAATTGAAATAAACTTACCATGTCAGACCCTTCGTCAAACAGTGAATTCTCACCTGTCTAGGACAACCTATACTTCATTTAGGACTTTTAGCAAATAAGGTAAATAATTTTAAATATAAAATGAATAAAGTATAGTAGATTGAAATATGCACCATGATTTTAAAGATATAACAATACATTAAAAATAATTGATTTTTAACTAACAATTTGTGTGATTATACGCTTGCAGATTACGAATTAAATTTTTATATGACTAAATAATTTAACGAAATAAATATTATTTTTATTTTAAATATACATCTACTTCACTTCTTTCGTAAGTGACTTTTACTTTGCTCTAGTTTCTTATGGCACAAGTTTTTTCATCATAGAATTTGTTTGGTGTTTAGTGCCATTTAATTTATATAAAAGTTATAGAAGTAAGAATAAACGTTTGTTTAGTTCCAGAAAATTTTATTGAATTTATTTATTTGATGTATTTTCAAGGAGACTTCTTCTCTTATTTATTCTATGTTTTTATTTAAAGGGTTAGATAGACACATGCTGTAGGCATCGTTCGAATAAGCTACATATCTCTGTTGGCAGACAACATTTACTTCTATCAATGCTTCACATTAGCCGAAATAGCCAAAATATTCGTGTTTTTTTTTTTTGGATTTAAAAATTGGACAAAAATGACATAATAATTAATTAAGCCAGTACTAGTAAGAATTTTGATACTTCAATTATGATTTTTTATCCAAAAAGTTTTTATACAAAATATAATCAGCTGACGAGCTTCATAACCCATTGCAAATTTACCAGAGTGCATCACGTGCATCACTGACAACGAACGAGTGAAAAAAGAGTTTAAAATCTGAAAGAAAAAATTTTGTTCCAAGTTCTTCCTAGTAAAATTTTTAATAATAAGACTAAGCCAAAGAGTTTTAAACATTCTGTTCATTGAAGCATTCAAGAAAATACAAATGTTTACCATTTAAAAGTATAGAAAATATATTATTTTTTAGTTTGTTATTTATCTTTAATTTAGCTGGAAGAGTGTAAAGAAAAACGTTTAAAACTACTGAAATTAGCGATTCAGAATCTTTTAGCTTGCAAGTGTTTTCGTGTTTTTAAGAATTAATAGTAACCAAGCAGTAACAAAAATTTCATTCAATGTACAATTTTGATTAATTTATAAACATGTATAGAGTTTTGATTGCTTTAAATGTAAATATATTTGCATTTAAATAAAAGTAAGTATGATTATAAGGATTAACTAAAAAAATAATATATATTATCATAACTGTTTTTGAAAATTACCTAATAATTAAAAATATAAGTAAAACATTTAAGGCCTTATTCATTATCAATTTTTCTTATAAAAGGTTTATAAAACAAATTCTCCATACAAAATTGGTTCTATAACAAACCAACCAAAATTTTTATATTTTATGGTATTTGGTAACTGAGAGTATTATTTTTAATTTTTCCTTGTGTTTGATATCAGTGTGATGGCTAATACGAGTAGTGTATTCGAATATATAGTTTTGTTTTAATTTTATTTAATGGAACCATTCTAGCTTAGCGACTTTTTGACTAAATCATCTATCGTTGCCAAAAAAATAAACAGATTATGAAAAGTAACTTATGAAGAATATGTATAAAAAATATTACTTGACAACTAAGGCAATGGGCGACAAGGTATGCAAGTTGAAAAAGGAAAAAGTTCAACTAATGGAGCAATACAATAATGCATTTGTAAACGTTTATTAAAATGTTGAAGTTGGAGTTGTTTAAATTAAAACATTTTTTATTAAAATGACATTAATATTTTTTTTTATAATCTAAAACATTGCTACTTATTTTGGTACTAATTTTGTAATAATTGTACTTTTTCCTGTAATTTTAAAACTTGCTTTTCTTTATTTAAATAAAAAATAATTATTTTTATTTTATTTTAATGAACTATACATCTTATATATAATTATACATTATATATCTATTTGTAAGTTTGTTTGTACGTGCATCATTCACGGTTAAACAACTGGATCAATTTTAATCAAATTTGAAACACGCGTTAATTTCTATTTTCATGGTAAAGTAGAGTATTTATATATTTTAAATAGCAGAGCAGCATGAAAGAAAAAGAGGAAACGGCCATTTTTATGAGGGTGAATCAATTTTAACAAAGTCGTAGCTACTCAACTTCAATTAAATTCAAAACATAGATAGACCTTAACCTATGTATGTTGCCAGAGCTAGAACATGTGGGAGACAAAGTTAGGTACTTATGTAAAGAGTAGAATGAAAACTAACGAATAAAAAAAATCAAATTTTAAAGGTATTTGAAATATAGATATCTTTTAATCCATAAGATTTAAATAGCTTTGATGGCTTACTCACGTGTTTTGACTAGATCCTTATAAGAAACTAAGCTATAATACATTTGTACAGAGCCTCGTAAACCCTAAAATTATGTCTAGTGAACACCGTTTACATAAACTAGTCTTAAATAAAGCATAAATTGCTTTAATAAGCTTTAGAGCTTGTCTTATTTCCCCTTCTATTTACATTTTTACTTATATTTCCATCGAGTTGCGGTAGGAAGCAAATTACTTAAAATTTTTTATTTAGGGCTAACTGCTGATAACACAAATTTATTTTACTGCTTTACACTTACAAAGTCTTATGACTTTTCTGACATTGGCAAAAAGATTAGGGTATTTATTATTCAATAACATTAAGCTATTGTGATGTAACAATTGCTCTGTTCAGCAACTTTATAAGCAAAAACTAGCAACGTGAGTAATAAACCCAAAATTTTAAAACTATATTCTCAAATGTAAAAAAAAAGTAAATAAACGCTTTACCATCAAAAATAGTAAAATACATTGTTGTGGCTTTGGGAACGATAGCTAAGACTTAAAAACTGACCATTAAACAGTACCAATTTTAAATTAAATTTACTACAGTGGAAAAACGTATAAACGTATGACCAAAATAAATAAAATGTATTTACTTAAAAAATTTTCTATTACATTTTTTGTTTATGTAATTGCAGTGACCAAGAATCCTTTTTTTTACTTAAAAGATTCCTTCTTTTGCATATTGTAAATATAAAGAGAAATCCACATTCGGTTTTTTGGTTCTTTAACAATCTTTTTTTATAAGTATTTTATTATAATAGAAGTTAGTTGGTAAAGAGCAGATATACAACTCAACGGTTGCGTATGCGGTTGGTTTGTTATACCTCTTACACCACAGGTGGAAAAAGAGTATATCTAAGTTTGTCATTTCATTTTGAATATCTACATTATCCATTTCCGACCGCCTAAAGTATAAACATATACACACAAATATTCTGCATTCTCATGCATACCGAAGTCGATTAAGCGATGTCTCTCTATCCGTCCGTGTTTGTGTCGAAACTAAATTTGCGAGGGCACTAGATGAGCTAGAGGAAACCAAAATACGCAAATTGATCATACATTCTTTAACGCAGCGGAAAAACACCTTGCCTGTCTCTTATTTTCCATCTAGTTTGGAAGTAACTCCAATCAACAAAAAAATATATGGGGCGATAGGAAAATTGGAGCACCATCATATTTTCCGAGGTATGGGCCTCTGAAATTTTATTGAAGTTACGATTGTGCACCATATTTTTTAAGATATCAATATGAGAATTATTCAAAAGTTTTTGAAGAGATATTTTTGGAAAATACTAATCATATCTAAAAATGCTTAACCCATTAAGAGCCGACTATATTTTTAAAATTATGTGTAGTACTTTATTTTTTTTTTTCTTAATTTTTAGTTCTCTGTCACCCCAATATTTGTTTTTTCGATTGGAGTTACTTCACTTAACTAGATTTACATATATGGTGAAAGATATGTAAGATCCGGCATAGCCGAATATTGCACTCTTATTTGTTTATATGAAGTTTTAAGAATATAAAATGCTCAACGAATCCGCACGAAACTAGAATCTTTTTTAATTGCGTTTTCTGTCAAGCTCTATATTTTTATTTATTTTTTTGTAAATAACTAGGGAAAAGAAAAAAAGGAAATAAATTGTTGGAAAATAAGAAAGACATGAAATCCCGTAAATATGTTATTGATATTATGTTGATAAAAAAAAAAAAACAAGCAAAAAAGTTAGTAAACAAGTAATAAAAAATATCAATAAAATCGGCATTCGACGCTGCACCTCATTTTGTTTGTTTTTTCTCCGAGATGCAGAATCCGGCTCCGCAACCGTACAGTTGTGTTTCTTCTCAAAGTTTTGATTAACATTTGAAATTATATTGCGTCTTAATAAATGTAAAAAAATTTTTATAAAAGACACCCGTAAATATCCATGAAGCTGTGCTAAATTACTTGTGCCTTCCCTAAAACTAATTTTCTAAGTTATTGCTGTATGATTAATATGTAACATTTCTAACACATAACATCGTTTTAATTTAAATTTGTTTCCTGTGTGTATAATATAGTCCTTAGTTTATATTTCGTTGTAACTATATACATATACTCAACTAGAAATCTCATTATTGTCTCCGTTACAAGAAATTTTTTAAGCTTTATTTTACAATTCTAGATTCGCTTAATTATCTGATATAGTGTGTTTTGTATGCCATTTTGTGTATACCATTCTATGTATTTATTTTATTAAAAACTTTCGGAATTCTCTTTATGTTGTGTTATTTAAATTATTTCGATTTATACGTACTCCTTCTATGAGATAATATTAGCAAATTATGACTGTCGTAGAATTGATCATGCAAACAACATCTTGGTGGCGGATGATTCTAAAAAAATACTTATTTATAATAAACACACTTTTTTTTTATTTTGTTATAACCAAATTCACGAACATTATCGCTGGCTTGCACAAGCATTAAAATACTTTTTTTATTTGCAAAAGGCAATTGATTGCTCCTATTCCTATTTATTTGATTGTGATGCTTATTATGACAGAAGCTAAAATTAAATTACAATAAAATATTAATTTTACTATTTAGTTTATTGTTCATTAATTGAGCCTTTTTCAAAAAAGGGGAAAATTGAAATAAAAATCCTATTACTAATCTAAGAAGACTCAAAGATAAAAAAAACTTAAAAAATCACAATTTTTTTTACGTTACGAGTAAAATTATCTCTTTAAATAAACATAATACCAAAACTTAAGACTTGTTATAAAAAGCATCAGTAATAGTAATAATAAATAAAAGTTCAATCAGCCACTTATCCAACCATTCATCTATTTTTTTTTTTTTGGTATTCATTTGTGAAAAACTGAAGGAAAACAATCCAACTGTGTAAGAGCTAGTACCCAACAGAATTTTTCTTTTACGTTCTTCTACTTGTTGTTACATGCAAATTATTCATAGATGAAATATTTAATTTGATATTGTTTGATTAAAGAGCGTTTTAATAGGAGTGTTTAAAAAATGTGTATTTTTGCTTCCCAAAGGTTTAACGGTTTTGTGCAATGGTAAATTTGATGAGTGGTGGGAGTAATCTCTGGGATCCCAGGAATAATGATATCACGTCGTTATCTGAATATCCTATATTTACCTTGTTCTTAAAGCGATAGATCTTACATAATCTGTGCAACTTTAAAAATTTGTTTTATATATGTGTTATATTCAAATCTTTTCACCAAAAATACATACGTATGTATATACATATAAATTAATGGCATATTAAATATACTTAATAAAACTTTTCGTTAAGTTTCGTTAAATGTCATTTTTCATATATGTATGTAGTTCAAATACAAAAAAGCGTTGAGGACTTTTTCTTAATGAAAATATAGAAAAAAGAAGGTGTTTAATAAAAACTAACTTCAAATGTGAAGCGCAGTTTGGATTTTAAATTTTTCTTAGAATAAAAAAGTACTTATACATTTTTATATTTAGTTCTTTTAGAATATAAAATAATTCATTCAAATATATATTTTGTGGATAAATTGCATTTATTTAGAAATCATTAAAACAAATCAAATTATTGCAAAAATACTAATATTACTTGAACTTACAACTTTATTTATAGTTTACATGAATTTTCCTTCTTCTAGATACCAAAATTTATGCTAATTAATCGATTTAAAAGAAAGAAGGAGGTTACCAATTCCACTTTATGTTGCTTTTTTAAGGTTTGTGCCTGTAAAACTCAGTCAATTCCTAACCGATTTTGAAAACCTTTTGTAATTTGATAGATTATGCTGATTGGTCCCGTTTTAATATCAGTTCGTAATCTTACAAATTAAAGGGTACCCATACAACATAAATATTTTTTAAGTGTATTATGAACTGTAAAGCGCATTTCCATAAAATTAAAAAAATGCATATTACTACAGCTCCCAATAACAAAAATAAATCTAAAAATCAAGGGGTGTCCACATAAGTAACGTAAATTTACTTAGATATATTCGCCTATCTTTTGAACCTTGCAAATTAGACAGGATGTCGAGTACTATGATCGTTACAATAACAAGTTTAAACATTTAAAAGTGTAAATCAAAGGGTGTCCCAATAATTTTTTTGTAATTTGATGTATGTGGCCAAACTTCTGAACCGTTATAGACAGACAGCTGAAATTTACAAAGAACCTTAATTGCTAAATTCGCTTTAATTCAAGTATAGGATGTTACAATAGTTGATGTTAGTTAATTTATGTGGCCCTATCGCTTGAACAGTTATTTACAAACACTTGAAAATCAAACAGAATGTCTACTAAATTTGTCTGGTATAGTAAAAAGAATAATTATTTAATATTGAAAATTACTGGGTGTTAACATAGTGCTTGTTATTTGATGTATGTATATGACCAAACTGTTGAACAGTTGTGGACAGTTGATTGAAATTTGCACAGAACCTTAACTGCTAAGTCCGCTTTAACAAGTAGCAAACTTTAAATTATAAAATAAGGGGTGCCCTTATAACTGATGTAATTTGAACCACATGGCCCAATTTTTTAAGCCGTTAGAGACAAAATCTCGAAAATTAGACAAAATATATATTACTATATCAAGCATAATATCAAGTGTAAATATTTAAAATTAAAAATTAAGGGGTGCCCTAATGGTTGTCATTTGATGTGTATGGCCAATCTTAAACAAATTTTTTTTTAACTTTAAACTTTAAATTTTTTTTAGTATGTCAGCAATAAAAGTGTAAAAAATAAAGGGTGACTTCACAACTGCTGAATTTTCTTGTTAAATCTGCATTCATATTTTGTTCTACGACATATAAACATCATGACGAATATAATATAACTTATGTGTAATTACCGTCCTTAGAAAATGTGAGCTTGCTTGGTTGGAAATCGTTTTTTTTTTTCAAGAAATATTTTATTTTTTAATTACAAATACCTAATCCCGGGTAATTTTTACTTTCCGGTTTTCGACTTCCCAAAATCGACGCTACTTTCGCGCACAAAGTATGTATAACACAAAACGAAATCAGCTGTTTACGTAGGAAAGTGCAGTTGTATGAAACTGAAGCTGCCTAAGCAAATGACATTTAACGAAACTTGACCAAAATTTTTCACGTGCAAACCTAAATTAGTGCGTAAAACAAAATCTATCGTCATAAGTTCTAAAGTTCATATAAAATGTTTGAAGAAAACTATAATAGCACGGCTTCAACGCTTAAGCATTTGAAAAATCAAATTTTGATAGTACTTGATAGTACTTGGAAATAAATTCTGCTGCTTTTTAGTTTGCTTCGTTTCTTTATTGTTCAAAAGCGATGACAATTTGGTTATTTTCCGGGAAATCTAGCAGTTTTATCACTTTTTATTTTTATACAGTGGTTTCTATAAAATAAAATTAGATAACATTACTGTCCAAAACACAAAGTTGATTCTTTTATTTAAAGATTATATTTCAGCACAAAAGCAATGCTATTGATAGGGCTGCACTTTTGGCACTAATGTATGTTGGGTTGTAACACTTTACATTCTACATCTTTGCTTATCACTTTTGAAAAATTTGTTTTTTGTTCTTTTTTTGAATATTTGGCTTATTATATTGCTGTTTTGCTGTAATTGTCATTTTCATAAATTTTTTGTTTTTTGTTTATGTAGGTATCTCTATTTGCTAGGTTTTAAAGTTAAACTAATTTTAAATAATATAGTGTATATTTCATCTTATTTTATTTTTAACTTTTTTACTTTATATTTGAAAAAGTAGTTTTCCTTTCGTGTTAGGTATTAATTATTTTTTTTTAATTGTATACAAAAATTATAGAAACAGTAAGACTAATAAGTGGAAAATCCAATACTTTATTGACCATGCAGACCAATAATTCATTTGAACTATATATTGTTATGCTATAATAGGGTCTTTCAAGTAAATCAAAATCAAAAACCTTCTAAAATATTTATTGTATAGAAAAATACTTTGAAGAAAAGCCACCCGAACAAACAGAAAGCTTTTGAAAAATTAAATAGTATTTTTTAAGAGCAAAAAATGGTTCTTACTATCTTAAAAATTATACCCTTCACCCCAAAAAGTGGAAGAAGGGTATATATAAGTTTGTCATTCCGTGTGTAATTATTACAATATCAATTTGCGGCCCCATTAAGTGTATATATTCTGAGTTCCTCGTTTTTTGCCAGGTATACGGATCCGAGACTCATTTGCCGGAAAAAGTCACCAGCAAACTCAGATGAAGTGATGACACTTCTTGTGTCATCCGACATATCTGAACCGCACATGGAGGCCGGAGCCATTTGTATAGGTTCAGTTTGTCCGGTGGCAACCTCTGGTACCAGAGGTTCCGTGGGAGGTTTAGAATTTTTCCCTATATTATCGAGTCGAAACCGTAGTTGATCTCCCCCTTACAGGCGTTAAGTGGGGCGAGGGACTTGTCGTTAATGCAATGATAGCATCACGGAAGTGGCCCTTTGGCTCGCTTACTTTAGCGACCTTCCAGTCGGCCGTAGGCAGCTCTTTATTGCTGAGTTTAATCAGCTCCAGAATTTCATCCAGAGTTGAGGGATCTGCCGGGATTCGGGCGAAGGATCTTGGACGGTTCGGAATCTGATCTTTGAATACAGCTAAGAGCTTAGCACCCTACCAGATTTCACCTAGGCTGTCAATTGCCTGCTTGTACAGGTCCGGTGAGCGTTGATCAGCACAAGCGATCAATTTAACATGCCCCTGATACCAGCTTGCATCACGGCATGAGGGGGAGGGGCCAGGATTGGCTGAAATTATGTCCTTATAGACACTGCGAAGAGCCGCTTGGACTAACCTCCAATTTTCTGAAGATATAGTCCCGTCACTTTTACCAGTGTCTATTATAGCCAAAACGAGGCTATCTTTAACTATCTCGCTATGGGAACGTGAGGACACCGGTTTAGATGTTGAAGTTTTTGGCCGTTTAGGCAGTTGAGGGACTGTCGTAGCGGTTTCCTCAGCCAACCTTTGTCGTTTCTGAGGTGCCAAGTTAGGTGGAGGGCGAGACTCCAAGTTCTGTTTGGCCCATTTAAGTTTAGTCTGGTCCTTTTCAGACAAAGTGTTCGGATCTGGCCCACCAAGCTTTTGCAGGATCCGGTAGGCAGATCTTCAGGTCCTATACGCCCGCGTCGACGCGTTGTTTGGGCTGGCTTAACCAATGCTCTTACATCAGTAGTTGGACCAATATGCGGGGGAGCCCCTCTTTCACTCTGTTTTGTAGCAGGGGTGATTGAGGTGCTCGAAGAGGGCATTACGCAACCCTTGGGGATTGCGGTGCGGGATGTTGAGACAGACAACAGAGTCGCTGCACCCAGCTGTGGTCTGGAGGTAGAGGTTAAAGACGAAGGTTGTTTCTGGATTGTCCTTGCGAAATGGGTCCCCACTCATAGCCGCTACCTCCACCCGTATGTGTAGTCAACTCGAAGGTCCCATGGTTATCTATGCAAGCAGGGAGGCCATGCGAGGGTTGGCACCAGCCTTCATGGGGACAGGTGCTCAGAGCCAGACCGTTGGTAATTGGTAGTAAACTCAACCAAACCTACACCACCAACTTAACGGTGACGGGTGTCGAACGTACTATGAGGCCTGCCAGGGTTTTAACGGGACGGAGATAGTTATGACCTTAAACTGGAGCCGTTCCCACAGGGTTTCACCCCGGTGCTACTAGGTCCAGAAGCCATAACCACCAGCCCAAGTCAAACAAAAACGTGCCGAAAAAATCGGAAGAAAGGTCCTTGTACAAAAAAAGGTCGTGCCAGGGGGGAGGGGTATAGATCATTTAGCGTTACCCAGGATGCACTACGTGGAAGCGATCTATGTTACATCTTAATCGTTTAGATTACTCTAATTATAACATTTTTCCACTTCTTGTGGTAACGGGTATAAAAATTCAGTACTACGTATATATAATTTTACCTAAAAATGCTAGCGGCTCTTAATGGGTTAAGCATTTGTAAAAATTTTAATATTTCCTTAAAGATCTCTTCAAAAGCTTTAAAATAATACCCTTTTTGTTTTTTTTTTTCTTAATATGAAAATTTAAGAGCCACGTAACTCGAAAAATGACATGAATAGCTTAAAGGTAGGGTATAAAAAATGGAAACTTCAAGCCTTTGCACTTTGAAAACATTTAAATTCAACAGCACCTTAAACATTTATTGATAATATAGCAATTGATAACAGAAATTTGGAATGGGGTACTTAAAATAATTGTATAATACATTATCGCGATTAAATGCTAGATGCCATTGGTTCTTTCTTGGAGTCAGTGCATTCTCATAAAGAAATATATAGCAACAACAGTAAACAATTATATATTTCGTAACAAAGGACATATTAGTTAATATTTTTTTCTAAATGGAGTGGGTAAGAATGGTCTTCCAAATAAAGTGTTAAAAAACGTAAATGATACTTGAATATTGTTGCCTGTTCAATAATATGCTTAGTAATTCATATTTTCCATACAAATGGAAAAATGACAAGGTGGTGTTTTTACCAAAAAAAAAAAGTTTGTGACCAAAATACCTTACTAAAGCTTACTACCTAATAGTAGTAAAACATTTAAAATTTGTAATTATAATAACGCACTTAACTTTTTAGTTTTAAATATACAAGCACTCGAGAATCAACGCAATACTTTGTCCCATTTCTGATAAAAATTAGAATTGGAACAAAAAAAATTGGTGCAGGAGCATGTTTAATTGATATGGAAAAACCTTTGAGAGCGTATGGATTCAGGGATTAATATTTTTGAGTTTCCTCCGTGTTTGTTAGTACTTATATTCAGGCATGTTACAGAACTCAATTCCGATCGAAATTGGTAAATTACTTCTTCAGAAAACTAAAAACGAAAAATTTCTTCGGAATGAAACCACTTTCTTTGAAATTTTGTTATTTGCGTTTCTTAAATTTACTTCTATGATGTGTTTTACTTAGATTAGCCTTGTTGCTTACTTTGCTGTGCAAGATATTGTCACAATAAAATAGTGGAGATTCAATACTTTTTAGGAATAAACAAATCGATCGGAATCTGAAGAAGGTAAAACAAAATCGATCGGAATTGTTAATACGGAACTAAAACCATTCCGATCGGAATGTGTGATTATAAGTAATATATCCGTCAAGTTATTGTTTCAAAATTATAAAAGCAGTAAAACGTTAAAAATTAATAACGGTTTGCAACGAGGCAGTGTTAACTTCCCAACACTATTTGAATTATTTATTTTAGATGTGCTAATCAGAATAGAAAATAAAATTGCGTTTCGAGACGATATATCATGCTGCTGCTACAATTGAAGAAATAAACAATAAGCTACTTGAATCTCTTAATATTGTAAAACAGTATTCTGTAGATGCGAACCAATTTTAGTTAGAATCCTGTCGATAAATGTAATAATAATATTAAAAAAAATATAAATCCTTTGGAATTAGATCTTTTTTACATAATGTCTGTCGATCAAACAAACAACTTGTTTGATATTTAGATCTTTTTCTATATAAATTCTTATTATGTAATAACCATATTAACGAGATAATCAGGAAACCACAGATAACATGTTTTGCATATAAATCATTATTTTACTCAAAATCCGTAAAGCCAAGGGTAAAAGTTATTATATATTATATATTTTAAATTTTTATATTAATTTTTAGTTAGAGTTAAAAAACTTTTCTATATTACGCTGAAAAAAATAATAGTACAATAGAAACGCAACAAACTTTTACCGCAGTCAGGTAATTATCTTATACTATTGTTGCACAATTTTTGCAATTGTTTTTGTTATTTCTTTTTATTTAATTTTTTTCCGAACTGATAACGTACATTAATTATTCTGAAGTTCGTCAAAATTCTATATACATGTGTCGACCATACCATTTGCTTAGGGGTGATATACCGTGGTTCACAAATGCTGTATACCCAAAATTCTTGCTAGTTCCTGGAAGAGAGTCCATTCAAATTGCCTCCCTAAGTCTGTAGTAATTTTCTCTGGGACTCCATAAGACGATATCCACCCAGTTATGAAAGCTGTTGCTACTGTGTGAGTGAAATATCTAATATAGGGATCGCTGTTGGCTATCTCAAAATTCGGTCTACACAGGTCAGGCAAACCGGATACCAGATGACGTTGGAAGTGGACGGACAACGTCGATATTTGTATTTGAAAAATGTGGTCGACCTTTGCATATGTGCTTAAGTGTGCAGACGTGTACCTGCTGACTTTAACCTTTTGGCATGGTACACAACTGCGCACGAAATTTCCAATATCTTTAGCGAAGCCCGGCCATACATACCGAGTCATTAACAACTTTCTCTTTCTGAAAGCGACTCGAAGTTCAATAATTATAACCTCTGAAACTTATGTATTTCACGGCATTATCTATGCATGCGCATATATAAACGAACGTGATAAACATATTACGTAACTCTATGATATAATATAATATAATATAATATAATATAATATAATATAATATAATATAATTTTGTTAAGTTTTATTTTCTTTCTTTCTTCTTTCGCACATCGTTATTTGAAGGTTTATAATAATAACAATTTGCCCTTTGCTGAGGCGAAGTAAAATAAAAGCTTTTGCTACGCATATTCAATAAAAAAAGTTATTGTCACATTTTTAAAGGCCACAGAACCCTTTCCCTATAATATGCAAATAATTTTTGTAATGAAAATTAATTTCTTATTTCTATGTTAAATAACTATGTTAAATAACTAAGTCAAACCACTAAAATTCAAAAATTTTCTTTTGTTTCCTTAGGGAGTTTTTTTTTATTTAATATATTTTATTTACAAGTTTTCATGTTACATTGTCAGTGCCTCAGCGTCTAAGGACATTATTGATACAAACGAAGAATTTTATTCCAATTTTACCGATTTTGCTATTAGAAAAATAGTTCAATGTTTTAATAAAACGAATTTAATGCTAAAAAATATTTAATGATTTTATTTTTGTATAAGGAATAATGGTAATAAAACAAATCTTAGACTGCTGCCATTTTTTGTGAATATTCTAGTAATAACTGCAGCTGGCAAAGTAAAGTTTTATTTTAATTGATACATTTTGTTAAATTTTTTTTTTTTAAATTTATTTAGTTGACATTTCAAGATTTTTACAAAGTAATATTACAAAAAAGTGTTGATTTAAGAGTTCAGGCAGTAAACTGTCCTTTTCTACTTAGGAATATATACAAAAAATATAATTAATATTTTAAAATATAACATGTTTTTTTTTATTATTTTAGGCAAAAATTTACAAAAAAACCTATTAAAGCAAAAAGAAAAAAAATTAATTTTTAGATAAAACTTAAATCTACGTATTAGCAGTTAATGCATTAATATGTTCATGTTCTGATAATTGACATCTGAGGTCATAGTTTTGTGTGAGTTTAGATAGCCTGTGTTCAACCATATCAATATCGTTAATTAAGTGTAAGCGTTGAGTGGAAAAATGCCAGGGTAATTTATAAATCATTTTTAACAGTTTATTTTGACTAATTTGTAGTTTTTTCTTATGACATGTAGCGATATCATTCCATACCGGGGCTCCATAATACATTATAGACATAAAAATTGTTTTAAAAATTATATTTTTGTTGTCTTGACTTAATGAAGACTTCCTATTTACAAAAGCGTACATAAGTCTTGTAATACTATTTAGTTTGTTGATTATGTAGGAGACGTGTTCACCGAAGTTAATTTTTGAGTCCAAAATAATACCTAAGTATTTGACTTTAGACTCCCATTTGATGCTTATGTTATTTATATGAAGGTCTCGTTGTGGAGTGAAACAAGGCTTGCGTCTTCGGGTAAAATATATAGCTTGAGTTTTTTGTGAATTAATGAGGATTTTCCATTTTTTTAAATATTCTTCCAAACTTATTAAAGCGTTCTGAATAATATTAATAATATCCTCTGCCAGTACACCATGGCAAAGTATCGCAGTGTCATCTGCAAAAATGGACGATAAGCAATCACCCAATGAAGGAAAATCAGAAGTAAAAATATTGTATAGAATTGGTGATAGGCAAGATCCTTGAGGGCAGCCCGCAGGTATTGCAATTCGTGTAGAAGAAGTTTTGCATATATAAACTTTGTAGGTTCTATTCTTTAGAAAGTTTTGAATCAATTTTATTATTTCTGGTGGAAAACTTAAACTGATCATCTTGAAGATGAGACCATCGTGCCAAACAGAGTCAAAGGCAGATTTGATATCCAGCAACACCATTCCAGTTGACTTTCCTTCAGTAAAGCTATTTTTGATTTTGGTTTTAATTCGAACTAGTGGATGAGACGTATTGTGACCAGACCTAAAACCAAATTGCTGTGTTGGAAAAACGTTGTTTTCATCACAAAATTTTATAAGCTTTTCTTTGACTACTCTTTCTAGGATTTTACTTAGAGATGATAACAGGCTTATTGGTCTGTAAGAAAATGGACAGGATGATAATTTGTTCGGCTTGCATATTGCAATAAATTTAGCTTCTTTCCAGCAGTCCGGAAAGTAAGAGAGTTTTAAGCAGGAGTTAATAATAAATCATGGTTATTTTATTGCTGACACAATAAAAAAAAACCCTTTTTGGAAGTCTAACCGTTCGTCTGCTACTGCTTAAGAGATATGACATTTACGTCAAATTATGTCAAGAATTGTATTGGCTGTTAGCGAACAACACTTCGTGAGTTTTGCACCAGAAGCCAAGTATATACGCAGAATTTGCTTATTTTTGTAAACTTTCTGTTCATTAACCAACTCCTCTGAAGACGACCATTTTAAATGAAAGTAAAATTAAAACCAACCAATGAGCGATATAAATATCTGGTGGAAATATAATCATAATGTATTCATCTTTGTAATTGCAAAAAAAAAAACTTTTATGTCATCCGCTTATATCCGTGAAAGTTTTTTTTTTGTGTTCATCGGATGTGGTTCGGATGTGTAGTTTGATATTGCTTTGGTTGCTACATAGTTTTTGTTTGTTTTTTTTTTGCTTTTGCATGCAAATTTATTTTTTATTTTGTCTGACCAAGAAAACCAGGATGAGGTCAAAGTTATTATTTCAACAAAAACGATGTTTATAAAAAAATATGTAAATTTCAAAGAAAAAAAGATGTTTTTACCATTGTTAAAAATATGGATAAAAGCGACATTTTGTCGCTTTGATTAACAGGTTTTGTTTAGGGTGACATTGCATGTGTGAAAAAAACTGCAATTACAAAGATATTTAACACCAATGTACTTATCCGGATTTTCTCAACATAATTCTAATTAAGTAAGTAAATTACTGTCTAACATAAGTTTTTAAATGCTATTGTTGTTATTAAATATAAGAATTAATAAATACAAATTAGCTACTGTAACAATTATGGACAAGTAACCGGATTAGAACCACAAAAAAGAAATTTTTTATTTTATTAAATGTACTCCTTATTCCCCTTAAAATGTACTATATACCAGCAGGCAATTAACCTCTATGTATTTATTTTTGCAACGTATCAGTTTCCTTTTATTTGGAAATATCTGTTTTTGTTAAGGTGGACGACTTTCCTTTTATCAAAATTTCATTTCATCCGATATTTTTGTTTTTTTTTTAAACAAAAATATGGTTTTATTACTTGTTGGTCAAATAATAAAGAAAGTACAAGCAAATAGTGAAGTCGAAAATCGTATAACATTAACCCTACTTATCAGACTCTCCGCTTTCTGAATACTTCTTATGGAGTTAAGTTATATTCGAAGAATCTGTATTTATTAGAAAGGTAGAAAATAATACTAAAGGATGGACATTGTTTCGAGAGAAATCATATTTTTTTTAAGAGAAGTAACACTTCAGCCAATAATACCTATTTAGTTATTTTCGTAACCGTGCTACAGGATAAAAACAGGTATAGCCATTTTATTAGTTATTTTACTTCGCCGGCGAATATGCTATGAAGAAGTACCGACGAAGGCGGCTACATGTTTAATGATAATTTTGAATATGTATTTATACCATTAAACATTTTTATTATTAGATTGCCGCAAGGGTTAAACCCTGGCCAACCAGGTTCGTTGTCAACTTGCTTACCACCTTGACTACAGCAGCCCTTAAATTTATTAAGCATGATATAAATAACATGACCCGAAATGTAAGTGTTTAAAATATGCAAATGTAGCTAATAAAAAAACTTAAATAAGAGTGTCCAACAGCATTACATTTATTGTATCTTTGCCTATTCCGTTATTAAACAAGTTCTTTGAATTAGTTTTCATTATTAATATTTTTACGTAGCCATGCTTTGTTGTAGACATGTTGTGCAAATTTGTTTAACGGTTGCTACTTAATGCAAATATGAAATTTTTCTTGTTATTTATATTTGTTGACATGAAAATGTATAAAACTGATTTATGAACGAAAAAAGTTGGTTAAAATTTACACACTAAGCTTGATCCTAAATTTAATTGGCTATATACAATTGATTTAGAACAGAAGTTTTTTTTTCAGTTTGAAGATATTTAACTGCATTGAGATATAAAATAAAAAGGACCATAAATTTAACGTAAATGTTAAATTTTAAAAGTTTCTAACTAAGCGCATTGTATTTTATTTAGGAGTGCTTTAAAGTAATACAGTCTTCTACAACAGGAACGCGAAATTTATTTGATCATTATGTCCTTTGTGACTTTTTTTTCAATACCGCAGCGCGAATTACTTCCTCCTCCACAGAATCAATGACCGAACGACGTTGATGTACTTAATATTAAGTTACAACAGTAAGGATAAGCTATTTGTATTAAAACAATGCGTTAAGGAATTCGGTTGAGTTTGTCTTTAGGATAAAAAAGGTGGGGATTTTTTCACTTTATTAAAATTAGACTTTATTTTGGTGCATAAAAATTTATACATAAGAGTCAAAACTACGAGTAAAAAAGAACATTAAACTTTGAACATTGCTTGCTATGAGATGAATCAAATCGCTTTAGAAAAAATTGCAATTTTCATATTTTTGATACTTCCGTAGTAAGTGTTATCGGAGAATTTTATGTTATGTAATAAATTATTCAACTTACTAGCAGCTCTTACTTTGAAAAAAAAGAGATAATGATTCTTTATTCTTATTTAATATTTTAAGCTGCAATCATCAATTCACAAATTTACTGCCTTGATTTTATTGAAACTGTCAGCAATTCTCCCAAAGATAAAAATGCACTATCAGGAATAAAAGGATGATGAATGGATTAACGACTGTTTCTCTTAGTGGACTGTTAGTTCTTAACAGATTTTATAGACCCCTTGTAATCTCTTGACTTAAAATTATAAGGAAGGAATAAAACTGTTACGGATCTATTGAAACAATTTAAAAGTTTAATAGAAAAGTGCATTTTTAAACCCGATTCAAGTACTCAAATATTAAATAATTTTCCTTGTTTAAGAAGTAGACTTTCTTAAATTAAGGAAAAAAGACATGAGTGAATAAGGCAGTAAATTAGAAGTTTTGTTAAAAGACATGAACTTAAGTTTGATGATTTGAATAAGTTCAGCATCTGCCAATGAGCTTTAAATAATTAGATTAATTTTAGAAAAGCTGCTTAAAAATTACCTTACATATTCGGCGTAACATATTATTGAAAGTCTGTTTTTTCAACAATATAGTTTACAATATCAAAGCAAAAAAGTTTATCGGAGTTATCGGCCATCTACGAGTTAGCAAAAAATGTTAAGCAATACATTTTGAACATATGTATATAAGTAATTAAAAAACCATAACTGCTGTTTCTTATATATTATTTTTGTTTTAGATTTCGTAATGAGAAATAATTAGAATTCCGCTTCATCATTGATAATACAAAATGGGTATTTTGTGACTTGTTTAAAATTGTTTAAATGAATTACTTGATTTGTGTTATATCGATTTTCATGGTAAAATTATGCTTTTGTTTGATGCAAGCCTGAACATTGGAGTTTTTTGAAAGACAAAGTGTGTTTTATTTTTGTGAATTTATTTTTATGAAATTGTTTATGTTACCCTTATCCAGAAAAAAATAAATTTAGCACACATTGTCGAATAATTTATAAGCAAGAACAAATTAAATATTTGTAATTTAACAAGTAAGAGTTCTATATTCGCTGTGCCGAATCTTATATACCCTTCACCAGTGCCGGTCAATATAATAGCACCAGTTGCAATATTCTAATTAGAAATATGTAAAAATTGTACCTATTTATTACATTATTTTTTTGAGTGTAAAAACGGTTACATTTTTTATGCTATCTCATAGTGGGTGCATCAATTATGGAAGATCTTTTGTCAACACTTATCATTTCGTGCACGAAACAAATAATATTTAATTCATATAACGAATTTGACGATTTGTTTTTGAATTTCTCACCAACAGTTTAACACTTCTGGCTCTGGTAGTCATTTTTATTTAGTTTTTAGGCAATACAGGTACTTGGTTGCGTATCTTCTGTCATGTGTTATTTGTTTTGTTATTAAGAAGTTTTGAAACTTCTTGCTTTGCAAACAAGCAAAATAGGTCATTTTGTTTCACTTTCTTAGTTTCAATTATTATTATGACATGTGTAAGGATTTTCGAACAATATTCTAAAAACTGTTTTTTTGGCTTAAGTTCTACTTTTTCCGTTACCGATTTTTTTTAATTTTCAATTGATTGGTTATTATTGGTTTGCTGACAGAATACTCTTCGTGCAATAAATAACCAAAAACTGTTAAAAGTGTAAAAAAATAAGAAGAAATACTTTAAAATGTATTGATTCCGAAGCTAGGTTATTAGCATTTATTTACTTTACGATCTTCTCTCCATCTTAAATTTTAATTCAGTACGAAATCGTAAGATTTCGCTGATAAGTTTAATTGCCACTGTGCTGTAGAAATTGCTTTTTCTAACTAACTCATACAAATAAGCTATTCAAGGATACATTTTTAATAACTTGAAAATAATATTTATACTCAAAACCACACAAACCTTAATACGCAAGTGAAATTATATACTCCGACTCGGTTGGTGTATTTTTTTTTCATTCTATTTACTCTTCTGTCCTTTCAAACCACGCTATTAAAGGCAAGCTGACTGCGTACGTGAAAGTAATTGAACCGATGTTAATTCTTAGTTTACAAATTAAAAAAAAAATGCAAAAATCAAGGAAATATTTTTTTATTCGAGCCGATTTATAATATTTAAACCAATCGTGCCACTTTGGTACCATAAAAAATTGTTCATAATCTAATATTTAAAATAACCAGTGTTTTTTGAATATATTTAAAATTTTATTGCAATACAATTTCTAATTGCATTTAAGTGTTTAGTTTATATTTTACATTTTGTTGTTTTTTCTATTGTTAATAAAGCACAGTTAAGTGTAATTAATTTTAAATGTGTTTTTACTCAATTTAATTTTTGTTGTTATTTGGCATACATATATTTTCCATGGCTTTGCTTGAAATAATTTATTACAATTCCTTTCTGTTTTTACTTCATTTTGCTAGAATACATTTTATTTTAGTTGTTGGTTTGGTTTTATTTTTCATTATTTTGATTCTTTTGTTCATTTATTATAAATGTTTTTACATATTTTTGTTTTTAAAAATTTGCTAAAATTGTACTAATTTAAGTTTAACATGCAACTTGATATCGGTTGAGTATGAATGCAGTTGAAATTTTATACAAAATGTAACTGTTGTTTGCATCTGGTAGATATTTTTCAAAGTTAATATAACTAATATTGTGCTGGATTCACGAATATGCTAGAATGCGGCATTGAAGTGAGAAAAGTTTTATATTTTTTAATTGCTAAAAACTAGTAAAAAAAACTTTCGACAAATTCAAAGTTTGTTTTTCCCATTTATTAAGCTGAAATCACACGGTTGGTCAAATGCACAGATTTTAGCAAAATTTTATCGGTACACTTTTGTGCAAAAAACATTTGGTGTACCGATGACGCGTTTGTGGCATTTAAGCCAAAAATTTTCTGCGCTTATATGGCAACAGCAAACAAGTGACAAATGTCGGTACAACCCTGTCATACGATTTGTTCATTTGCCTTTATTTCACTTAATAAAGAAACAGGTTATCAGCTGTGCATAAATTTAAAAAACGTTTTGTAATTTTCGTGCAAAAAAATAATGTATCTACGAAAAAAAAAAGAAATTAGTTGCAATAATATGCATTTGTGCATACTTAAATAATGAAACCTATACGAAAGCTAGAAAAAAGTTGAAAAAGCGAAGTGTTTGGGTGGGTGCGGGACTGCCTTCAGAAGAGAAGTACGGACTGTGCGTATGTAAAAAATTTGTGCGAGTATCGGGAAGTGGATAATAATTTTTTTTTTAAATATTTGCGCATTTATGCTACTTTTAATGAGCTGCTACAATTATTTTTTCCAAACATATGAAGAATCGACACCAACATGCGCAAAGCAATACCAGCTAATGAACGTTTGGCGGTTACATTTCACTTCCTTGTCTCTGGAGATAGCTTCAGAAGTTTGTCTGTTGTTTTCCGTATTGCTCCAAATACCACATCTATATTTGTACCATAGGTTTGCGATGCAATTTACCGAGCATTAAAAAATGGATATTTAAAGGTACACATAATCTCATTTAAAACATATCCATAAACTAATATCACATTATGCATTTTAAAAACCCCAAACAACGAACAGTTGTGGATAGATATTGGCCAAAAATTCAATGGAAGATGGAATTTCCCCAGCTGTATAGGTGCAGTTGGAGGAAAATATATTGCGATTAACGATTCACCGCGGTCTGGAAGTACCTATTGTAATGATAAGGGTACTTACTGCATAGTATTCATGGGCATTGCTGACGCAGAGTATAAATTCCTGTACATTGGTGTCGAGTACAATGGAAGAGTTTCGGACGGCGGAATTTTTGAAAGGCTACATTTCAAAATGCTTTTGACAATTATACTCTTGGACTGCCCCCCCGAAACCTTTGGCATGTCATGAACTCGCAGCTCAATACCTTTTAATGGTAGACGCTGCTTTCCATATGCAAAAACATACATATTTTAAAACCATGTCCAGGTAAAAATTTTAGTGCTGGGCATATTCAATTACCGATTGTCACGGTCCAGACATGTTTTTGAAAATGCAGTTGGAATAATGACAAAGAGGATCTAAATACTACATCGTCCGATCAGCTAAGCGTGCGTAACGCAACCCTAGTAACAGTTTCCTGCTGTGCCTTACATAATTTTTTAATACATAAAACTCAAAATATATGGAGTACAACTGACAAAATTATTTTTTTTTGTATACCCTCGCAATCTCTCGATTTTGATTGGGCAGAAAGTGGCAGAACAAATTATCGGTAGCTTTTTTTTTATTTCTAAAATTGTGTATTAAAAAGCCTTCTGCGGCCAAAACATATTACAATTGAAAAATATTTGTGTAAAATTTCACAGTAACCCTAAATAAGTTTGAGTTACTTTTAATATAATTTACATTAATTTAAGAATTTTTCTATCTTCGTTGGTCTGTGAAGCGTTCACACGATTGGTACAACAGAGTTGTTTTTTATCTGTCCATAGGCCAAAAAATTGGCCTGTCTGCCTTTTGCCAAATATTTTCTGTCATTCATACGATCTGAACATAAAAATTAACAGAAATCTATATATTTGACCAATCCTGTGATTTCAGCTTTAGATAGGAAATAAACAAAATGTTAAAATTTTGAAACTTCTTGTTTTTTATTATTATTAAATAAAGTTTTATAGAGAATATTATCAGTGGACAAAGTTTGTTTTCATTTAGAATTTTTAGGACGTTAAGCCAAAAATATAACTTTGGTTATGTGAAAAAAAATGCTAGAAAAAAATATGGAGCTTACTTTGGTATTGAAACAATTAAAGTTTTTAATTTTTAATAATTAAAATTACATCCTTATTTATAGATCTAGTATTATTGACAATGATTCATATTCATTACCAAGTGAAAAGCCTGTTAATGAAGCTTAAGGTGGAGCAAAATATTAGTAAAAATAAAATTTTAGCCAAGTAAATAATTTTCAACTCATTAATATAAATGCCAGAAAATTATTAAATTTCCACACTTTTCTGATCATCCAAGAGGAGTAGAGTGAAAAATATTTTGCTACAATAAACCAATATATTAACCACAACCGGAAACGGAGTCCGACAAGAGAAATTTGCTCTTTCTTATATGAGAGACACATTTGAGGTAGGCAGAATACAGATGATAGTATTTATACGCGCTGTCCTTAAGATTGGTCTTATATGAAAGGGCAATAGTCAAATGACTGAGACTGAAAAGGAAACATTGCAGATGCTTATGGAGGCAGAAAGGATAGTGTCAAGAATGCATTACTATTTTCTGCACCATTTAAATGGGCTAGAATGGATAGAACTTTCCCTGCTTTATAACAGTGAGGTATGAGAACCTTGCTCGGTAGAGTTAAGGCAAATTTTCAGAGCCTACTTAGGGATGGGATATATTCCTCTTTCCAGGCCGGGTAAGAAGGACTATAAGGAAGTTAAAGCTATTAGTATTGTAATGGTTTAATTTTTTATGTTGAAGAAAATAGAGAGGATCTCGTTCTACTTCCTGGAAAATTAGACGCTCACGAATAGTCTCTAGATATAGATCTACCGACAACGCTCTGCATAAGCTTGCAAGAGTCGCGGAAAAAGAAATTCTCAAGAAAGCCCTGCATAACCCGTTTTTTGGATATTGAAAGTGCTTTTGCTAAAAGCTGTTCTTCGAAGTTAAGAGATACTCTTACTAAATGTTGGATGGAACTCATTTTTATAAAATATATAACGCTATATATAGGTCAACATCTATAAATCGCAGGAATGGTTATAACAGAATCCGGAGTATGTTAGTCAGGGACTGCTCGTAGGTAGGAGGTCCAAGACCACTTTGGTGGAACATTATTGTTGATGGCCTTCTTTAAAAAAGGCGTTTAAATGTTTGCGTATGCACAAGATCTGGCGCTTATGGTTTGTAGGAAATTCATCGAGATAATTCAATAGGAGTATGTTTTCGTTTAATGTGGCTAGTGTGATGGTTGCATGGTAGTAAGTTTTTCATTGCACCTGCAACTAGTCGGGTAAAAAATGTTAGAGACAAATGAGCCTGCACGCTGAGCTAGTAGAACGAATGCCTCTGTTAACGAGGTAAGGTTGATACGTGTTAAAGGATACACAGGCACAGGTGGGAATAAAGTAGTAGCACTGCTGCTAAAAAGCAGATCTGATGTGTATTTTTTGTGCTAGGATTTGAAGTTGCAGAGGAAATGCTCTATTGCGAGCGAAGGTGATACTTGTAGACTGTGCTTGCTTGTCCAGCACTGGCTGACATAAATGTCGATGGCTTAAATTACAAATTGGTTGCTTATAAGCACTTGAGTTCAAAACGACTCATAAAAATTTATAAGGAAGCGGTGTGCTTAGATGTTCTTCGGATGTGCCTCAAAAATGCTTTCCTATAAGTTTTATTAATTCTCAGTTTATATTTGTAAAACATAAAAAAAAGATTTAAGGTCCTTTACAAACAGAGAAACTTGAACAACCACTAAAGAAAAAGCAGTGTCATATTCGTCAGATTCGTATCGGACCAATCTGTGGATACAGGAATCAACAAAAATTAGGCGGAATTTATCATCTCTATCCTTATGGTTAAGTAAGGATATTAGGTTGAAGCCCAACAGATTCAATTACGCGCTGTATCTTGTTGCCATTAGAAAACATTAAGGTTTATATTTTGCAGAAAAAAGCATTTCATTAGTTTGTTGGTAAGCTATCAGTTCGGTTGACTACAACCAAATGATTCAAACATAATATTTTGCTCTTAGGTTGTAGTTAAATCCTCGATATTTTTTCTCGCATGCATGCATAGTTTTCTTTATAATATTGATACTCAATAGACCAATAACAATAGTTTTCGTTTTTTTATTTTCTTATACAAGCAATAAAGCTATTGATAGAAATTGAAGAACACAAACTAATTATTTAAAATTTTCAGTTAATGTTTATTGGTATTTTAACGACTTTTAAAAATGAGATTATTTTACGTCTTTTTTGCTCTAGGTAAGATGTCTCTTAATTATCAAACTCTGTTTTTAAGATGTTTTTTCTCTTAAAGAGTTTAACATTTGTACTGATCTGTACTGAAAGTAAAAAAGTTTTTTGAATAATATTTAAAACAAAATTGTATTTAAAAAAAGTTTAAAAAAAGTATTTAAATTTAATTAAATTTAGTATATAAATCTATCAATAAGGCATGTCAGATCCTTGAAATAACTATAAAACATCGATATCATAATATACTATTATAATGTTTACTTATCTTTATACTTTCGAAAAGAAAAGATCTTACAAATATTTATTGATAATATTCGAAAAGAATTTATAATGATTTGCACTAGTGTCGAATGTGCTTATTAATGCTTTCGTAGTAAGAGTTCTTCGATAAAGTTAAACAATCAGCAAAGAGCGCATATCGAACAACTTATATCTTAACAAAAATATTTTTATTTGTTGAGACATTTTAGGGGAAAAATGTTTTTTCTGCAATCAAATTTCAATTATTAATTAGTTTGCTATTTAATAATTAGACCATTTTACAATAAATTATCAATCGTACGCGTGGAAAACACGACAGTAATTGAATAGACTCTTTTGAATTAGTTAGAAATGTTTATTTACTGCATTTATTATAATTTTTAAATATTTTATAAATTTAAAATTATTACAATTTGGTATTAAGTTAAGTTTTCAAGCCGCGATTTGATTAGTACTGGTTAGATAGTGTAAGGTGTTTGTTGCATAGATAGTGGGTTCACGTAGTTTTGTCGGTTAGGATGGTGTCTATTTAAATGGTATTATGAAGGTAGATTGCCTGATATCTGTCATGTTTATTGAAGGTATATAATTCAATATTTCAGTCTTTTATTATTGGGTATGTAAGTGTGACCTTCTGTGGGTGTTTTGCGTTTGTAAGTTTGTTTTAATAGTTTTAGTGGTGTAAAAATTGTGTGGGAAGTTGTATTTTCCTGTTCGTTAATAATATCTCCGTTAAACGTTCGTGTTTTGTATATTTCCATGCTTTCAAGAATGTCCAGTCTTCATCCTATCTATTTCCCTTGGCTCGTGTTCATCTGTGTTAAGGTGTATTGCGAAGTTTCCGTTTATATGATAGTATGTGTTCTGTGGACCGTGTTTTTAATGTTCGTCCAATTTGTCCTACTAAAAACTAATTCTTCTTTATTTCCCGCTCCTAATAAATGTTCAATCTTATGTAAAATTTACAAATTTTGTTCGAATAAGTTTAATATTAGTTTATTTCCAACTTTATCGCAAAAATATACATATTTTACTAACAAAACCAAACATTCTCGTATGGTAAGATTTCAATTTCTTTGTAAACGTAAGACTTCTTAGTAATTTTCAACTGATTCCTAAATTTAAAATTGGTACAAATTATTTTCAGAATAAAATACTGCAATTATCAGCAAAAACATGTAAGAAAGCTGACAGGTTCTTGGCTAGAAGATGATTATAATAATTCAGCAGCAGTGCTCCTATCTATATATGAGCACAAATTAAAAATATGTTTATATTCAACAAATAGAGGATTATGTAAGGATTCTAAAATGTCTGCTTATATGTAGTAGCAGGCGATTTAATGGCACGGGCACTGAAGTAGTTAAGAGAAAGTATAGACTTTAGAAGCATGGGGAATTCAAAAATGTACCTGCATTAGGAGATACGATTTCATATGTAATGATAGTATGCCAACGGCAACCACCTAGCCGTTTATATATGCTTGAGTTACTTCCAAAACACTTCGATTCTTTACTACTGCGCATTGAAATTTAAGCAATTAAACTGTTTTGTGGTTTAAGTACTTCATGAAGTTGATGGAAGTTCTGTTTCTAACGAAAACAAGAAAATTAGAAAACAACAGAATATGCGGATCGGTATATCCGTTTTCAGCATTCATAGCATCTTTCTACTTTAGGTGGTGTACATTGTAACCATCATCTGCTTAAATAACATATATTGTAAAAACAAAAATATGATAGACATTCAGGTGAAATACACACATAACCCAACGCATTTCTTCGTTGTTATTTCTGAAACCCGTTATATACAAAAGTATAGTGACATACGAAAGAGTACTACAGAAATGCATGTGTTTAAATAAATGCATAATTTTAATATAATAAAAACAAGCATATTTTTTTACTTCTTTAGGAAACATAAGCCAACACCTTAATATTTGGTTGTGCAAAAAAAATTTTTTTTCTGAACTTTATCTTAGCAGACATACGTACTTATTCAAGTGGCAGGCAGTGTACTTTATAATATTATATCTTAGTAATAGCATTACCACTGAATATTTTTGTTAAATATATTCACAATATCTGGTATATGTGTCGCTGTAGAGGCAGGATGTTCCAATAATACGGGAACAGCGAAAATGGTTTCTGGTGCAAAACAACTGACTGCGTATTAAATAAGTCAATCTATAAAAAATCGGTCCTTTTCAGGACTACCAAAAAATTTTTAATAAGAGTTTTATAATTTCAATTTTTTTTACTTTAATGTATTTAAAGTCAATACCAACTAACATAATTTTCGGCACGCTCAATATTCTACTGAATAAAAATTTCTTTGCAAATTAAATCTTAAGTTTGTCCTAAGTTTATTTGATTACTTGTTTGTTAAATTAGTATTATATGAATATAAGGTAATGTTGCATATACAAGCTTTTGACAAGAACTTTGTTTTTCAATTGTTGGAACACCAAAAACATGAGAGTTTTGACATATTTAAAACGGATTCCTAGTAAGATGCATTGGAAATTGTAACAATGAATTCAATATCGCTCGAAAATCGCATTAAAATAATTAAAATCCACTATAGAAATAGATTTTAAATAAACTAGCTGTTTGTTTTTTTTTTTTTTTTGGTTCGTTTCTAAAAAAATCGTTTGTTCTGGCAAAACCTATCTTGACTTGAAAGAGTATGGCAACAAGCAAGTTGCCGCATTTCGGCAATCCTAGAGCGATTATTGAGAAGCCTTTGCATGATCAACATGTCACTGTTTTGGTCCGAATGCGTGATTGTGCCGGTTTTTTTTCGAAGTTGCGAAAATTCTGATTAAATTGTTCGTCCTTTGCAATCATCTTTACCTATTTTTTGTTTGTTTTATTTTGTTTTAGAAACAAAGTTCTTGTTGAAAAAGAAGATTTAAGAGCTAATAACATTTGCTAGCAACCATGTAAAATAGGAATAATTAATTTAAAATATTTGATGCTCAAGTGAATTTTAATCATCAAATTAAATTTTACCCCAAAGATTTAATTTTCTGTATGAAAAACTTTAAACCCATTTATCTCGATAACTCTGCGTCCTAGAAAATAAAGAAAGAAAGAAAATCACTTAAAAAATTAAAGAAATTCTTCATGAATAAAAGCAAAGGGTAAAACTAACAATTCAATATATGAAAGTACAAGTAGAAATTCCTGTTAATAAAAGTAGAAAAAGTTTAATGAAGTCCGATGTATAATTTGAAGCACATCCTGAAGGTTTCTAACACTTCATTTTTTTTTTCGCAGACCATCAGCAGTATTGTGGTTGTTTTGTTTGCGAAGCTTTTCTATTTATTGCAAGCAAGTAGTTTCTTCGTAATTTTCAGGTTTTCTCATGTTAGAGTTGTTAGCTTGGATCGATTTCTTTGAAATTTCTGTGACTGCTTCTTGCGACTGTTGAAGTATACTCTATAGATTACCGTCTGGAATAAACTGAGCTTATTACAAGCGCCATCTTCACTTTGCTCATGTATGTTAAGTGGCGCTTCTCACGTTTCTAAGAGGCAATTGATTGGTAAGCCACTGAAACGAAAAATTTGAAAAAAGATGCCCATGCTTTAAACAAGCTCTCTTCAAAATTTGCTATATTGTTGTTAAGGAGTAATTTTAATATTCTGTCTTCTAATATTAGGCGTAACTTTAGATTCCATGAATAAAGGCATATATAATATATTTTATAATATTTGCACCCTTTTGTTTTTGTAATCACTCTAAAAACATTTTCCACAGCATTACAATTGTCAAGTGTTTTTACAGAATTATCCATTTTACACAAACAAAAACGCTTGATGTTGTTGCATGGTTATATTTCTTCTTTTGTTTGCATTGATACTGATAGTTATGACGTAATTTTGAACTCGTGCTGTGCCTTTCGTGTAATAAAAAATTAATTGTAAAATTTTATTTTAATTTTCACCGTTTAAGCTCACTTTTTTTTTCAATTTTTAATTTTTTTTACAAAAATTATTTACAATAGTATGTGGACGTTTTCTAAAGAAAGCAGTAAAAATTAGACACCAGTTATAATTATAACAAGCTTTGGTTTTCGCTCCAATTTTTTCTCGAATGTTCTGTATAGTCCTCTTAGCTTAGAAAAGTCATACTATAGATACCGATATTGGTCACATATAATTACTTAATGAAACTAGTGTTTGAAACATTTACATATCTTGTATGTAAAGGGGTACTATTATAGTACTCTAAACTTTCTTCTGACTTACTCATAAAATTCTTAATGTATCCGGTTAACTTTAACTCAATTTGCAATAGCTCGGATTATTAGAGCATTCTTTGTACTATTGTAATTGGAAAAGTCTTCCAAGCTCCCATTATTTCAAATTTAACTCGAATTTTCACCTCAATAGTTAAATTATTTGAAGGTGAAAAAACTGTTCATCAAAATTGTATGGGTATTTTAATGTATAAATAACTGCTTAAACCACAACATTTTTTTTAAATTATTAAAATAATTATAAAAATATAACTTCGATCCACGGTTAAAAATTTGGCCTCTAACATTAAATTGCATTAACTACTAAGTCACCCCTTAATTTTTAAATCCATTTTTTATACTTTTTGTTATAGAAACGAACTGTATAACAGCAAGGGTTGTAGTACACTCTAAGGTATACATTCAAATATTTATACTTCTTATTATACAAGAAAGACTAGTAGACATTTTAGCTAATTTTCAAATGTTTGTATATAACGGTTCAAAAGATAGGGCTGTTAAGGTAAAATTACATAAATTATGGGAACACTTTTTAAATCCTAATTTCAAAATGTATATTTATTGTTAAACGGGCCTAGCGATACAAAGTCCTTATAAACTTCAACCATCTGTCTACAACTGCTGGTGCTATTGGATCACCTTTTAATTTGTAATTTTAGGTATATGTACTTGTTATTATTACGATCACAGTAATCGACGTTCTGTTCAATTTTCAAGCGTTTGTTATTACGAATCTTTGCGTTCATATAGGTCAATTAATGTCACCTATGGGAATACCCTTTAATTTTAAGTTTAATAATAATAATAATTTTTTAAATATAATCAAATAAATGTTTATATTCGGGAATAAAAAGTTTTTCTAGGTTTTGTACTTTAAAGGGCACATGAATTAAATAAAAATCCCTTATGCTTTCTTATCAACATTTATCACTACGTTTTAAAGTGGAATTTATAATACGCCACCTAAAGCTTATAAAGACGCTCTCACAATCCAACAGAAAGGTATTTAAGAGATCAACAAAATATTGATAATAAAATTTTTGATATAGTGTCAAAAATTAAACTTAAATTTAATGAATAGATAAGGCAAATCAAATCTGACGTGAGTCACTGCTGAGTTGGAGAAAACGCAAAATGTGTTAATAAAATGCCTTAATCGCCCTGACATAGTTGTTGAATTACCAGCTGCTTTGCCCAACCTTAAGGATATTGCTACGTTTGTTTAAATTTATAAACGTTTGTTTTATTGAGTTCTTTAATTGCAAAATAAATATATACAATTTATTTACTACTTTAATTCAATTACACTTTAATTAGGCGATTATTTTCTTATTCGCGATTGGTACACAAAAATGCGCGATGGCAATTTTACCACTGTTAGCACAAGATCTTCACTGTTTAACGTTTATACTAAGAATAAATCAGCCTGCATGGCCATTGCTTTTATATACCCAATGTTAGGGCCCTTGAATATGCCAGAACTTCCTCCATATGTTGGTAGAATATTTCTTTACTACGCATTTATCATTTGAGATACATGATGGCTTTGTAAACATACACAATAGGTCATTTCGTTTTACTTTGCCGGTGACAATTATTTTTATTTATTTTTATGATCTAAATATAGAATCTGGTATAGCTATTGCTGATATTGATGTAAACCAATGTCTTTACATGAAAAATAAAAAAAGAACTAGTCAAATTTAATTCTATTGCTGTTAGATAAAAAAAATATTAAAACACGAGCATTGAAAGTAAATAATTTAATTGGTGGTAAATTGTAGCCAGGGTATTCTTAAATGAGTATATTACCTTAATGGTCAGTAAATTGTCGTTTCTATGCCGGAAGCTGAAAAGGGCTAAAAGAATTACAAATTACAAAATCCAAAATCGTGATACGCCTTAAGATGTGTTGTCTACAGATGAAGGTTTGGCTTTATGTTATTATCTGCAATATTTACGCGTTGAATTTATAAAATCTTATAATCACAAATTAACAGTATGTTCAGTATTATGAAATCTATGAATTCCTAAAAATAAAAATGTTTATATACAAGTGAAATTTTTATATTAACATGATGCACTAAATTACAGACCTGTATACATATGACAAATAAATTATCTAGTATGAAGTTGTGTGCCAAACTTAAAATTACATATTATTATTATTTTCTTTATTGTATTTTTTACATTCTATTTCTATTCATCGTTTTATTACTTTTAATGTTCTTTAAAATTGTACTATGAAATTTTTGTCACTGCAATTTTCCTCTTTTCTTCTTTAGCATTGCTTTTGTGTTTGCATCGTGCAATATCTAATACAACAACTTTTGTGGATTTACACATGCGATTACATATTAAAATTCATAATTAAAACTACGAATGAGAGAACAAAACAAATTCCAAGAGTTGGTGTGTATTCATTTAAATGTGTCAATATCTCATAATTTTGCGCCCACGTACTTTATGTTCACCAGGAACCTTCTTCTTTTGAGTGACTTTACGTTTTTAAAAAGTTTGAGTCAAGTTTAATGCCTATTTTTATCGCATCACTATTTATATTTTCTTGTTTTAAGTTAAAATGCTTTACTCAGGTACGTCCTGACGAATACATTAAATACCGAGACTACTCTTTACTGAATTTGGATATGTTATGTTCTTTATTTCGGAATATGACTTTTCACCTTTCTATTCTACTTATAACGTAAATGATCAGCTTTCGTTGTTTGATTCACCGATATATAGACTGTTCACATTTTTCCTTATTTCTAAGTTTAAAGTAGAACATGCTGCAACGGAATGGATGATATCAAGGAAAATAATTCATGCTCAGCGCTGTTGCATATAATAACAAAGTCATCCGTAACGTCAAAAAATGTTACTACTCTAAATCATTTAAAACAACTGTGGAATAGTTTGAGAAATTCTTGCTCTAGTAGTTTAATCGCAAGTTATGATATTGTAGATAATAATGAATTGAATGATTTAGAAAGGTAAGCAATAGACAGTCTACTTTATGTAAACAACTGGTCCGATTTCTTAGGAGCTACTCTGTCAAGAAATTATTTTGTAAATACATACACATATGCAGGCTAAAAAATTCTGCATTCGCAAACATAAAAACCAGTTACTTCTTTTCGTGTTTTGTATACATGTTTCCAAAAAAAGCAATAAAAATTTTTTAAATTATCAATTTAAAATAACGCATTAATTTATATTTTTCCATTCTGATATATCAATAATTTGTTTTTAGTTCAAACCAACCTCATAGAAACCATAGATATTAATTAATTTTTGGTTTTTTACCAGCACTGACTGTTGAATTAAGGTTTTCCTTTTTTTTATGTTTTTGTTCTAATTTTTTACGTTCGCTGCATTGTATTAGGGAGTTTTAAATTATATATTTCATGAGCCTTTTTCTTTAACGAACAGCAACACAAATCACAGTTGCTTGCAGGTATTTCATCACTATCTGTTGACAGTAAATATGAACACGTTATAGTATGTCACGTCTAATTAAACTCTAAAATATCAGTCGGTATAATTTTTTAATTCAATAACTAGGATTACTATAATGGCGTCTGCTGTGCGTTGTTAGGTTAATTGTCTGTATCTAAATCGCTATAATCTCAGTCGCATAAGATATTCTAATTAAAAATACCAATTAAGCATAAAATTTATGTTGAGGTCAACATTTAATTTAACCAAGTAAAATTTTAAAATATTCCTTTAATAAACAGCTTACGTAATTAATTACTTTTATAATTTGTGAATGTTTTTATTTTGCTGTATTCTACTAATTTACATTTGTAGCTAAAGAGTAGTCAGTATAACGGCAGTTCTTACCTTCTCCAGTTTTTTTATTTTTTTTTTTTTTTTGCTTGTTGTTTCTTCAAAAGTGTTCATTTGTGTGATATCTGTTTAATTAGCATAATTGCTAATTAGTAATGTTAAAAAATTAAAATTAAATTAACTCAAGTGTACATAACTTTTAAGAATTTTAATAAGAAATTACTTTTGTTATGTGTGGTGTGGCTTGGAAATCTAGTTTGTAAAATAAATCTCTTTGAAAAAATTAGTTTTCGTGTCAGTTGCTTCGTTTATGCGCATATTGTCAATAGATAAATGAAAAATTGAAGAAGATAGATAGCCAGCATATTTATTCGTTAAAACCAATTTTATTGGAATCTGAAACATATATCTATTCCTATAATTTTAGGTTGGAACTAACGTTCTGTCATATGCCATTACTTTTAAAGAAGAAAGAAGACCTGACAGAGTGCAGAAACAGGAACAATCTGTAGACTGTTCATCTCTACTGTACCACCACCAGGAAACTTAGCATGCACTCCGATACAAGGGATTTCTTTACAAGAATGCAACAAACCGAATACTGCGTGAAAGCATATTAGGCAACCTAGATTTTGTGAGCACTAGAGTACGTTAGGGGTATATTCTATCTCCTCTATTTATCAACATTTTACTGAATTCAATTTTGCGGCAATCAAATCGATTTTAAATACGTAGCCAATGGAGTAGAAGGTCCGAATGAAAGAATCTGTTAGCACACAACCTTTTCGACATACAGCTAAAACTAAAATGCATCGGATAGCATATGATGTTGGGCTTTGTAACTACTTCAGTACCACCAGCCTCTCAAAGCTCACAGTCAGCAACGTAGACCTCGAAGATGTAAAATCCTTTTGCTACCTAACAGCATATCCCACAGGGGTGGCTTGCATAATGATACTGAAAATCACATTAGAAAGGCAAAGGCATTTGGAGCATTACAAAGAGTATGAAATTTACCTCAAATCCATGCAAAGGCTAAGCTTAGTCTCTTCTTATTAAATATTCCCTCTATATTGCCATATAGGTGCGACATAAAATCCAAAGAAATTTTTATTGATCAAAGAGAGAGAGAGAGAGAAGGTTCTTAGTATACAAGAAACATAACAACGATTATGATCGTTTTCTGAAGTAAATGAAGTCTTTTCAATGTAGGATAAAGCGGGCTACTAATTAAACAAAAAATTTCAATTTTATGATTAAAAACAAAAAAATGAATTTTGATCTTAAACGCTTATAATGAAGTTCATGGCTCATCCGTATCAATGCTCAACTTTGTTTTTACAAATAGGCAATTAACTTGTAAATCTACTCGAACATAAAATTTAATGATAAAAAACCAGTTTATAAGATCTATTGGTATTGTTTAAAAATTTTTAATTTATAAGAAATGGCTAATATTAGAAGTCTTTATAACGGACTGCAAGTAAAGACATTTGTCTTTCTTTCTTCTATTGATGTTAATCTTAGCTAATAGATTCATCACAAGTCAATAGATCAGTGAATATGCACTTATCTTCTTTCTTTACACGTTAGAGCCCAATTAACACGTTGGCGCTTGCTATAAATATATATTTTCGCTGCGAAAATAAGTTCTGGAATATATTATCAATAAGTTTTCTAGCACAATCATTACATAAAATACAAATTTAATAATAAAATTACTTGGTTATTTTGGAGTTACTCACACAAAGTCGCCAAGATATTAATTTTTTTTTAATTTATCTTAATCAGTATAACATATGAACATAAGAAACTGTTACAAGGACAATTTAATGCGGATTAAGAAGCATATACCGCCCTAAGAAACTGATATTATAAAAAGATAACTCGTGGTTGTGCTGTCTGTAGATTCCTTCACAGCGACTTTTCACTGTTTGCTCTTTAAAACATTATTTTGTATACTTGCGTCGACTCGTCGAATGAAATATGCAATAGTTCTTTTATAGACTTGTTGTCTTTCCTGGCAGTGTATTTAACTAGAATTAAGCACTTTTTTTTGCTATATTAAAGAGAACGTAACAATGTAAACTTGAATTCATTTTTAAGTCTTTAGAAGTAATAGAAGAAGCACACAGAGAAAAAAAATTTTTTGTGGGAACCAAATTTTTTACCTATGGAATTTCGCGATTGTGTGTATTACGTTGAATTTGGTTTTACTAACGGAGTGAGTATGGCACTCAAAACTATTTTTTAAATGTTTCTTGGGTGACTATAGAAAATTATTGTTAGTTAAATATAACATTATTTTTTATTTTAATATTTATTTTTATTAAAAAAAACTACAGGAATAAGAATTTATATCACATATTTCATAATGCGAACCATTTAATTTAACCTACTCATTTCCAATATAGTTTCTTCAATTTGCCATCCTATACCGCACGTCTTGCCTCTATATTTAAATTTCTTTTAGTTACATAGGACTTTGTGAGATAATATTGAACTTACCATTAAACAAAATTTAATTTTTAGTACTACAAAAATTTGGTTTTCAGTAGCAATGTGCTAAATAAGTTTATTTGCATCTTCCATTTAATAGAATAGATTTTAGTAAAGATACAAATCGGTCAGATTAACTTTCTTAAAAGGTGTTACAACAAACATTTATCGGCAAATATCAGTTGTTAGCTGTTAGTATAAAAAATAAGTCAAGATTATATTGGTAATTGAATCTTGACCGTAGCGATGGAATTTTTCCCAGTTTTTTTTCTAAGTGCACAAAAAATATTTTGAAATTTAAGTGTGTTTAAATTTATCTTTTATTTGACTATTAAAAACTGAAAGAACACAATGATAAGTAAAACCATGCTGCTGCTTTTTATTATAAGGAGAGTGCAATGGAAATAATAAAAAAGAGACAGTTTTAAGTTTAAAATTGTGACCTTTATCCAGCTTGAAAAAAAATCTAGAGAAACTGCAAACTGAAGACACAAGTTCATAAGAGCACTACAGAAACTGAACAACTCCTTTCACTTAATTTTTTCAGCGTTTTGCTTTTCTTTCAATTTTGCAATATACTTTAGTTACTTTTAAGAGTTTGTTTTTTATTTTCCTTATCATTTTTGTAAGTAGTTATTTCGTTTTGCTAAAGGGCGAAATTTAAATGAAAATGTTGAATACATTTCCTAGTTACAATTCTACTGGTTGGGGCGTAAAACTTTGACATTTAAGCAGACAGTATTTCTGTGCAATAAAATATTAATTAAAGATTTTCTTACAAGCCATAAAAAAACACTATTAACATCATCATTTGTATCATTATCATCATTAAAAGTGTAGAAGTAGCGGAAAATACACATAGCGTAGTTTTTCTTTTTTAATCTAAGTGTTCGTTTGCCACTAATTTTTCTTTTTATTTTTTCTTAAGTGTTCAGTGTTAATTTAAATGGGTATTTTTAGATTACTTTTTAGAAAATAAATTACATACAAAAATAATGTTTTATTAGAAATAGCACTGTTTTTTTTTAAATTACAAAAAAAAAAAAAAAAAAAAAAAAAAACAAAACAATGTAACATATTCATTTGATAACTTGCTAAGGCCAACATTCTTAACTATGTTGAGGAGATATATATGAAAGCAGACTATATCCTCAATGCGACATTTTTTCGATCCAGACCTTGAGCACTAACCCCTATGTGTCTGCATTAGCAAGTTACGCTCTCGACTCGGCTTAGTCCGTTCCTAAATATTGTCCAAGGATTTTGTTAGCTGTTTGCTTCGTTGTTTCTTGCACATGAATGTAAAGTAGCAATTTCTAAGAAACCTATATCACCAGTATCATCACATCGCTTGGCTAGAAAACACAGCAGTGATGCCTCAAAGGACCATTCAAGGATGTGGCAGTAATACCTAAAACAATATCCTTGTTTTCCACTTGTCGAAATGAAGGTCTTATTTGCATACCAAATTTCGGCTTGACATAAGTAGTGCAATTACCGTTCGGCCTCTGGTTGGTGCTTTTTCTAGCCATATTCAATTCGAAATTTTTAAAGTTTTTCTGATAGGCTATTTTTTAGTATTCTTTCTTTTCTGGCAGCAACTAGTCTGAGACGTTTAGGTTAACCGTCTTGAAGCTCTTAATAGATCTTTGCACTTTCGGAGTCGTATCCTTAGATAAAAGACAACAGTCCGATTTGTCATCTTCACCACTGCCTTTCTTTCCCTCTTCCATCATCTCTTCTGTCATCACTTTTTAGTTTTAATCTTGATCTGCGGAGACTTTGACTCGACTTTGAAGGGATGGTTTGACATTACCGTCTAAAGCATCAGGAGTATCTACAAAGGCAGACTCGTAGACCTCTTATGACGTCTCCTGGTATTTCTTTTCTGAAGTCCTTCATTGACAAATAGGAACTAGAGTTCTCTAAAGGATTTACTCTTCCACCTTTAACGAGGCTTCCGTCCCTATCGGAACTTGACGGATCAATGTCATTGAAGTATTATTTAAAATTTACCTAATTATCTAGTTCTCTATTGACTTATATATTTGCTTTTTGATTGGAGTAACATCACTAAACTTTGTTTGACTGCTTCCTCGAAGCACATAGACCGATCATCCTGATTTTTAATGACAAATTTTCGAATTTTGCATATTTCGAACTCCTTTAGACTAACAGACAGACGGACATCGCTTAATCGACTTCGCATAAGGAATCAGAATACATATACTTTCCACCTGTGGTGAAGGAAACAATTACATATCCATAGCAAAAAAATTTACAAAGAAGTTGAGTTTTTTTATAAGGTCATATTATTTCAATCAATTATGTTGTCTTCAAAAAAAATATATTAAAATACTGGATTATTCAAATCAAGAACCGAAAACCGCTTTCATGTTTTTTACCTTAACAAACGGTTTCGTTTTTTTAATATTCGCTCGAGGCTTTTTTAATACGGCTAGTTGTTTTTTTTTTTTTTTTTCTTTAAATACAAAGCACTGTTTACTTCATTTGAAACTTTTTCCAGAAATATTTACACACATTTTCTTCAGGAGCTGAATTGCACGAATCAATTTTCCCGAAATAGGAATCTTCCGCAGGTATAAAGGGTATATAAGTTTGCCAATATTCATACCCATTCCAATACATAGCCAAGTCGATTTAGCGATATCCATTTGTTCATTCGTCTTTCCGTAATCGCGATCAAATCAGCTTTGAAACATCCCCGAATTAGCTAAAGAAAATTAATGACCAGCATTTTCTAAAGAGGTGGCATTTAATTCGGGAGATATGTTAACAACAGGCGAGAACTTCAATTTTTCTCACGTTTTTCAGATTTTATTTTGCATTTTTGTTGGTTATTGTTTTTTCTTTTATTTTGTTTTATTACAAGGTATTTGGAAAATCACTATATAATTTTCACCAAATCATTTCTATATTTTCGCCAACATTTCATAATAATTATAAGACTTTATATTATATATACATATATATATATATATATATATATATATATATATATATATATATATATATATATATGGTTATTTTTGAAAAAATACATCAGACAAGTAAGCAATAATCTACATCTATCTTTATGTTGATATAAATAATAATCGACATAGAGTACAAAACACCTATTTTCGGAATTTTTGTATGTCTGTCCGTCTGTCTGTGTTTGTATAACATAATAAAATTTTGTAAGGAGGTTTCTTCGAACCTTGGCTCAAATATAAAATACTCCTTTTTCATAAAAATATGTCGTTTCGTAGAAAAACCAGAGATATTTATAAATATGAAAGCACGTAATTTTACTGGTATAATGGTACTAAAACTGTTGTCATTACGTTTTATTTAGATGGAAAACTTTTAATACTGTTTACAGAACTCTACAACAAATGTTTAAAAACACGTTCTTTTATTTTAAATTTTAGACAATTAAAAATGATAAGATTAGAATGTTAGTAATGAGAGATTAGAAATGATAGTAATGAGAAATCGTTGTCGCAACTGCTTGGCTCTGAATGTCGCTAAAATAATTCTATACAAATTTAATTGGAATAATCCACCCGTATATTAGAAAAAAATTTGCTTACATCTTACACAAAAATCACATCATTTGCCAGAATTATAACGTTTACTTGGTTTAATACTTTTATATTTTAAATTAAAAAAAGACATTTGTACAACGGAAAACAAAATTTTCCGTTTTTTAACTAAATTCATTATTTATTATAAAAATATTATGAGTTATAGGATTTATTGTAAGGAAATTATAACTGAACAGCTACTAAGTATTACATTGAGTTGCAAATAAAGCTACAAAATAATTCATTGCAGAAGCTCTTTTCATTAAAGTTGTGAGTAAAAATTATGCAGGGTATGTAAAAAGGACAGATTTTAACTTGTTTGCATTGTGCAAAGTGTGTAGTTCAAAGGGTAGCTAGTTCCACAGACAAATTAAAATATTAAAAAAGTATTGCGCGGATATTGGTTTCTTGTACTCCATATTATTAATCTTGTTGGCCTTGTTCGATCTATAAAACTTAACTCTGTGGTATAATTATTTAAGTTGTCTTGTGTATACATATTGTTATATGTGGAATGAACAAAGTACGGCATTTTAAGGGACTATTAAAGATAATATAATCTAATAATCTAAATTATGAAATATAGCAATATAGTTATATGTTACATTGCGCCTTCGCGTCCTTGCAGTATCACAAAAAGTAAATACTTCGACAGTAAGCGGTAGCGATATAGCCATCGATATGTGCTTTCACCCTTAACAATCGATATCGGTAATTTGATAATTTAATCGTAATAAAAAATTTCCGTGCTTTGTTTTATTTTAATTTGATTTTCTTTTTTAACGTAGAAAATACAAATGTATGTCAATAATAACATATTCTATGTATGTGAATTTTTCTTAAACGACTAAAACAGTCACCGTTTCCCTGGGTCGATAAAAAAACTAGATCCATGAATATAACATCTTTTGCTTTGTGATTACTTGATACAATAAATTGTTATTCAAAAAGAATGAAAATTTTGCTGAATATCTTAACGAATTAATACTCAAATTTCGAGTTGTTTGGGAAATAATGGATTTTATGTTTTGTTTCTCTTTTAATTTTATATTACGAAAACATAATTTTTTAAAGCAAAAACTGAAAAATGCGTATCGTAAATTGTCCTTGCAGAAAAAATAAAATTTAGTTTTGTTATATACTTGGATAGAGTTTTTTTGAGCTTAATTGAATCGTAAATGGTGCCGCACAGTTATAAGCACCATGTGATGCGCAACAAGGACCCGCAAGCATATGATAAATTTTACTAATATCAAAAACTTCAAAATAAATTAAATTTTGAATGTGGACATTTTTACCCTTGAATAGTTAATATAGGTTCATATACTAAAATATAATACATCTAGCACAAGTGATTAGTAAGCATTTTTAAATAATTTTGCCTGTCTTCATAAAATGAATACATTTTTAGCAGTTAACTTGCAGATGATACAGCGTTTTGAGTATTAATTAAATATCGTAAGCCTGCAAAGCTGGTCTGATTAAGTTAAGTAATTTCTTTTGCGATGTAATGCGACGATATAAGGCGTCGGTCGAGGCGGGGATCAATATATCTCACGTTGTGCTGTTGTGTTACTATATTATTATTAATGGTAACGAGAGGAAAAGTAAAACCCATTTTTCAGCATTCACTTTGATCTTCAATTTTTTCATATTCCAGCTAGTTTATGCGGGTTTGCAGTAAAAAAGGCATGCATCACCTACAGAGAAAGTTTCAGTACATCCCAATCACCTGACAAGACATTTTCATTAGTTTGCGAGTTACAGACGTCGAAAAAAGATGAAGAACTTTGTCCTGACAAGATGATAGTAGTCAAATTGTGAAAATTTAACGTTGAAATATCAGTGGCAACAACAACAAATATATTTTTTTTAGGTTAGGATTTTAATACATAACTTAAATTTTAGACGGAAAGATATAATAATTATATAAAGAATGCCATTAAATTTTCTGGGAGGAGTAAATACTTATTAATTTTTTTAACTTTTTTTCAGTCTGTCATTCAAAACATAGAAGAATTGACAGAGCTTAAAATTGAACAAGAGTACAAATGAAAAAGGTATTAACGAAACAACTGAAACAATAAGAAGAAACGAAAAAATTGTGGTAGATCAAAAAACTTATAAATCCTGAAATATTCAAATGACTGGAGAAATTAAAAGCTTTCGATAGCAATAACTGTTAAATAACTTATAAGTTTAAAAATACGCTAAATAACTTTGTAGACTATCATTTCATCGCAGTATTTTAATTAAAATAAATTTTAGCACTTGCAAAATGTAATGGATTTAATTCACTAGGATCAATATTACTACTGTAAGAAAGAATTATTTAAATTAAGCAATATATATGTGTACAAAATAATTTGACTGTTGCAATTTCTAGTATTATTTGATAAATAATTCGAAACGAAACTTTTGAGTCTCTAAATGAAATACGTATATGCTTCTGCAAATATTAGGATTAGTGATTCCACCTTGATTAGTTGCCTAAAAGTTTCAAAAAGTAAAGAATCTACCGGGACTTACTCCGGGGGTAAAGAGTAATAATATTTTGTTTCAATGGTCTTCTTTGAGACTGATACTTATTTCTGAATCCGAATGTATATAAAAAATACAAACTCAATTTATGCAAACGAAGTTCTTTTAAGGTGTTAAAGTTATTTTTTTTATTTAAATTCTTGTGGATTGTCGTATTTTTCCAAGCTCTTCGTGTATTCTTTTGGGATTGTTGACAAGCAGTGTGCAAAATATAAAAAACCTATTCAACTTTTCGAGATATGAGATTTTCTACTGAAAAATGAAAAGCTGCAAAAAGTTGCTTCTTAAACTTTTTATAACATAAAAATTACGTCAGTTCCTAAAAATAATACTGAACTCAAAAAATCGCGATACAAAATCATTTCAAACCACTTGATTAACAACCCTAGATAATCGCTCTTTTCAGTATGAAAAATATTTTCAAAATTTCTGCGCTACTTTAGAAAACAACAAAAAAAAAATGAATAAATAAAATTGCAATATTATAAATCACAACAATAAAAGTCTAATTGAATCTTATTGTGAATACCTTTCACAATTTGGAGCTACAAATATCCTTTTGTCATTTTAGTTGATTTTCATGGTTATACACATGTATTATAATTGTATAAAAGTGTGTGTATCTGTATAACTGTGTGTTTGCTTAATATATTATTTTAATAGTACAAAAATATTATTAGTCCCAACTGAACAATAAATTTACGTATAAAATATTATCTTCACAAACAACTAGTTCAATCAAATTTTTACAATTTTTTTGTATCCCCGAAGAATAATTAAAACATTTTTTCATTTAACTGGATTTTTATATTCTACTTTCTTAATTAATATTTTTTCAAACAAATATTGATATGTCTACTCATTTTGGCTGTAAAAAATCACTTTGTAACGGTTACGCTATCTGTTTAGAAAAACACATCTTCCTATTTACAAGTATCATCGAAGTTGTAACTATTGCTGTCAAGGTTTTTTGCAAAAGCGGATGTATATATTATAAAGCTTATATAGCTCTGCTTTTCACAACTTTCTTTGTACATTGATAATTACATGTTTTACCATGAGAACTTAAAGTAAGCTAAAATCAGTTTAATGTTATGATAAAAATATTTCAATGTTATTTATATAATAGTGTTTAATATCTTCAAGTTCAATTGCTAAATTTCCATCTGTTAGAATATATTACGTCTTTGCCAATTCTTTAAACATTTTTTCGAATATACTCGAAATCTTTTATAAACTGTATGTGACAGATGTATGGAAAAGTTATGTTCGAATTGGAAAGTAACTATTGAAAGTAACAAATTTATGTATTCAAAACATCACAACATTTTTTTTTTGTTTTAAGCCTGGATTAGGAAAGAATAGGCCTTCAAGTCAGTTGTTGTCAGCACGTGCTTTTAAATAAAAAAGAGGTCATTTTTTGTATGGCTTTGGTTTAAAGTTAAAAGAGTGACACTGGTTTTATTGTAATATTTTTATTTTTATCAATCTCAAAAGAATATATTTTCATCTAAATATTTCTATTGTATTATTGTTAATTTTTCTAATCATTTCTTATTTAATGCATGCATGAGAAGTGAACCCAAAGCGATTTTTCAATTTTGTCCAATTAGATTTGCGACGTACCACACTAT